>CM071157.1:2895000-3495000 GCA_036417725.1 Clanis bilineata
CAATATTTTGTTACGTTTTTAGAAACAATAATTTCATTTTTAATGACTTTGATATATGTATAACAAAAATTCGAATGTTAGTTAGAGTTATTGTTATAGAATATTAGTCTGTTTATTGAAAAATAATCTAGAAGACATCTCTGATAGTCATAAAAGTTTCTTATTTTGTTTTGTTCACGAACCTAAAGCTCCGATTGCATTCGCCTGCATTGATGCGTTTTTTCTAGACCAAATATGTACATAAGCTTGTTGCCTAATACTAAAGCACTTTTCATTCTAGAGTCTAGAAACTAAGGTATCTGTTCGAATAAATGGAACAACTAACTGAAGTATCTTACCTATTTTAGTTTAATTAATTTATTTACTGAATTGAAGTCGGACTTTACATTTAAGACCAATAAGTACCACGAAAAAGAGTATTTTAACTTAAGGCAATTAGAATATTAAAATTAGTATACAGATTTCTTAAGTTTACGCGAATATTATACATTGAAATAAAACTGAACGAAGACTGCAAAGCCTTCGAAACGTCGGGAATAATAATTAAAACTTAATCGTGATAGAATCCGTAAAAATAGTTTTATTTCAATAAAATTAGTATTTTATTGATATCTTTATCTTAATGTAGCAGTGACTGGAATTGGTGGTAAATATGGCGTAGTGAGATTATCAACCCTAAGAGACAGGGCCTTACTTATAAAACACTTTAGCTGAGCAAATGACTAAGAATAGTCTCAACCTTTTATTTTCAAACAAAGTAAGACTATTCTTAACCATTTGTTCAGAAAATGCTTTTATAAGGCTCAATTGCACCACTATTATTAACCTAGAGTTAGTCCTAACCGCAAGTTAAGTTACATGTCATTCATACATTTTCTGTCAATTTAGCTTGCGGTTAGGACTAACTCTAGGTTAATAATAGTGGTGCAATTGAGCCTTAGTAAGGTCCATAATAACATCAATGGCTAATTAAATAATAGAATTCTCGGACACATTGAATCAAACAATAAAACAAAAAAGCACTCACAGAAACTGTAGTCCCATCAGGGAATGTCAGATGCCTTCTCTTCCGCACATGACTCAAATTCTTCTTAACATTAGGACACTGGTCTAAAGAATTCGAAAATCCTCTCTCGAGCGTCACCAACAACACAAGTATAACGAGCGATAACTTATTATATGACATAGTTGACGACCAACCGATTCCTGCCGCGGTCAGTAATATGAAATGAATTGCCGACGTGTGTACTTTACTCGATATTTCTAACACGACTTGATTGAATGGGAGGCGTTGTCGTATTAGATTTGTATGGATGCGGGTGACGTTTAAATTGGGCCGGGAATTTGAGGTGGTACGGTTGTACCGTACATTCGTGTTGTCGAGCGAAAGAATCGTCTTACTGGTAAGTATTCGACGAGGTACATACGTATATAATAATAATAATATTAGCCCTGTAATATTACTGTCCCACAGCTGGGCACGGGCCTTCTTTACTAATGGGAGGGGTTAGGCCTTAGTCTACCACGCTGGCCTAATGCGGGTTGGTAGACTTCACATACCTTCGACATTCCTGTAAATAAATTCTCGAGTATGCAGGTTACCTCACGATGATTTCCTTCACCGTTATAGCAAGCGATATTTCACAATGAAAATAAATTTAACATAGAAAAGTCAGAGGTGTATGCTCCATTTTGGAGTTGGTCTCGAACCTCCGACACTTGTCTCGGCAGTCCGTACCATTACCAACTGAACTATCGCTGCTTTTTTTGACATACATATAGATAAATGTTAAAAATTCGTATTTGATTACTATTATCATGGACACATAATAATCCTCAACTTATAATATTACTGTCTTTTGCTTTACACGGGTCGTCTCTCCTAATAAGAGCGGTTAGACTTAGGCTGAAATCTATAGAGCGAACTTCGACTAAGTCTAAGTCAAAGTAACGCACTCAGTGAGGATTTGAAATTGTTAAATCGACCTTTGACTTAGTCTGAGTAATTTTTTCAAGAAAAATAGACTGACAGACAGACTAAGGAAGAATTTTCTTGTAAAAAATGACTCAGACTAATTTTACGAATTCTATCACGATTAGGTTTTAATTTTTATTCCCGACGTTTCGAAGGCTTTTTTGTCTTCGTTGTCACGGGTCAGACTGATAGTTATATAGTTTTATTTCAATGTATAATATTCGCGTAAACTTAAGGACTCAGACTAAGTCAAAATCCTCACTGAGTTCGTGTCGTTTTTCTTCATACAGTACACGAAATACGTACAAGTAGATATTTGGGGGCTGGTAAAAATTTTGAGTTGTACGGGGATCGAACCTACGTCTCTCGTTTCAAAGTCGCCTCGTCCGCGGCGTCATAAAAGCATTTCAAAAAACGAGTGTAAGAAAAGTATGGAAGCGACAAGAAGCCAAATTAATAGCGTCGACATTACAAATTTTTGGAGAAAATAAAAGCTTCGAAGCCTAAATTGCAACGTCTATACCTATAATTTGTGATGTTTACTCCATACATCTTCATCAGATCTTAAACAAATCAATATGGGGCTACCCTTAGAAAAAGCTCTATCGAAAACAAGGAATCAAATTCATGTAATTTTTCTCTAGATAGCGCGTAATATACATTAAATCCTGATTTTTGAAAAGAACAAAAAGAAAAAAGATGGTGGAATATGAATAAGATGTTGCACTAAGTGTAAATCTATTTTTGTCGTCTCTCCTCACGTGGAATAACCTTTTTCATATTTAAGCTTTTGTAAGCTCTTTGTTTTATACTTTGTTTTTCGATCGACTTCCACAAAAGGAGGAGGTCCTCAATTCGTCTGTATTTTTTTTATGTATGTTACTCGATATCTCCGCCAAATGTAGACCGATTTTCAAAATTATTTTTGTGTTCGATAGAGCTTATTTCAAAGGTGGTCCCATATAAATTATATATATTATTCCATATATATTTATCTCATTTCTTGTCTATCTTTCATTTGATACCCATATTGTCATAAGAGTTTTTTTTTGTTTATATCCCCTCCGCCTTTTAATGCGCAGGCGCAACAACTTCTATATTACAGCGCACTACCACGCTGGCGCGATACACATATAAAACTTTCTTTCTTTCTACTTGCATATATTCCAACCTCAATGTTGGGTCGGCCAACACGCGTTTTCAAGCATGTTGCCGTAAAGATTCGTCTTATTTTTTTGTACCGTCTGCCTGCCTGACGTCGACCCCTCTTTAGACAGATCCTGCGTGACCTGGAAATCGAACTTGAGTCAAATAAGCTTCTTGTACCAGCAAAATATTCAACTTGTACGATACATTATGACACAGTTTAAAATCATACAGTCTATATAATATTATTGGTTTAGTCCGCCGTCCAAGTATCTTCGTACCTATTGGTACGAAGATACTATTAATATTATTATATTGCTAACACGAACCGTAATCAGTACGCGTTAGTAACCTTTGAAAGTTCTTGAAAGCGACAGTCTCTTTCATTTTCTCCATACCATTCATTTTAGTTCATTGTAGCTACCGCAAGTAGGGCTGTTAGAAAAATATATAAAAACTGCTGTCAATATTAACTCTACTACTACTATGTACTTAGGATACGGTGACAGTTTTTCATTTTGATAGTGTTAACGCAGCTGCAATTTATATAGTGCCATCTGTTGGCTATAATTTGAATTTAACGCGACCGAATAAAATAATAGGATTTAATTATATTATCAAAAAACGATTATAGGACTACAACAGATGAAGTCGTATTATGCTTCTTGTACCTTAGCCTTATGTCTATGGTTGCATTAAAGTAACTGAAATATTTTGATTTATTGTCTTTATTTTCAACTCATCTTTCTTTTACATTTAAAATATAAATAATACAAAAAAATCATTTAAAATATAAAAAACAAATTTCACCTTCCCGATGACGAGGCTTGGAACCCAAGCCAAGCAGTTAGGGGCTTAGAATTATTAACCGCTCCACAATGCGTGCCGTGTCCAGTAATCCTGCATTCTGTATCTGACCTTTGACCAAACGGCCAATTGAAAGCCTCTGAAGATATTGGCTTTATTATTATTATATTATAATTCTATGCGGTGGAATATATATCTACTGAAATAAGCACCTCCGTTTTTTCACCAACCTCAAACGCGTTTATCAACTGAATTTTTATCATGTTACGGTAATATACATTTCCTGGAATTATATGATGAATTTTTTAGCGACTACTTCAAGAATTTGGGAAGCACCATCTATGCAAACTGTTAAACTCGTTCATTTAGAAACAGCGAATTGGTTTCGCCTATTTACTAAGCAAATAACTCATTATAGATGTGTAGTATGTATAAATATTTGAATGGTAGAAACTATAGACTGGTGGTATAGCCGCCCGTATAGCGACCACCGTGTACATGGTGTTAAAACTGCCATAGTAACCTGTACTCCTTGTGTGGTTATCGTTCCAGGATCAGCCAGTGCACTTCCGGTTCTCTTGAGCTTGCGGCATGACTTAATGGTTGCTTGGCAAGCAGGCAATGTGTTATGCAGGCAAGCATCAATGCTTCTTTACACAATTCAATTGTTCTAACATTTTTTTACATTGCATTCAGATTACCATCAGGTTGACTACACTACAGGTGACTACACTAGTCACTTTGTCGTGATTAGATAGAAAAGGCAGCATGGCGCAGGCAATTCTGGCTGAAGCCCATGTACTTCACACCTAGAGAAATTCGGAGCTGACCCTAATGCATCGAAGCAGAAGAAAATAGCAAACCACGGGATTTTAGTCGATAATGCAAGTGTGGTAAACAAAGCGTTAGATGCTTAACCTAGAGGTCAATCGAATGTTTTCCATTTCTACCAGGATCTCAACGTTGAGTAGTAAGATCAGCAACATCGACGTAACCGTCATGGCTCCTTCCAGGCGTGATGATAGCAATAAAACGTTTTTCTTCACGACAACTAAAAGAACTGTAAAGTGACTGCCTCGGTGGCGTGGTTGTATTTCGGTGCGGCTGCCGTCCTGAGGTCTCGGGTTCGATCCCCAGGTCGGGCCAAGTGATATTGGATTTTTCCATATCAGACCGGAGTCTGGAATTTGTGCACGATATGGCGATAGTCTCGCCCCCTATCACATCTGGGACGGAACTAAGGTCGGCGAAATGTGGGTGTTCTAGTTCGCAGTTCACCTCCGCCTGCCCCTTCGGGGATACAGGCATGAGCTTATGTATGTATGTGTAAGTAAAAGAATAAAAAAATGATAAAACATTTCAATAACCGATCCATATAAATCCATCGTGCATCCGGAACAGTCCCGGACGTGTTCATTGACCCGGCGTGTTGAATCAAAGAATTAGATCGGCAGCGCCGCCTTCGCTCATTAGCTCAGTCACGATTCTCACCTCCCAGGAATGTCCTCTCTATCGTACAGCCGGGTAGAGAAGTGATTTCACTGATTTCAAATAGTCACGGGCGGCTCGGCCTCCGGTGGTCCATACGCTTATGTAACATATATACAGCCTCCGTGGCGCAGCGGGCGAGTAGCCGGCTGTGAAGCGAGAGGCCGCGGGTTCGGTTTCCGCATTGTGACAAATGTTTGTGTGGCCCACAGATATTTGTTTCAAGTCTGGGTGTTGTGAGACCGAAAGTCTCTCATAGTCTCTGACACCCATGATACAAGTCATTCCTAGTGTGGGGTCAGGACTAGGTGTGTGACTGTTGGGTGTATCTATTTATTATTATTATTTATTTATTATACGTACCGCCTCCGACGGGTTAAATTGATTTGTTTTAATTTGACTGCCTCGGTGGCGTGGTTTTATTTCGGTACGACTACCGCCCTTAGGTCTCGGGTTCGATTCCGGATCGGGCAAAGTAATATTGGATTTTTCCATATCAACTCGGAGTCTGGAATTTGTGCCCGATATGGCGATAGGCTCGCCCCTATCACATCTGGGACGGAACTAAGCTCCGCGGAATGTGGGTGTACTAGTTCGCTGGTGCGCGTCTGACTACCTCTTCCGGGATACAGGCGTGAGTATTATTTTATTATGAACAACAAAAACATAATGAATCTATTAAATGTACAAAGCTTTCGTGCACGACAGTACCCACGCAACTATGATGTTTGTTTGATGTTGTATTTACGAACAAATTCTAGAGTTCCCTGGATACGAGTGGATTGCGGACCAACATTTCTCGTATTTCAATGAATATGAAACAGTGAATCGGAGTTAACAAATACAACATGATAAATCAATAAGGCTCAATTGCACCACTATTATTAACCCAGAGTTAGTCCTAACCGCAAGTTAAGTTACATGTCATTCATACATTTTCTGTCAATTTAGCTTGCGGTTAGGACTAACTCTAGGTTAATAATAGTGGTGCAATTGAGCCTAAAGGAATACTACGCTAATTTGTGCAGCCGCTGCGCCACGGAGTCATAATGAAACGAGGCTGAAATAATCACAAGTTTAAAAACTTAACAGACCGACTTCAAATGGGACCACCTTGGAATAAGCTCTATCGAACACAAAAATAATCTTATCGGTCCACATTTGGCGGCGATATCGGTAACATACATAAAAAATACAGACGAATTGAGGACCTTCTCCTATTTTGAAGTCGGTCGGAAATCAAAAACAAAGTACACTATTTATTCATAGTTTCGCCATGTCCGTCTGTCTGTCTGTCTGTCTGATCACTGTTTTTCTCAAAGACTGTAAGTAAGTACTAGAGGACTGTAATTCGGCACGAGTATATCTCTACATATCTATCAAACTAAGAAAGTTGGTGAAAAATATTTTTTTAGGGTGCCTCCCCTACACGTAAAGGAGGGGGTGGTTTTTTTCTACTATCCGACGGTGTGCGGTATCGGTGAATAGATCTTTTGAAAACAATGCCGGTTTGCAAACACTATTTTTCGATTGGGGGCTCTGTTTGCGAAATATTAAGCTTTAAAGTGAAAAATTTTAGTAGAGTAGGGCGTCCCCCTCTATTTCTGAAACAGTTATTTTTGGATACGTGAAAAAATTGAATTTCAAAGGAAAACTACAGCGGCTAAGCAGGCTTAATAGTTAATGAGTAATAGACGACCAAAGTAAAAAGAAAAAAATCTTACAAGTTATTTTCAATATCACTTATAATGAAGTCAGTTATGTAAAACAGGTAGTAAATATGAGTTTAAGGGCCATATACTTAAAATTATGTCTAATAACATTATATGTAAGTAACAGTTACCCTTACTTCAGAACCCTGTACTGTGCGTGATCAGATATGCAGCATGCACTTGCCCAGTTTTTTTACTACAGGCTGTTTGTACAACTGTTATGCCTCTATCCTGAGGTTATGACCTAGACGAGTGTTGGTGTCTTGATTCAGCAGGTTGTGGGATCCCTATATATGTTTTGTATTTTATAGAGACTATCCCGCCACACACCCGCCACTGTAACTCCTGTAAGCCAGGACCAAAAATGGCACGCATTTTACGACACCAAGCAATGAAGCTCGGCGAGTCTTAGATAATGCAAAATTGTCTTCTTCTCACAACGAAATTAATCAAACAGAAAGACAGTTGGAATTATAAGATTTCCACTTTGTATATTTCCACTTTGTATTTTATAGTGAGATGTGTTTTATCGGACGTCTCATGATGTGATACTAGCCTATCACCATATTAGGCACAAACTAATCCAATCAGAAAAACCCAAAGTTTACCCATCCTGGACATCGAACCCGGACATTAGGTGAGTAATAGGGTAATAGGTAAGGTAAATATATTAAGGTTAATAATAATTGTTCAATATAATGCCACCGACGAAGTCATGGCCAAAAATAAACATTACTTATGTAATCTACGGAATCTTAACGTAAATATGTATTTCACGCTTGATTTTATTTTAACTTGATTTAAAGTGTTATGTCAATTGAATGAAAGATAATTGAGCTAACTCTAGATCATACTTCACTAAAATTTATCCCTACACGCATGACTCGGCATTTTGAGCCTATAAATGCTCTTGGTATATTCAAATTTCATCACATTATTGTAGAATTGATTTACACTGCATCAGCTCGAGCAGGAAAATTTCTGAAGATCGTAAATGTATTCGAGCTCGCTGCTCACTAATGACATTTGGTTAATATTTCATACAAATTTAGAGGCACATCGGGCTCGAATATATTTACGACTGTCAGAAATTGTCCTGATCGGGCCGCATATCTCGTAGAAGAAGGAGAATATTTTTATCATGGCATATCAGGACAGTCTCCGTGGCTCAGCAAGCGGGTAGCCAGCTGTGAAATGAGAGGCTGCGGGTTCATTTCCGCGCCGAGACAAGGGTTTGTATGGCGCACAGATATTTGTTTCGGGTCTGCGTGTTGTAAAACCGAAAGTCTCTCGTAGTTCTTGTTACCCATGACCCAAGATTCAAGATTCGATCTTAGGGTGGGGTCAGCACTATTTGATTGTTATTTATGTAACTTTAGACGCTGTCATTGGTCTACTAAGTCTTCTTACAACTTCCGTTCACCATCATCTTCAACCACAGGACGTCCAATGCAGGACATAGGCCTCCCCCAAATATTTCCAGATCGATCTGTTGGAAGCGGCCTGCATCCAGCAACTTTCTGCGATCTTTATCACTTCCCTTATTCCACTTCAAAGAGCAGTTGACGCAACACACATTTTCAAGCATGTTGTTAATTTATATTGTTCAGTGTTGTGTGTGTTTGTGTGTGTGTTTAGTGTACCTTTAGTATTAATAATCCGAGAAAACGTTGTGGATTGTACAATAAAATATTATAATAATTATAAAGATGGTAAGATATATTGTACATGTCTGTTTTTTCAAATAAAATAAAAAAATGATAAGAAATTGTCTCAACACCCATTGCCTAACTCTCTGAATCTAATTTAATCAAATCATGTTAGAAAAAAAACCTTACGGAACCAAAGTCCCCAGAGCATAGACAGTATACGTTGCCACTAGATCTAGAAACCGTGTACCATTCCTTTAGCATCTACAATAACCTAATATGAGAATCAATCAGCGGCCTGAGCAGGAAAATTTCTGAGAACCGTCAATGTATTCGAACTCGATGCGCGTCTATGAAATTTGTATGAAATATTAACCAAACGTCATCAGTGCGCAACGAACTTGAATACATTTACATTACATTTACATTAGTTTTTCGTGCTCGGGCTACAGAGTTTCAGAATGACTTCAACGATCACATGAATATTTGCGAGACGCTGAATGATAGAAGCCCAGATTCCAAGAAAAGAAAGCATAAGATTCATAATAGCATAATAATCTACGAGAAAGTTGAGATCTAATTTCCACCAAACCTTAATATCATAATGAACTACGTTGGTTTAGAGACAGAACAAAATGGAGTAATGAAAACGGGCAGTCATTTATCATGTCACAGAATTTCGGATTTGCCAGTTCATCGTAGTACCCTCTCATTTCATTCTTGAATTCACCGTCGTCCACTGGCACCCTGTAAAGAATTTATTCATATTAAATTAATAAGCAACATAAAACAGTATCTATAATATAGATAATTTTATAACTTCTCTGATTAATTATAAAGCTATTCGCCTCCTTGGTCTAGTGGTCCTGGGTTCGATTCCCAGGTCGGGCAAAGCGAATTTTCTAATTTATTTTCTGATTTTCTAATTAATTTAATTAATAAATTAATTTAATTAATTAATTTAATTAATAAATTTAATTAATAAATTAATTTAATTAATTTAATTTGCCCGGGACTGGATTCCTCAGAGGGGGTTGACGTAAGCAGGCGGCAGGTCATAAAAACGAAGCCAAATCCTTTCTGCAACATACTTGAAAAAGGGTGTTGCGCCGACCCCACATTAAGGTGGGATAAGAGCCGGTAGAGCGAATAATTACAAATCTATAATTAATCTTAAATCTATAATTAAATACATTCAAATCTGGTAAATGGGGTAACCGTTAAATGATACACTAGTAAGTGACGTCACCTCCCAAAATAACCATTTTGGTGCGAGCGTATGATGGAGATCAAAAGATGTTCCCACTATGCCCTTTATGCTCACAGCAAGACACAAACTACTATTTGCGAGCCAAAGACTATGTATTTACTAGACAAGCTGTTTCGAAGTAAAATTGTGGCACATGACGGCGAGCTAAGGAAAATAGCAGATTTCTATAGTGAGTTGAGGTCGATTAACAGAGACTTAGTGCGCACATTCTATGTACCGAACAGCCAGTCTAGTAGTATACATAAAAGTCTTTGTTACGAGCTCATGTTTTGGACTAATTTCGATTCTGTTTTCATAATTTCGTTTCTCTTTTGTTTTATTTTATGTTGTTTATCAAATATTGTACGAATTCGATTAGAACTAATTGGGTTTAAAATGAATACAGAGCTAGAAAATAAAAATCAAAAACCAAAAAGCATCTTCAGGAAGTCAATTATAACAACAACTTCTTACTTTCTGGAGTCGGTATCAAATGAAAACATTTTACTGATACTTACGTGAATATGGCCCTCAGTATGTCATGAACTAGAGACCTGCCAGGCGTTGCAATCCATTCGTCAGCCTCACAGATACTTCTTAATACACAGGCATGTCCATTCAAATTGTGGCTATAAGGAATCAGAAATTAATTTCCCAGAAAAACCTTCAGGAAAAACTCAACCATCAAGCAATCATTTCCTAGATACTAGCTTTAGATCTAATTATAATTTAATTATAATTTCAGATCAGGTGGACGATGTTTGAATTCGAAATAAAATTTCGTTATTTATATGTTACACTTTATCTTTTCTAAGCATCAATATAATATACCCTAGATGCACAGTTCTTTGCAAATATCCTCCTAAAAAGTGGTCTCAGGAATAAAACTAAGAAAAAGATCACAAGTTCTAATTAAATCTACATAAATATAACCCTATGCACGGGTAATAAGGTAGCTTTTTAAACGAAATGAACAAGCGTTCTTAAATTTGAATTTTGAAATTTAGAATTCCATCGGCGTCGGACTGTATGCAAAACGAGTGCTTAAGCACGTTTCGTTTGCTGTCCCATTTTCCAAGCGTCAACTGTGCATATAGGTAATTAATATATCGATGTTTCTAGGATATTAATTAGTTTATTAAATTAGGTAATCATAGTACATTCCCACAACTCCGATATTTTACTATAATATTAACTTTAGCTCAAGGTTTTAAAATAAAAAGTATAGTACTATGGCATTATCCACGTCAATGTTAACTGTGTGGTAATAAACTTTCAAATAATATTTTTTATAGCAGAGACAGGCCAACGTGCAGGTGGGTCATCTGATGGTAAGTGATCTCTACCACCCATAGACACCCGCGATACCAAAAGATCCATGAGTGCGTTGCCAACCTTAAAGGTGGTGAATAGGGATTTGGATTAGAAGTGGGCGAGCCAAGACACAAAAACAATCATGGGTGCGTTGCCAACCAAAGAGGGAAAGGAAGGGGAGGGAAAAGGGAATGAGAAAGAAAGAGGGAAAAGCGGCCACCGGAAATCTCAACACATAACAGCGAGTTGTCACTTTACGTCGGTTTTCTTTGAAACAGTGGTATCAAACTGGTCGAGCCGGCCCATTCGTACTATAGACGTTACTGCCTACAGCATGGTAAAGTCGCGTCGTATAGTCTATTCCATTTCACAGGCGATCCAAAATTTCACATTCACAATATTAGTAGAACAGAATACCAAGTTCCTTACAAATCAATAGCACGTTCCACTGTCTGCCAGAACGCTCTCCTCTGTCGATGATGAATTATCCTCCTAAAATGTGTGTTGGTGAACTTAGCATCTGGTAGTGGATATAGAACATCAATCTCCAAAGCTATATTCCAGCCTGATGGGGCGTGAGTCATAAATGCCTTTACCAAGGATATCGTCAGCTGAAAGGATACAATATTAAGAAGCTACTATTATATATTTACATAAAAGATATTAAAAGCCTAATAACTACAATTTTTTTACTTAGATTAAGATTTCACGCATCCATGATTCTTCTGGAATTAAAGATTTTTATGGTCGGCGGTGATGAAGATCACTTAACATCAGATGATAAAACTTTTAAACTTAAATCTAAATCAGATTATTACTTAGAATATTAATTGCTCTGGATCTACAATAACATTATGACACAGTAATGTATATTATTGTTGAACAGTGAACGTCCTATGGCTGATGATGATGATGAATGTATAATATGTTATAGTAAGCTTCAAGGGTCATGAATGGACATTTGACACTTGAAAGAAGAAAGTTAAGAAACAGTGAAAATATGTAATGTATGTAATGAAATTCTATAAATAAGTAACAAATTAATTAATTAATAATATGCATGTAAGCACTAGATGCTGTCATATAACTTGATTATTACCCAGTAATTAATCGCATAGTCCGATTTTGCTGGTTTATGCGGAAAACTACAACAATATAATAAAATCTGAGCTTACTCAATAATCAAACCCATTCCGTTTATACGCATTCCTTTTGCATAGTTGAAAATCTATTGACCAAAAGTCTCGCACAAATATTTTATAGATACATTATAACACCATAACGAAATTTGCAAAGTCTCTTACTCACGTTATCAAATTATCACCAATACTTACAACCACGTCACTTTTGTCAGGAAACGTTAAATGTCGCCTCTTTCGTGCAGACAACAAAGGCGTCTTCACATTAGGACATTCGTTAGCATCAGTCAAATTCCTTGTCTCACATCCTACTATCATCAAAAACATTAAAATTAGCACTTCTAGTTCCATTATTTACAACTTTACAACCACAATGCCTAATAATGATGTAGAACTCAATTAAACTAAAGATATTTAAAAGGCACATGTAAATACAACTAGTTGAACAAGGATCAGCTCACAAATGCTGGTCAGATTAAAACAAAGCTGAATTGGCACTAAGTTGTTGCAAAAGTAAAACTAGTTTATTTTCACTGTATTGTTCGATAGTAGAAAAAAGAAACTCCAATTTAGAAGAAACTGAATATAATTCTTTCAAATATCTAGTAGTGATTAGTAAATAATCAGTTTAGTAGATTATCTTATCCTCGATCCTCGTGACCACTTGTTACTAAGTTCGCTCTTAAGGTACGGTTTAGTAAACTCGCCGATGTTTTAACTTTGTACACTCAATTAGCACTTCTCATGTTTGTGTTTCACTTCTTGTTAGACTCGTTTGACAAAGACATGAGTCAGGTTGAATTTATATTTTACTATTTCTAAAATACCTTCTGTAGAATCTGTCTTTTTCAAAAATCTCTTGTTACTTAATCAACTTATACGATTAATTCCGAATCCTATACAGAATCTTCTACTTCAGCCAGTATTTGATAAAAATATTTGTGTAAGAGTATTTCGTTAATATTAATCATCATTCATGCCCTGTTTAGAATTTGCAATTTTTCTGCTTTTATGCTTTCAGCGTCGTACCGTTGTTCTTATTGCAATGTTTTATTTTTATCCCAATATTATCAATTTTATTTAATCCATTCCTAGAGACATCTCACTCAATATTTTCTGTAGAATTCATCTTGATCACATAGCAATCAGTATCAAGAAATTTTACTAAAGCGCTAGGCACTATAGTGCCTCCTTGGTCTAGTGGCAGCATGTATGGGCTGTAGACCGGGAGGTCCTGGGTTCGATTCCCAGGTCGGGCGAAGTAAATTTTCTAATTTAATTTGTCCGGGACTGGATCCCTCCTAGGGGGTTGACGTCAGGCAGGCGGCCGGTCGTAAAAACTAAGCCAAATCCTCTTTGCAACATGCTTGAAAAAGTGTGTTGCGTCGACCCCACATTAAAGTGGGATAAGGGCAGGTAGAAAGAAAGCTAGGCACTATAGTGCATCTGGCACTGTAATTACAGTTGATTTATTGCAATTTTAGAGTAATACTACAACATATAAGACTACTAATATAATTCACAGCACTGGCACTAGCCACACAAATAACTATGATGCATCTGTTAATAATCACAAGTTTAAAAACTTAACGGACCGACTTCAAAACTTTTCCGATCGTGACGATTTATATGGGACCACACTTGGAATAACCTCTATCAACCACAAAAACAATCTTGAAATTCGTCCGCATTTGGTGGAGATACGAACATACATATAAACATACAGACGAATCGAGGACCGTCTCCTTTTTGAAGTTGGTTGAAAACAAAGTGAATTCCATGCTAGTAAGACTCAAGGGAACAGTAGTTCAATATTTGATACAAATTGCAAGTATGTTTGCACTCGAGTAACACTACAGACGGTTGTAGATGCAATAACAATATTTCGTCTAGACGTATACACACTTTGTTGAACTATTAGACTCACAACAACTCAAATTCATTTAGTATTTTAAAATCTGCAGAATCTAGTATTAGTTAAAATTGAGTAGTAAAGCTAGCTCTAATCACGTCTCTAGTCGCCTACTTGGTCTAGTGGCAGATATATGGGCTGTAAACCGGGAGGTGCTTGGTTCGATTCCCAGGTCGGGAAAAGCAAATTTTCTAATTTAATTTGCCCGTGACTGGATCCCCCAGAGGAGGTTGAAGTCAGGGAGGCAGCCGGTCGTAAAAACGGAGCACGGAGCACTTCTTTCGAAGCTTCCTTCATTCGGGCTTCCCGAGAAACTTTGCCACTGGGTCACCAGTTTTCTCACAGGGCGGAGCATTCAAGTCGTTGTCGACGGTTCTTGCTCGGAATCCAAACCTGTGAATGCTGGTGTACCTCAAGGCTGTGTGCTATCTCCTACACTGTTTCTTCTACATATTAATGATATGCTGCGTATCAACAGCATTCATTGCTATGCGGATGACAGTACTGAAGATGCCTTATATACCGGCCGGGCTAATCTTTCTCGGGAAAACATTAACGAGTGCCGGAACATGCTTGTGTCTAAAGTCGAGACCACACTGGAACAAGTCTCAGATTGGGGCCGATTAAATCTAGTCCAATTTAACCCCGAGAAGACACAAGTATGCGCATTTACCGCTAAAAAAACTCCCTTTCTCGTATTTCCTCGGTTCGATAACACCCCTATTGGTACCTCGAGCAATATTAGGATTCTTGGCGTCGACATTTCGAGTGATGTTCAGTTTGGCGGTCATTTGGAAGATAAAGCAAAATTGGCTGCAAAAGCTCTTGGTGTTCTTGGGAGAGCGAGACGGTATTTCACGCCGGCCCATCGCCTTCAACTTTATAAGGCACAGGTTCGGCCTCATATGGAATACTGCTCTCACCTCTGGGCAGGGGCACCTCAGTACCAACTCCTTCCATTTGACCGTATCCAACATAGAGCGGTTCGGATTGTCGATAGTCAAACGCAATCGATTCGACTCGATCCTCTTGCGTTGCGAAGAGATGTTGCATCTCTTTGCATTCTTTACCGCTTGTACCACGGGGAATGTTCCGAGGAATTGTTTGGCCTAATACCAGCCGCCGAATTCCATTATCGTACCACACGCTACAAGCTGAAGTTTCATCCTTACCACCTGGATGAATGGCGTTCCTCAACAGTGCGTTTTACAAGGAACTTTCTTCCGCGTGCAACGTGCTTGTGGAACCAGCTTTCGGCGGCTGTGTTTCCTGACCGTTACGAGTTAGGGACCTTCAAGAAAAGAGCCTATATTTACCTCAAAGGCCGGCAACGCATCCATGATTCCCCTGGTATTGTGGATGTTTATGGGCGGCGGTGATCACTTAACATCAGGTGACCCACTTGCTCGTTTGCCCCCTCTTCTATAAAAAAAAAAAAAAAAAAAAAAAAAAAAAAAAAAAAAAAAAAAAAAAAAAAACAAAGCCAAATCATTTCTGCAGCATGCTTGAAAAAGTGTATTGCGCCGACCCCACATTAAGGTGGGATAAAGGCAGGTAGAAAGAAAAGAAAGAGCTAGCTTAAGATAGTTATGTCTACAGCACAAATGGGCTGTCTCAAAACCGAGGTGTAGTGGCAATTCTCTCTCGCGTTACGTTGAGAGGCCCAAATGTCCACTGTCTTTCCAATTCGTTTAAGGTTAAAAACGCACCCATGACTCTTTTAGTAACATCAGTGTTATGGGTGGTGGAGATCACTTATCATTAAGTGAGTTACCTGCTAGTTTGCCAGTCTCTCTTAAAAATATATCGACGGTTCCAAGGCAAAGTGCTTTAAGCGACATTTTTTTCGATATTGAGTTATATATCGACGGTTCCAAGGCAAAGTGCTTTAAGCGACATTTTTTGCGATATTGAGTTATATATATATTTGGAATCAGCGAATTTTTCTGCGTTTTTTGACGCTAGTTTCATTTTTTTTGACGACTTTTTTGGCGCTTAACACAACACGAAAAATAGCTTCCATTTTGATGTTCATTGATTGAAACGACACAAGATTTTACCATTTTCGGCCCTCGGTCACTTAAGATTTTTAGGCTTCTACTTGATTTAATTTCATTTGTCGGTTAAATCATTTTTGCAGTTACTATTTTGAACACCCAATGTATTTAAGACATTTTCGCTTTTACTTTAACCATAGTAAATAACATAGTATGTTTAATAAATATTTGTCTTTTTACTCCTTATCTGGATACTATCCATGTCTGTACCTCCAATAGGTTATGTCCTCGATCTTCGCTACATTTAGATTCAGATTTCTACAGTCTTCATCGACCTGTATGTCTCGCCCAACGATTTAATCGCAAACACCAGGCCTATGGTATCATATCTGGGTTTAAAGCTATTCATTCATTCAGCGACAGTGTTTTCTTCTTGGTGCAGCATGTCAAATAAGCTGAATGTCGCGGTACTGATCACAATCTCGAATACTGACCATACCCTCGTATATTAAGTATTTTATTGTGTGTAATGGTTGAACAGGGAGCCAAACAGCTCTACACCATAAGAGCCCAGTGCCCACGCCTCGATAAGAAAGTAATTAAAGCCTTCTTCAAGTGATGGAGATAACTAAGAATCTTGTTAGGTGAAATCAAAGCAAGTAATATTTGCTTCGGGTCGCTTCAAGCTGGTCGTTCAGCAAGTTGTGCAAGAAGAAGATAGTACTTCATCATGAGCAAATTATTTTAATGATAATGAAGGGAGGTATAGAATCACTGTAAATCGAGATCCTTTATTTTTTTATATTAGTAATATAAAACTACCCACATAATACAATATTTACTAACCATAAAAAAATTGGTGAAAAATCAAATCTGTTGTAAATGTTATTATTTTGGTCATATCAATAACATAATATCGTAAAATAATTTTGGGTTTGCATCATTTTACCCTACGCCGCGCCCATGTAACATACCACTTGTGCTAATTTCTGGCAAGAATTTTTTTATGAACATTATGATACATGGAGGATAAAGCAATTTTGCTTTTCCTGAAACGTAATCGTATTAAGGTATGAATCAATTTCGTCTCCGCTATAATATCTGTGATGGGCCCTTGAGTCACTTTGCCTCACTCTAAAAATTCTTTCAGTTGATGCATATTGGGTTAAGCGACACTTATTTTTGAAAATACAGCTCATTTAAACACAATTTATATTTAAAAAGATGCGATATGTGCAAACGCAAGAAATATATAAATTTTGCTAAAATCCGCCAAGTACTTTTTTTATAATGAATTTTTTTTCAAAAAAAAAAACTTTGAACCTCTCTCCTGTAAAGTTTCAAAAATGTCGCTTAACGCACTTTGCCTTGGAACCGTCGATATATATTTTATTGAATCAATAGTATTATGCACAAAGGAGTTTGAACAAGTGAATTTCGCTGACCATAGATTAGAGTGGGAAAAGGACAGACATATGAAGATGTGCGACCATAACCATATACAATATGGGCCTTCGTAGGCCAATAAAAAATTTCCTACTGTATAGAAAATAAAACCAATATGTTTCAATATACTTTATTGCTTATCAAAGTACAGATCCGTGAGTGTACTCGCACTGCGGGTATTGTTTCAAACAGTCTTCACTGGCCCCGTGGGCGTCGTCGTACTCCTTGTGAACGGCGGAATCGAACCCACGACCTTGAGGCAATCTGAAATTATAGGCTCTTGTTATAGGCAGACGAGCAACTTTTATTATCACAACTGAGAAGTTTTCGATATATTTCGTAATTATTGAAGTTGGTGTTGGTATATACACAAAAAGATTCTACAGTACATATGTAGAAGGGACAACAGGATGAAACTTGTGATCCAAAAGTTATGACCTCGTGGTCATAAATCAGTCAGTCCTATTTGAAACATACGCGCGTAAGATCGTGCCAGTGTAATTATCTTGTCAGTAAAATTGACTTGAAAATCGGTCCACATTAGGCGGATATATCGCGTAACATACTGACGGGAGTTTTGGCAGGAATTCTGACGGTGCGGATGGTCGCTTGTTTTAATGATTTCATATTTTAGTCTAAAGTTGTGTTTGTGGTTTAAATGTGATATGTATCTAAACAATAAACATCAACCTAGAGGGACAGTATGTGTAAGCTTTTAAATAAGTGATTTTGGATGCTTTTTGTCGGGTGGATGGGTCGACCATGTTCGATTCCTCCGCTGCGAGAAAATCGTCTAAAAAACATCAAACTGGAAGAAATTGACGCCTAAACTCCAGCAGGGCCTTAAAATCGAACACATCCGACTTCATTGCACTTGCGAAAACTTAGATATAGGAAAACAATTTCCCTAACTTGACATTGGCATAATGAATTTCAATTGCCATAAAGAAAAAAAAATACTGACGGATTGAGGACCTACTCCTTTTTTGAAGTTTTTTTTTTATAGCAGAGACTGGCAAACGAGCAGATGGGTCACCTGATGGTTAGTGATCTCCACCGCCCATAGACACCCAAGACACAAACAGAATCCTGAGTGCGTTGCCTACCTAAAAGGAGAGAATGAAAAGCGAGGGAAAAGAGACTGAGAATGGTTGGAAGGGAAATGGGCCACCGGAAATCTCACTCACCGAACGAAACGCGACAGCAAGCTGCCACTTTACGTCGGTTTTCTGTGAGCCAGTGCTGTTTTCTGTGTGACAGACGTTACTATCTACAGCGTGGCTCTACCACTCAAAATAATCAAATAACATAATGATTTCTTAGGTTTACGTGAACGTTATGCATTGAAATTAAACTATTTTTACGGATTCTATCACGATTTGATCACGGGTCAGTCTGACCCGTGACCACGAAGGCTGCAAAGCTTTCGAAACGTCGGGCATAAAAAAAAATTAAAACCAAATCGTGATAGAATCCGTAAAAATAGTTTAATTTCAATCAAATAACATTCATCTCTGTATGATATCCAAAATATATACCGTATTTTTGTTGCCACAAATTGTTAATTACTCGTCATAAAATGCGCTGTCATTTACTTCACACAGCTAATTACTGTACTCAGTCGCTTTAATTATTTTGATATTAACATGAATAAGTTAAGCTGTGACATCGTATTATAATAATTTAGCTTATACTCGTACATTAAATAACTCGGATCAAAAATTCCCTATTTTACTGAAGCATCGATCAAATTGATTGACTGCCTCGGTGGCATTGTTGTATTTCGGTACGACTACCGTCCTGAGGTCTCGGGTTTGATTCCCGGGTCGTGCAAAGTTATATTAGGTTTTTCCATATCAGCTCGGAGTTTGCAATTTGTGCCCGATATGCCGATAGGCTCGCCCCCATCACATCTGGGACGGAACTAAGCTCTACGAAATGTGGGCTAGTTCGCTAGTGCACCTCTGCCTACCCCTTCGGGATAAAGGCGTGAGCTTATGTTATCCATCAAATGAGGTTGACGTCAAATAGGCTAAATAATAAAAACTAAACCGAATATTTACTGCAATTTTGATCAAAATAGTATGGTGCGTCGATCCTACATTGAATAAAATGAATTTAGTATAAGGAAGAAATATAAGGACGGAAGAAGCCTGAAGACATTAGAAAGATTCTGCGCTTCAGATTGGAGCTGGGCTAGCTACATTTAGCTGGCAATGGCGTCACGCACAATGGTCCGCTTTTTTTGGGGCTGGGTGCAGCAGGTCGATTCTCTAAGGTTTCATTTGTGAAAATGAAACCTTAGAGAATCGATGAAAACGATGTTTTCATTTTTGTATTCAGCAAGGTACAAAGCGCACGCACTAGCGCCATGCGCGATGACGGCGCTTATGCGAACTAGCTCTCTCGAGCGAAGCGTTTGACATAAATGTATGGAAAATGGTATTCTCTAAGACCCAACAACGTTGAACGCTCCGTCGATCTCAACGATGTGCGCTGCGAGAGCTCGTCGTCGATGGCAACGTTGTGGCGTTTCTTAGAGAATCGACCTGCTGATAATGGATCTCACACGACAAACAAACAATAAGGCCAGGTGGAATTATGAAAATAGTAAAAACTCATATAATGCCGTATGCTTATTGACATAGAGCGAGATTTACAATAAAAAACATTTACAAAAATTGTTATTTTGCGAGGTCGTGTCAGACATTTTGAAGATAATCTTATAATATTCTGGGTTTAATCTTGGTATACACTATACGCATTTCGACTCAACGTCTGTATGTATTAAATCGTAATTTGTAACTAACAAAAAACACCTTAAAACGTTAAAAGGTGCTTATTATAATCTTAGACAACCTTACACGAGAGCAGTAGCCCGAGCACGAAAAACTAATGTAAATGTAAATGTATTCGAATTCGCTGCGCACTGTTGACGTTTGGTTAATATTTCATACAAATTTCATAGACGCGCATCGAGTTCGAATACATTTACGGTTGTCAGAAATTTTCCTGCTCAGGCCGCAGGACTGTGAGTAAACTCTAGTATTAAACAACACTGTTGTTAAGTGTACTTCTGCCATGCTATAACATGCATACAAATAACTCCACAGACTGTTAAAAACTCCTTTTGTATCAACAATTCCACTGTTTCCTTTAAAAACAAATCTAAGAATACTCACGTGAACGTTGCTCGAATGATTTCCTCCAGGAAGCTTCCTTGTTTTCTTTTGACTTTGCCACTCTCACATAGCATGTACAGGATGCATTCTCTTCCATTCCAACCTAAACTGTAAGACAATGGTTAATGAAAACACTGTCTATAAAAGTTCGCCTTGTTTGAATAAGACCTTATTTTTATACATGTAACATAATGAAATCGCCTCCTTTGTCTAGTTGCAGCATGTATGGACTGTGGATCTGGAGATCCTGGGTTCGATTCCCAGGTCGAACAAAGCGATTTCAGTCATTTAATTTTCCCGGGACTCCCATTAGAAATCCCATCATATCTTGATTAAAATATCAAGGAATATTTTACATACATACATACATAAGCTCACGCCTGTGTCCCCAGAGGGATAGGCAGAGGCGCACTAGCGAACTAGAACACCCACATTTCGCCAAGCTTAGTTCCGTCCCAGATGTGATAGGGGGCGAGCCTATCGACATATCGGACACAAATTCCAGACTCCGTGCTGATATGTAAAAATTCCAATATCACTTTGCCCGACCCGGGATCGAACCCGAGACCTCAGAACCGTAGTCGTACCGAAATACCACCACGCTACGGAGGCAGTATTTTAGACTACATATTTAAATTCTCATTTAGTTTCCACCTCAAATTAAGAAAAAATAACCCCACACTAAAATACTAATTTTGTTCCGTGGGTAACAGTAACTACAAGAGACTTTCGGTCTCACAACACCCCCATAAACATTTGTCTCGTTGCGGGAATCGAACCCGCGGCTTCTCACTTCACAGCCGGCTCGCCTTTTACACCACGGTGGCAGTAAATTTGTCAAGCTCCCTGTGAAAATGGAATATGATCATCATCATCATCATCATCATCATCATCAGCCATAGAACGTCCACTGCTGAACATAGGCGTCCCCCAAAGATTTTCAGATCGACCTGTTGGAAGCGGCCTGCATATAATACTCATAATTTTAAACCTTTTATAAACACCACGTACCCTTGAAAAAACTTCTCCAATTTGCCATAAAGACTTTTCCTTCCTTCCCTGTGGAACTCGACGCTGCTATCATGCAAATTATCCAAATAATTCATATCTCTGCTCCTGTCGTGCATATCTTTTATCGATAAATTTATGGTTTTGTTTTCCATCATAAAATCATCGATGCTTCGTTTTGCGAACGCCGGATTTACTATAGGGCGTCTGAAAAAATAAGAGAACGAAAGAATTATATAAACAGCATTTTAGTCAAATCTGGTGATTTTAGACTAAGTCGGCAACTCTTTATGAATTGAGATTTGATGATTAAGGTTCCACGCATCAAGATTTAATGTCTAATTAATTGTGAATCTGCCTTGTCTCAATTTATGGACTCATAATTCTTGTCGTCAGCAGCCACAGGAAGTCGACATCTGGACATAGGCCTCCCCCAAAGATTTCCAGATCGACCATTCTTATGTTGGGTGTTAATACTGTACTTTTAACAGAGTTGTTTACGCAATTAAGAATGCAATTAATTACATTATTCTTTCCAGTATCAGGCTGGAGTCTGGAGTTGCGTCTCTACGCACCCCTTCGAGAGTAACAGACATGAAAATGCATACATACACCTATACCGTATCGTAACTACCTGGACAGGATAACATTGAAATAAACTTTCTTTCACTTTAATACATCTTTTTAAGCATGTTACAGAAAGGATTTAGCATCGTTTTTACAACTCGCTGCCTGCAGGACGTCGACTCCCTCTGGAGGATCCAGTCCCGAGCAAATCAAATAAAAAAAATTCTTCGCCTGACCTGGGAATGAACCCGGGACCTCCCGGTCCACAGCCTGCATATGCTGCCACTAGACCAAGGAGGCCACAAAGATTAAAATAAGCAATAAGGTACAAGATAAACCAACCAATGATATATCAAACCCACCTATGATATGGAACTTTGCTTATAACTTTCCCATACTCATCTAAATAGTATATGTGTTTGGAAGCGTCCATCCTTCTGTTACCCTTGTAAATCTTGGAGTCCTTCAAGAATCCGAATAGCTTGGGGTCCGAAGGTAGCTCCCAGGCCAACGCTGCTGTGCTTCCAAACCAAACCACGTCGCCTACTTGTAGGTATCCGTGGGTTTGGGTACAAAATACTGGAAAAAGAGGATTGAGATGTTTCAATAATAAGTGCACTTAACAGACTCGTATAGTCCTGTGGCCTTAACAGGAATCATTTTGACAATCGAATTCGTATCGAGCTTGCTCCGCCTGATGACATTTGGGTAATATTTCATATGAATGTCATAGACGCGCATCGAGTTCGATTTGAATTCGATTTTCAAAAATATTCGCGCTTCTAAATCACACTAACATAAGAGACTTATGTCGTATTAGGAACTACGAGAGACTTTCGGTCTCAAATCAACCAGACCCGAAACAAATATTTGTGCCATGATTTTTCTTGATGTGGGGACCGAACCCACCGCCTCACATTCTACAGTTGGCTCGACCGCTGCGCCATAGAGGCTGATAAATTTATCTATATATCGATATCAATATTCGTAACCATTTCTATCATTTATCATAGTAAGTTATCTTTATACATTTTTTATCTTCCTGAATAAGTATGTAAGTAGAGCGCTAGCCTTAAAGCTTTGCCTAATAGAGTCCTACTTTCAACTGATGCCTTCATTTTGAAAACCAAAAGAATCCAAACTACTAAAATCATTTTTTTACGGTGATTGTTATTCAGTAATAGAGTACATTGGTATCGATATTTTAATTTTTGCCATTTTGGTGTATTGCACCTATATTGAAATAATGTCAAATCTACCCAATTATTGTTCAGAATCCTTTAAATAAAACAAAAATAGTATAATTACCCAACTGAAACGAACTGCCATCTGGAAACACCAAGAATCTTTTTCTTCTTGATAACACTTTTGAAGAAGCATCTTCTGAACCAAACTCATTAAGGCCACCATCACTTTGAGCACACATAACAAACACTACACATACCGTAGCTAAATAAAAATAAATATGCGTAGCCATTCTTCTGATCTAATGATTCTGTAATAAACATTTACTAATACACTATTTAAAATTACATAGGAAACCGAATGATAAACATCATTCGGTTTCCTATCGCAAAATAAAGAGAATGCAACAAACCTGTTTCTGAGTAAAATATAATGAAATGTAGAAGTAATACATTTACATTAAATTAAAAAGTCCAAAACACAAATATGTATGTATTCACATCCTCAAATTACTTTCAATCTAATTGCAGTTCTTTTAAAAAACAGAGTAAGAAAGAAAGGTCTTGACTCAACGAGAATTGTTTCCTTATGCTCCTTAAGTCCACTTTTAGACAACTATATCCAATAAACAACACAAAATCGGAATTCGTGTTCAAACAATACTAACCTAACCATCTTCTGAACCGCAAGTACCCATTCGTGAAACAACACAAATTAAGTCCAAACATATTGACATATCATTAAGCTGTCCGACTAAACTCCGTTGTCTCGCGAGAAGTGCTAATGAATAAAATTGGGAGATAGAAACCGTCATACCTGCGGAATGAAGGAGGAAAATAGGAATTGAACATTCCAATTTTAAAAATGACAATGATAGTGCTTCATACGTTGGTATAACCAGGAACATCGTCGACAGTACACCTAGACTGGTAATGAAGGGCGATGACTTCTAGACACCACTCTAGGAAGAATATACATATCTAGCGAATGAAAGTATTTGTCATTGACGTAAATATTATCCATTGTATTTGTTCTGAATTTGAATTCCATTCAATCATTTTCACCGCTCCCTTGCTTCACCCTTCAGGTAAATGGTATGGAGCGTTTGTACTGCAATTATTTGTATAATGATTTCATCGTCGATGCTAGAAACGCGTGTATGAAACTTGTTTTTGATATTGTCAATTGTTTTTCTCTCCCAATCAGTATTTTCTGGGATAAAAATATGGGTGTAAGTGACTCTCGGAATACGTCATTAGTCAATATACTTAGACTTAGAAGTTGTAAACCGTGAGATCCAGAGTTCCAATCCTAGGTGAAATATCAAGTTTTTTGAGTCAAAATCATACATGAAACCATTGCTTGGCATAAATGGATGTAGAATAAATCCTTTAACATCATGCAACTCAAATAATGTCAAGCTCTTAGACAATTCCGCGACAGCAGACCAAGCCCCTTTGTTCGCGGATATATAATAATTACAGACAGTACGTCCGGAAACAAATGGTCCGATGACCTGAATAAAGTAAAATGTATGGATACACGGTCCACCTGCACTCTAATATTAAGATACTCTAGCTCTATTTTTATAATTGTCTCTGAATGTCTTTCTTTCCACCTGTCTTTATCTCACTTCAGTGTGGGGCAGCCATCACATTTTTGATCATCTTGCAACTAACGGATTTCACAAAGATTTTACCACCGACTATACGCCTGGCGTCAACCCCTCCTGGGGGATCCAGTCTCGGGCAAATCTTGAAAAACTGCTTTGCCTGACCATTATTCGAACCCTGAACTCACAGTCCACAGTTCATATACGTTGTCTTGTGACGAGATCTAGACTAAGGAGACGACTTATCAGTAAACCACATGAATCGATTTTGATTAGGGAATAATTTTTAACTATAGGGAAGTTCATAAACTCACCTCGTCGCCTCGTCGCCTCTTTCGTCTAGTGGCAGCATGTATGGGCTGTAGACCGGGAGGTCCTGGGTTCGATTCCCAGGTCGGGCGAAGTAAATTTTCTAATTTAATTTGCCCGGGACTGGATCCCTCATAGGGGGTTGACGTCAGGCAGGCGGCCGGTCGTAAAAACTAAGCCAAATCCTCTTTGCAATATGCTTGAAAAAGTGTGTTAACGACCCCACATTAAAGTGGGATAAGGGCAGGTAGAAAGAAGGGAAGGTCATAAACTACCTTTCATCTCAAAAACCTGAAAGTGATAATATGGAATAGTTTGCACGCTCAGATATTTCCCACCTCATGCGACATAGGGTTCTTAAGCGAAGTGTGAAGAAACGTTTATACACGCCAGCATAATTCTGGTAACCAAAAAAAAAATTAAATTACCAATAGAAAGAGCGATAAAAAAACAGTGATAAAATATAGCGTCTATCGAATCGCAATTTTTTTTTTTTGGACGGCACTTACCATCAGTATTAATGTTGTCACTTTGCCGTGCTCGAATTATTGTTGTTTTATTTTTGCCATTTGGCTCCAGGACCGTAAAATCGTCATAGTAATTTTAATTGTGATCCGTGTTCGTAAAATAATAGTCCTTCAAATCAAAGCTTTTGTGTATTTAAATTATTAGAGTATCATATTTGTCCAGGTAGATCGAAAGTTTCACATCCCGGGTACCGCATAGCGCAATCATCTACGATTATGTGAGCTGCATCATACTCCTGGTCATCGGGATCTTCAAATTCTTTGCCTTTTGGTAATCTGGAAAGATTAATTATCATGAGGTAGACTAAGGCCTAACCCCTCTCATTATACTAATGCACGGGCCTCCTCTACTGAGGCCCGTGCCCAGCAGGACAGTAATTTTACAAAGCTAATATTTTTTATTTTATAGATAAATACGATGTTACGCTGACGGAGCCACGTACAAAAGATTGGATAAAAAACCCCCATTTATATGGAGAGAGATTATCGTACTACAGAGGCGAGAATACACAAGGCCACATCATATAATTTGAAAATATCAATATTTTGCTGCAATTTAGTAAATTACAGTTTTCTGTTGTATTCTCTCCTATGCCATGTGATTCCAGAAATTCAGTATAAAAGATGATTAGATTCTGGGAACTTGATAGCCGTATAACAGTTCTAAATACAACTGCTTCACATTATATACCCTCTAAACCGTTTCCTTGAGTCACGTTTACCATGCTACCATCAAAGGATTAAGGAATTCCGAATTCCAGTTAGTTACGTAAAAATGCGTCGAATACTGAAGCAGAGACAAATTCCCGTCATAAAACTCGAGGCAACAGAATACCCACGTGAATATAATCCTGAGGAACTCCTCGAGGAATGTGCCTTGAGCGGGCGCGTGTTGGGCCGCCTCGCATAGTTTGTAAAGCACGCACTGTCGACCGTCCCGACCCAGCCTGTGAAATAATGTGGTGACTTACTACATTGTTCTTGTGTTTTACATGTGTTGCCTAGTGTGTTTCTTCCAAATCGATTACGTTTACAATGCATTATGTTAGTCATCTATTGCTTTTTAATCAGCTAAAATGATCGTCATCCTTAGCCTATCAGAGAGAGAATTATTTAAAATAAATAAAATATCATCATCAACATTATAATCTTTTGAAATCCAGTTGAAACGGTAACTGTCAAATAACAGAAAATAGATAAATTAAATATATCTGACGTCATGAGCCATGACGGTGTGAGTATTAGAAAGGAATAGCACGGTATCCTTCATCATCATCATCATCATCATCATCATCATCATCATCATCATCATCATCATCATCATCATCATCAGCCATAGGACGTCCACTGCTGAACATAGGCCTCCCCCAAAGATTTCCAGATCGACCTGTTGGAAGCGGCCTGCATCCAGCGATATCCGATATCCTTACCACGTGCCAACTCTTGTTAGTAGCATTTAAAATGTGAATTATTTTCATATTTTCCAACTTTTCATAATTTTGATCTAGTTTGTACATGTTTTGGGTCACAATCTAGAATAAGACAATGTAAACCTAGTTGGTATTGTAATTGTAATTATGTGATTGTAATCTGTTATGTTGTCCTAATAAATAAATAAATAAATAAAAGTTCCTTATTACCATAATAGCATATATATAATGCATTTACTGTTATATGTAGATAATATGTGCAATCATATAGAGGAAAATGTTGTTAATATTTTTGACCCTCTTAATCATAAGAAAGACAGTCGTAATTTATTATACTATAGATCCAAAGTAACATTTGTGAATTATGCCACAATACAAAAAAATCGTGCAATTATATCAATCATAATAAACATAATTGATAGGATGTGTGTTCAATTCTGGAATAACAATTGTAAATACGCTTTTCCCTTTATTCAACGCTAATGACTGAAAATGTTCATAGTGTGAATATGCCCTACAATAGCAGTCGATCGGCCATCACACACCCGATGAGCTGTAGGCTCTTAGATTATTATGCTCGATCAATTACTAAAGGGGCCTTGATCGGTTTGCTTACACCCATTGCTCGCATTCAAACTAAACAAAGAGGTGATAGGGGCTAAAGAGCTGTAGACAATCTGTCAGTAACAACAGATTCGATTAAAACTTAATTAAAAAAGGAAATAGAATTGATAAAATTAAGAGCAAATATTAAAAACGCTGTTTGATGTTTTTGAGGAAGAAATGAGAATCAATAACTAGTGTCACTGTGGAGGATGACTATGACCTGGTGAAGTTGAAGCAATGATAGAAACGCCGACCCTGGTTAATACTAGGCCTACCCAATAGCCTAGATAACGTCAGGCGGAAAAAGCACTTACGCTGACAGCAATTTCTCAATCCGCTGCAGTAACTCCAATCTGTTACTTCTATGAAATTCTATGCTTCTCATGTCCAAATGGTCCTTTTTTAGGTATTCTCTATTTGTCTGCTTCTCATGCATCTTCTTTCTATCTAACTTTTCTTTGAATGTCTGTGGTTCGTCTACACTTCGTTTTGCAAACGCAGGATTTACTAAAAGTCGCCTGAAATGTGTGTAATATTTTTTTGGCAAGGACTAATTTTGGTTTAATTCCAAATTAATTATTAATTAACTAAAAGAAGGAATATCGCTGCCGCATACCCAAGTATTTATTTTAATCATCATCATAATTGAAAATTTGTGAGATGGGTGCGACATACTTTTTCCAGCATGTTGCAGAAGGATTCGGCTTTCTTTACGACCGGCTGCCTGCCTGCATCAATTTATGACAGAGTCATAATCTTAAAACTTATATTGACTAAATTTACCTCGTATACGGCACCCTGGCAATCACTCTTCCTCTTTCATCGATATAGTTGATATTCTTAACATCACCTCTGTTTTGTGCTTTATCTTTGTATAATAATTCTTTGAACGCAGGATCCTCAGGCAACACCCAAGCGAGAGCAGCTGTGTTTGCATACAAGAAGATATCACCAATTGGAATAAGTGCTGCAGTTTGCACGCAGAATGCTGAAACAACCATTGTATAGGATGAACTTCAATTTCTATTCAAACTGGGTAAAATAAAGACTTTGATGTGTATACAGCATGTCTAATAGTATTAGTAGATAGGCTGTTTGGTGCATAGAAGTTGTGCACTAAGTTTCCGACAATGGATTGCAACTCCAATAGAGATTTGCTCTTTTCCTTAGCCGTCAAACGTCGGACCTCCTGTTTACAGACCATACACGCAATCACTTTACATGTTTCACGCTATCGACTACGTCAAATAATTTGTATGAAAAACGTCAATTCCCGACGTAACCGTTCGAATATTTGTCATACAAATATTTTTTACGTAGTTCCTAGCTTGAAATGTCACAATACTCATGGTCGAGCTACGTGAATTATTTTGACAATTGAAATCGAGCTCGCCACACACTGATAAGTTTTAGTTAAAATTCCATACAATACGAGCTCAATTTGAATTAAATTCCAAAAATGATTGCTGCTCAGGCTACTGAATCGTATAGTCCCATAAATTTTCTATAGATTAATTACACAGTAGCGGCTTAGCTGTGGCTATGCTAATCATATACAAGAGTAACCACTTACAATCACGTGGACCCTATTCGTAAACCAAAAACAGCCTGAAAAAGCAATTGTCATTCGTCTAAATATATTTATAATCCAATAATTGATTCTACCAAATGACGTCTGACCACAGAAATCCTCGCAAATATTTCTCTTACCGACAATGAAGTAAATGCGATCATTAGTTAGTCACAGTCTGAGAGATTACCGAGACTAATTGTGCAAATTTGCACCTGGTCACTGGGAACCAATTTAGTTATTAGCAAATATTTACTCCGAGCACGGAGCAACGTAAAGTCTACATTTCAGTAAGTTTGACATTAAGGAAGGAGTTTTGACGGGTATTCTGGCATTACGGGAATCGCTTGTCAAAATAATTTCACATTAATAGCCTTTTATAAACAAATAATGGGCTATAGTTGTGCTTGTTGTTTAAAAGTAATGTGGTTTTATGCACTAAACTTCAGTGAAGAGGGACACTATAGCATGAGAATTAGTAATAATTTTAGATGAATTTTGTCTTAGCGTGTTGGCTGGCTTTGTTCAGTTGGTTCGATAAGAGGTTATCTGAAGAGCGTCGCACTGAAAGGAATTGGCGCCAAAATTCCAGAAAATCCTTTAAATCGTCTTATTCACATTGGCAAAGTCACTGCAAAGCGGTGGACACATTTTTCGTAGACTTCACACAAATGCCTTCGTAATTCTGGTAGAAAATTCTCCGATCACGATGTTTACCACCTTTGAAGCAACTAGTAATTCAAAATAAATATACATTGAACTTAAAACTCAGAGGTGCATGCTATTGGGGATAGTTTAGAGTACCACAATCATTTCGGCAGTCCTATCGCTGCTTTTTTTTGTGAACTATTTTCTTCTTTCTACATGCCCTTAATCCACCTTAATGTGGACACAACACACTTTTTCAAGAATGTTTCAGAAAGATTTGGCTTGGTTTTCACCTCCGGCTGCCTGGCGTCAACCGCACTCTGGGCAAATAGTTTTACAAAAACACCCCGCCGCACCTGGGAATCGAACCCGGGAACTCCAGGTTCACAGCCCATTTACGCTGCCACTAGACCTAGGGGGCAACTTTAAAGTGAACTATTTGCTGGCATATATATCAGCAAAAGGCTTAGTTTAACAACGAAGGAAAATAGTAATGTGTGGTATTTAGAAATGGCTACTCAAGTCAATATTTACGCAATTACGTCAGATCACGCTCAGATTTTTAACACTAATCCGTTTGTATGTGTGCATAACATCAATTGTTGGGCAAATGCGGATGATCCAAATACTAGTCAACTAAAGACCTCTGAGGAACAAACATGGCGGAGTTGTTAGCACAACAAATCTTTAAAATCTATAGTTTGTGCACGAAGACTCGTAGTCTCATCAAAGCTGTCAGTTGTTGAATCAAATGTTACTGCAGGAGCTATGTATGGCTAATGAAATTTTGACTGCTATGAATGTTCTCACAAAAGGCATTCCATATCTTAACGTTAATTATTGTCTGTACTTTAAAAGAGGCGATAACCCTTGAATTTGTTTCGGCATTTCTTCTCAGGGATAGCCACGTAATGCCGACGTCTTTATTTTTAAACATATAAATGACATGTAAAAGTGATATATAATATCCTATTTGTAGAATAAATTTCAATTTGAAGCTATCGGTTGCTATTGGTATGCTAAATATAGAAATAATGATGATGATGTAGTTTAAAAGAAAAATATATTATTGCCACATACTGTATGCATTATAAGCGAGACAGAGGCTGCACGTCTTCGTGAAATGTAGACGCTATACCTACCTAATTGGAACGAGCTACCGTCAGGAAATGTTAGGAACCTCTTACGTCGCGACAATACTCTTGAATCTTCCCTTTCCACGGTATCATTTGTAGTATAGTCTCCAGCAATCGCAAAAACATGTAGAGACAACACTAACAAAACCAAAGATTTTATTTCCAAATTCATAATAACACTGGCCACTTATAAAATTGGAATTTTCAAAACGGTACGTGACGTTACCCGGTACAAAACTTATAACACACTGCTCCGTACTTAAGCCGATTGTGGACATGTAAAGTGTAGAAATGAAACACCAATTAACATGGCCAGTGTCAACCACATTACTGTTATTTTGTGACGAAATGTTCTTGAAGAAAACAAAAAAGGAAATTAGGAAATCATGATTGTGGTGCGTGTCTTAAATTAGGGAGTTGCGATCAGAGCTTTGTCGATACGAAATAAAACAACAACTCTAGGTTATTTTTCTATTTTTGCAATAATATTGATCATTGCTAGTATCTTAACTCATATCTAAAAAAATGTATATTCAAATATAATTACATTCTTCACGCCAATTTTAATATAAAAAATCATATTGTTTGAGTTACATGTTTGATGAGATGAGACATGTTTGATTTTTAGAGCCAGCATACACAAGTGACTTCTGTGACTTTTGTCACTGTGACTTTTATGTCATATACCGAAAGACATGTATAAAAGTCATACCTTAAGATTTTTTTCTTAACAACAGCATTGCTTGCTATTTTACAAATTTCATGTAAGATATATTTTGTTCTATGAAATAGCTGTTTATGTAAATATAAGAAGATGTTACAAACCTTCATTACATACGCAATACAAAACTCTTATAACTAACGCGGACGGGAGACTTTTGTCTCTGTGACTTTTGTCACTGTGACTTTTGCCACTATGACTTTTGTCATTGTTGTCATTTGTATCGCCAAGTTGTCAGGTCGTAACTTATACGAACAGTTGAAACACAGTCATGGAGACAAAAGTCGTCCCTGCCTGCACGATCAGATATTTACTAAAATATAAAAAATATTTTAATGAGGTACGCGAGGTATTCAAATTTTTCAGTTAATAAGGCATATTTTATAAAATAATATTATAAATTTTATTCCTAGACATCAAAGCTTTACCATTCGAATAAGACTTTATAAAAATATTTCTGACCGTCTCAATAAAGTCAACGTTGAAAAGTGATATTATTTATTTTTTATTATTTATTTTCTAAGATAAAAATGTCTTAAGTACAAGAATAATCAAGACACCTTTACATCTTATTATTATTTAAATTTTTATAAAGTTACAATAATTACCACTTTAGTATAATTTATTGTAGCCCAGATTAGCCTGAAACCGTAGCCTTAAAGTATGACACGTCATAGCAAGTATATTTTATAACACTTCGTATTAAGCCTATCTTGTGCCCGAGTGATAAGTATGTACTAACCTTTATATTCGACGTTATATGTAGGTATATAACAAATCTATGGTAATCTATCCATATAAATCAATTTCGTCACATTTCCTTTTGAATATAGATTTAAGATGGGTTTAAACGTTAGATGGATGTCTGTGGTTTAGCCCAAAGCAGCGAATGCTTATTCTATGCTCGCTCTACAATTATCTTTATCTATACAGATATAGAGCCTTCTTTCCTTTAGCATTGTTTTAAACTTAATTCGTTTCTCTTTTACGCATTGAAGGTACTCTACTTCTGAAGGTAGCTCTTCGTTTGGTCTAATCCCAGCTTACTATTCAAGTTATTATTGTTTTGACATAAATTGTATTTTTCTAGTTATATTTGTGTTTTACCATATAAATTACGTTATACACAATCTGTGAAAAAAAATATAGCGCAGAACGATTTTTAATGTTAGCGCCCTGTTTCCCAAAGACCAATCAATGGCAAAATTTGTGATTAACAATGTTGATATCGTAAACCAGAAATGTTTGAAAGTAATGTCAAAATCATATCTGATTATCTTTCGAGAAACCAGGCGGAAGCCGTAGAAATTTTAAATTCTACAGTTCAATGAATAAAATAATTCTTAGTCGGTGGTCGCCGTTTTTTTAGACTACAGCCTACCATCAAGTATAGTGTAGTCATTTTACCGTTCGAATAAATACATCCAGGCGTTATTAATTGACTGTTTGACAGCCTCCGTGGCGCAGCGGGTGAGTAACCGGCTATGAAACGTGAGGTCGCGGGTTCGATTCCCGCACCGAGACAAATGTCTGTGTGGCCCATAGATATTTGTTTCGGGTCTGAGTGTTGTGAGACCGAAAGTCTCTCGTAGTTTCTGATACCAACGATACAGGTTACACCTAGTGTGGGGTCAGGACTATGTGTGTGTCTGTTGGGTGTATTTATTTATTTTGCTTTCGGAAACCGGACCTTTAACCTCTCTACTCGACTAAAAACTATATACCCGTCAGCGGTAACTCATAATGGACGCATAAATAATACTAGTAGTTTAAAATAGGTGAATTTGGCTCAAGCGGAGTCTCGTTGCATTCAGGAAATAGAACATCGCAAGACTGTGACGCGTAATGGGCATCTTCATATTCCTTGTATTCCACGTCTGCAGATCCTTTGGGCAGTCTGAAATAGGATTTATGATGTACAAACGCACATTATGATTACTGAAATGGCTTGGTATTATAAATTCCTTTACTCCAAGAAGTGTGTTTTTCGAGGAGGGGCGAACCGCCCGACCTAAGAATCGAACCCAGAACCAAATCCCATATACTGCCACCAGATCGTGAATACTGCTATTTATTATTATTCATAAATATTAGCACAAAACAAATAAGGAATTCTAAATTGGCAGACATATTGTATCCAGCATCGTCCTAAATTCGTGTATTTGGCAAGTATAAAATGGAATTCTGTATATGTTCACATTTTTGCAAACTATGCACATAAATTGACCGTGTGCAAAGAGAAATATATGAAAAATATTCCAGATTTCTAACAGACGTCGACATGATTTAACGAAAACATTTTGAGCGTTCGTATAAACATAACATAACATAAGCTCACGCCTGTATCCCCGAAGGGGTAGGCAGAAGCGCACTAGCGAACTAGAACACCCACATTTCGCCGAGCTTAGTTCCGTTCCAGATGTGATAGGGGGCGAGCCTATCGCCATATCGGGCACAAATTCCAGACTCCGGGCTGATATGGAAAAATCCAATATCACTTTGCCCGACCCGGGGATCGAACCCGAAACCTCAGAACCATAAGAACCATAAACATAAGTAAATATAATAACGGACCGACTTCAAAACTTATCCCATCGTGACCAAATTTATATGGGACCACCCTTGAAATAAGCTCTATCGAACACAAAAACAATTTTGAAGATCGGTCCACATTCGGCGGAGATATCGCGTAACATCATAAAAAATACAGACGAATTGAGGACCTTCTCCTTTTTGGACTCGGTCGATAACCCATAATACTACTATCCCATTCCTGGATACAGTTCTCTTTTACTAATGAGAGAGGTTATGCCTTAGCCTACCACGCTGGACTAAGATAAGATATTATAGTTATATATATAAGATATCCATAAATAGTGTTCAATAATATATTTTCTATCTATTTATCGATCGACTTTCAAAAAGGAAAAGGTCCTCAATTCATCTGTATTTTTTTTATGTATGTTACGCGATATCTCCGCCAAATGTAGACCGATTTCAAAAATACTTTTTGTGTTCAATAGAGCTTATTCTAAGAGTGGTCCCATATAAATTTGGTCACGATCGGATACGTTTTGAAATCGGTCCGTTAAGTTTTTAAACTTGTGATTATTAATAAAAACTTTAAATTATATTGTCAACTTTGGCTAAAGTGAGTCCTACTTCTATAAAAGAAAGAAAGATAGGAAACACTCACGAGAAAACTGCTTTCAATATCTCCTGTAAAAATGTCCCTTGCGGAGCATTGTTCGCCTTCCCCACTAAGCACAGTGTTCTTAGCAGGCACTGCTTTCCATCGGTACCTAGGCTATAAAAATGTTTAAAAATTTACATCGATGCTTACATGATACAACCATTGCGTATTAAAACAGCTTTAAACATTAATATTGATTTTATTTCTAATTTAAAGAAAAATAAATTAATAAACACATTTTAAGATAGTTACTTGAAATAACGGTTGGTATGGAAGATGAAGTTGGTATGTAATAACAAAAACTGAAAAGCGACTTCAAAACTGAACACTAAAAACTAAAAAAATAAGTTCAAAATCTAAAACCATATATGTATATGTATCTGACATATTTCAAATACTTTTTAGAGTATGATTTTTCAGTATTCATATTTTAGTTTTTTAACTTAGTTTTTTATTTAAAGTATTTTGGGGTTTTTGCAGAGCCACATCACATTTCCTTTTCTGTTTAGGGTTTGTTGTTTTGCTTCTTTGCAACGCCGGGTAAAAAACTGTTTTCTTGACTTTGACCGGATATATTTCGCAAAACGGAATTTGTGCCCGATATGGCGATAGGCTCGCCCCCTATCACATCTGGGACGGAACTAAGCTCAGCGAAATGTGGGTGTTCTAGTTCGCTAGTGCGCCTCTGCCTACCCCTTCGGGGATACAGGCGTGAGCTTATATATTTCGCAAAACGGTACGCTTGACAAAAATATGTTGTACCAAACTTTACCTTCATTTATATCCCTATTCAATGATATCACACCTAGGGTGGAGCGAAAAATAATTTTGTTCTTGTCTTCGTACCCATAGAGGGCGCCATTTAAAATTTAATGTGACGTCACATAGCCAGCGGACAAATAAGACGCTTCCGGGGATTTTGACGGGAAGTCTGACAGGGTGGGTGTCGCTTGTTAAAATTATTTCGTATTATTCCCTAGAGCTGTGTTTGTTGGTTTTAAGTGTTGTGGCTTAATGCATCAAACTTCAGTGAAGATGGACAGAATAATGTGAAAACTTTTTAAACGGTGATCTTTGATGAGTTTTGCTTGGTACGTTGGCTGGCTTTGTTCAGTCGATTCGCCGAGTGAAGGTCATCTGAGGGGCACCGCACTGAAAGGAATTACTGCCATAATCCCAGCAGGGCCTAGAGATCATCCACATCTGGGTCTCATGGTCATTGTGAAAACATAATTGCTCTATTTACCTTGACATTGGCTAAATCATCGCATATGCGTGGAAGCCATTATTTTTAAAAGAAGAAGAAGAAGACGCTTCCAACGACACCCCATTTATTATAAACTAGCTGACCCGCGCAACTTCGTCTGCGTATGGGTTGAAAGAGTGAGTCGTAGGCACCTATAGCACAATAATTCTAAAAAGGTAAGGATATGTTTTGCTAAACTTCGAGAGATAGTACGTGACTTCGGTGCGGTTCCGTCAATCACCCCGTCTGTCACCCCGCCTGTCACCCAGCCTGTCACCCGTCTGTCACCCCGTCTGTAACCCGTCTGTCACCCCGTCAGTCCCCCATCAGTCACCCTGCCTGTCACCACATCTGTCACCCCGTCTGTCACCCTGTCTGTCACCCCGATTGCCACCCCGTCTGTAACCCGTCTATCACCCCGTCAGTCACCCCATCAGTCACCCTGTCTGGCACCCCGTCTGTCACCCCGTCTGTTACCCCGTCTGTCACCCCGTCTGTCACCGCGTCTGTCTTCCCGTCTGTCACCCCGTCTGTAATCCGTCTGTCACATCGGCTGACACCCCATCACTCACCCTGTCTGTCACCCTGCCTGTCACCCTGCCTGTCACCCCGCCTGACACCCGTCTGTCACCCCATCAGTCACCCTGTCTGTCACCCTGCCTGTCACCCCGTCTGTCACCCCGTATGTCACCCCGTCTGTCACCCCGCCTGTCACCCCTCTGTCACCCCGTCTGTCACCCGTCTGTCACCCCGTCTGTCAACCCGTCTGTTACCCATCTGTCACCCCGCCTGTCACCCGTCTGTCACCCCGTCGGTCACCCCGCCTGTCACCCCATCTGTCACCCAGCCTGTCACCCATCTGTCACCCCGGCTGTCACCCGTCTGTCACCCCGCATGTCACCCGTCTGTCACCCCGTCTGTAATCCGTCTGTCACCCCGTCAGGTATCCCTTAGTCACCCCATCATGCAACCCGTCGGTCAACACTAAAAGAATTTTTCACATCGAACCAGTAGTTTCCGAGATATCAACTTCCCCGCTTTAAAACATTTTTCATTTCTGCTCCGCTCCTATTGGTCATAGCGTGATGTTAAATAGCCTATAGCCATCCTCGATAAATAGGCTATCCAACACAAAAAGAATTTTTCAATTCGAACCAGTAGTTTCTGAGATACCAACTTCACCGGCTTTAAACATTTTTCATTTCTGCTCCGCTCCTATTGGTCATAGCGTCAAAAAGAATTTTTCAAATCGAACCAGTAGATACTAACGACACTCAATTGTTTTGCCTTCCCGGAACCTCTCCACTAATACTTGAACTTTATGGTATGGTATTAAAGTTCAAATTGACTTTTAAGTATTATTACGAATCGATTGTATGGGAGTACAGAAAAGTGTTGTTTTTAGACTTTTTCAGACAATTTTTCATTTTTTTCTCTCCGTAAGAACCATCCTCGTACTTCGAGGAATATTCTAAAAAAAGAATTAGCGAAATCGGTCCAGCCGTTCACGCGTGATGCGATGACAACGGAAAACGGGTTTCATTTTTATATATATAGATTATTATAAGTAGTTTAGAAGATATGAGGGAACAGATGAACATACATACATACTCGTACATACTGGTCAAAAAATAACCCTCCTTTTTGCTTCGCCGTAGTCAGGTAGAAAATAACAATAATTTCTTACTCTCTTTGGAGTCGGTGCTGAGACCGAAGCAGATCTAATGAAAAGGCACCAACTCCAAAGAGAGTAAGAAATTATTGTTATTGTTCATAACAATTGCATCACATACCCTCGAAGCAAAGTCTCAATTTTCCGGTACAGCGAGATGCGGCTCATCCTGTGCAGTTCGTTCTCAAGCGACGCGTCTTTATTGAAAAACCACCGTTTGTTCCCGTGCATCTGTTTCCTCTGTATTTTAACATTTTCTACGCTTTTTTCCACTTCAACGTTTGATTCGACACTGCGTTTCGCGAACGCCGGATTCACTATGGGTTTCCTGAAAGTTTATTTGCATTCACGGACGTAAAGAAAAAGAAGGACACCACCTCGCCTAAAGTTAAACGGACGCCACAGAGAAGCTACGCACACAAACGCGCCTGTACAATAGTGCCCTACGCACACACACGCCATTACGTGTCGATAGATCGAATGGGCCGAAAACCCTGCTTCTCTTTCAATGTTCCTAGTGCTCCGTCCATCTTTTTTCTTTACGTCCGAGTTTGCATGTTACTCGATGATAATACTTTTGCCTAAACTAGTGTTTTTATACTTTTTAACATCTTATTGACATCGTTTTGCGTCATACAATTTTAACAGATAAAGTGGAAAGAAAGATTTTTTTAATTAATTTTCATGAGTTCGGAATCAGTCAGTAAAAAAATCATAATCAGTAGAATAAAATCAAGTTTAAGTTTTCTTACGTAGTTATGCACTGGCTAGAAGTGAACGTTTGGAGAAAGATATGAGATCTCACATTAGCAGATGCTGGATTATATTATGAAATCCAACGGTCTCACTCTGAAGGATACTCAAGACAGGCTGAAGTGAAACAAGAAGGCGGATCTTGCCATTATTTCTCCAGGATAAGTGATAGCTCCAGCAGTGAGCAGCGATAGCTCAGTTGGGAGTGGTACGGACTGTCGAGACGAGTGTCGAAGGTTCGAGACCAACACCAAAAAGAGCATACACCTCTAACATTTTCTATGTTAAGTGTATCTTCATTACGAATTATCGCTTGCTTTAACGGTGAAGGAAAACATCATCAGGAAACCTGTATACCCGAGAATTTCTGCATAAGAATTTCGAAGGTATGTAAAGTCTACCAACCCGCATTAGGCCAGCGTGGTAGACTAAAGCCTAACCACTCTCATTAGTAGAGGAGGCCCGTACCCAATGGGACAGTAATATTACAGAGCTAATATTATTAAGTGATAACTCCAGGCACAATTAATAGTGTAGCTCTATTACCTTTTATAAGGTTGTTTGTACAAGACCCTGCCTTTTTCATTGGTATAGTAGATGACTTTAGAGTCCTCCCTCCGGTGCAAGGGGTCCGCGTGGTGGTTGAACGGAGAGTAAGGATCCTGAGGCAGCTCCCACGCCAAAGCTGCCGTGTTGCCGTACAAAAATATGTCGCCGATTTCGAAGATCATCGGGTATGTGGTGCAGAATACTGGAAATAAGGGAAGAAAGAGCATATTTTAGTCACGGACGGCAAAAAAGAAGGACATATCGCCTATACTTAAATGGGCACCACAGAGAACGCACACAAACGTGCCTGTACAAAAGTGCCCTACGCAAACATTAACACTCATAACACGCTCAGTCGCCGCCATTACGAGTCGAAAGATCGAATGGGCAGAAAAGCCTGCTTCACTTTGAATGTTCCTAGCGCTCCGTCCATCTTTTTTATTGCGTCCGTGATTTTAGTCGTGACTGCCTCGGTGGCGTGGTTGTATTTCGGTACGACTACCGTCCTGAGGTCTCGGGTTCGATCCCCGGGTCGGGCAAAGTGATATTGGATTTTTCCATATCAGCCCGTAGTCTGGAATTTGTGCCCGATATGGCGATAGGCTCGCCTCCTATCACATCTGGGACGGAACTAAGCTCGGCGAAATGTGGGTGTTCTAGTTCGCTAGGGCGCCTCTGCCTACCCCTCCGGGGATACAGGCGTAAGCTTATGTATGATATGATTTTAGTCAACAAAATAAGACTAGACTGCCTCGGTGGCGTGGTGATATCACGTCCACGGTACGACTAACGTCCTAAAATCTCATAACATTGGGTTTGCTCAGTATTAACCCGGCAAAGCGAATTTCCTAATTGAATTTGCCCGGGAAAATCCCTCAGGGGGGTTAACGTCAGGCAGGCAGCCGCTCGTAAAAACTAGGCCAAATCATTTCTGCAACGTGCTTGAAAAAGTGTGTTGCGCCGAACCCACATTGTAAATAAATAATAAATAAATACACCCAACAGTCACACACCTTGTCCTGACCCCACACTAGGTATATAACCTGTATCGTGGGTGTCAGAGACTATGAGAGACTTTCGGCGATAGGCGATATGGCGATAGGCTCTCTCTTATCACATCTGCGACGGATATGAGCTTGGCGAAATGTCGGTGTTCTAGGTTACCAGTTCGCCTCTGCCCTTCTTGAGGGTACAGGCGTGAGCTTATGTTCTGTTAGACGCTAGACGCACGTCTCCCACGACGAACTAGGAATATATTGCTCTCCCGCTCCACCGTGCAACGGTTTTGCAAATATTCGAATTTCAAAAAATATCGCTTAGGTCTCATATGACCTGATTATCCTAAAGGAAAAACAGACCTTTGTTCTGCATTAGGACATTCTGCCTTGGTCTAATGGCAACGTATAGGAGCTTTGGACCGGGAGGTCGTAGGTCGATTCCTAGGAGTTTTCTAACACGATTTGCCCGGGACTGGCTCGTCCATAGAGTTAACGTCAGGCAGGCTGCTGGTCTTAAAAATTAAACCAAATTACGTGGACCCCACATTGTGGTGGGTTTAGCACGGGTAGAAAGAAATCATAATCAACTCACCCAACTGCAACGAACTGCCTTCAGGGAATATAATGAATCTTTTCCTTCGCGATAGCACCCCACTACCCCCTTCCAAACCCTCACTGGTCCCATTAACATTTGCATGTACTGATACCAGACATAAAAGTATTATACTAAAAACCTTCATTTTGTATGAAAGCTTGTAGCATTTTAATATATTTTTTTCGGATATGTACGGAAGTGACTGATTTCTAGATGTAAGATTATCGCTATGAATATATGACCGTTAATCACGGTGTGTCAATAAGGCTACGGATACCGCTACCTGAAGTATACAGGTTGATATTTTATAGATTTTTGAAGTGTAAAAAAAAGTGTAAAATCTTTGCTTAGTACAAACTAAGCAAAGATTTTCTTGTAAAAAATGACTCGGACTTAGTAAGAATCCTCACTGAATTGGTGACTTTGACTTAGACTTAGTCGAAGTTCGCTCTATAAATCTCAGCCTATGTCAAAGTTCGCTCTATAAATCTCAGCCTAAGGCTTTACACTTCACTTCGAAGACAGACAGCTGTCAGTCTGTTTTTCTTGTAAAAATGACCCGAACTAAGTGAAAGTTCGATTCAACAATTACAAATCCCCCCAGAGTTCGTGACTTTGACTTAGACTTAGTCGAAGTTCGCTCTATAGATCTCAGCCTAAGTCCAAGTCAAAGTAACGAACTCAGTGAGGATTTGGATTTTTTAAATCGAAATTCGTCTTAGTCCGAGACATATTTTAAAATAAAAACAGACTGATAGACAAACTAAGCAAATATTTTCTTGTAAAAAATGACTCGGTCTAAGTCGGCATTCGATTTAAAAAATCCAAATCCTCACTGAGTTAGTTTCTTTGACTTAGACTTAGTCGAAGATCTCAGCCTTAGTAGTAAATACACAATTATAGGATTCAATTTCATTTAGTGACTTAAAATTCCATCGAAATGGAGTTTAAGGCTGAGATCTATAGACCGAACTTGACTAAATTGACTTTGACTTAGTCCGAGTCATTTTTTACAAGAAAATCTTTGCTTAGTATGTCCGTCAGTCTGTTTTTCTTGTAAAAATGACTCGAACTAAGTCAAAGTTAGATTTAACAATAAGAGCATATACCTCTGATATTTTCTATGTTAAATGGTTTTTCATTGTAAATTATCGCTTGCTTTAACGGTGAAGGAAAACATCGTGAAGAAACCTGCATACGTGAGAAAATTACACAAGAAATTCGAATGTATGTGAAGTCTACCAACCCCCATTAGGGCAGCGTGGTAGACTAAGGCCTAAACCTCTTAATGGTAGAGGAGGCCGATGCCCAGCAGTGGGACAGTAATATTACAGGGCTAATAGTATATTATAATTTAAATCGAGCTGGTAGTATTCCAGTCATAAATAACAATAGTCAATATCGGTACTAGACAATAACCCATGTTTTAACACAAGGTATAAAGTATCCCAACGGATGGATATAACAGTTTCGGTTTGATTGAGTCATAAATAAACAAATGCCTATACGCACGATATGAAAAAGCTAGCAACAGTCCTAAAGTTTCAAATATTTGAAAAAAAAAATGATAATTCTGTGGTCATATTAAAATCAATGTTGAGTGGTTATTACTTCTTAGATAGTGTAACATATATATAATACTTATAGTGTAGATTATCTTCCTTACATATATATTCTAATTTGTCTTTCATGATGCCTTAATTTATAATTAATTGAAGCTATGGGTGTTAAGGAGGTAATTTTGATTTGCGATTTAACAAACAAATTATTATAAGTCTTTATTATATTATTTTGATTGATATATAGAACTTAAATATCAAATAACAAATTTTAATAATAATATCAACTGGATTTTTCCATATCAGCCCGGAGTCTGGAATTTGTGCCCGATATGGCGATAGGCTCGCCCCCTATAACATCTGGGACGGAACTAAGCTCGGCAAAATGTGGGTGTACTAGTTGGCTAGTGCACCTCTGTCTACCCCTTCGGGGATACAGGCGTGAGCTTATATTATGTAATAATATCATCGTAAAGTTAAGAATAATAACAAGACAACCTGATGAAGGTCGTAGGAAGTTCCTGGATGCAGGCCGATTCCAACAGATACGATCTGGACAGGTGCAGCAGTGGACGTCCTGTAGCTGATGATGATAATGATAATGAAATGATGTTGAAAGATAATGAAATAATGATAATGAAAGTTGAGAAACTTAAAAACCGACTTCAAAACTTTGTTTTAAAGGAGTATACGACGTACTCCCTAATCTTGCACAATACCTTTAGAATAATATTTCGACAATGTAGTGAACGACTAACCACAAATTTATAAAATGTTAAATTATTGTTCGCATGTGACTATTGTGTCTTTTTGAGAATAAATTTCTTTGAACCAGAATAAGTTCTATTGACACAAAATATTATTGAAAATTTTACATTTGGCGAATATTTCGGGTAACATACAAATTGAGAGCGTCCCACTTTTCAAGTCGATTAAAAATGAATCATGCTGTACATCACCTACAATCATGGATGTAGTTCAGGTCAAATACAGTAACGGATGATAAACGACATCACAAACATCGCCTACTTTCCACAAAAATAAACCGTTCGCACACTCTTATCACTTTCAATATTTCAAAGTCACTGTGTGTCCATCAGTGTTGTGAAACTGTGCTATTTTGTGGTATTTAGGGTGATTATTGATTGAAATAGGTTTGAATTCAAAACATTCAATATTTTTATGAACTGGGGTATTTAGGTGCAGCTGAAATGGGTTTGATTTTTCGACCGATTTCCACAAAAGGAGGTCCTCAATTCGTCTTTTTTTTATGTATGTTACGCAATATCTCCGCCAAATGTGGACCGATCTTCAAAATTATTTGTGTTCGATAGAGCTTATTTTAAGGGTGGTCCCATATAAATTTGGTCTAATTTGAAGTCGGTCTGCTAAGTTTTTAAACTTGTGATTATTATTAGATTGGTATAATAGAGACGATATCATTCGTATTGTAATCTTTTTGTAACTGACTATAACGTGAAGATATAGATTAAGTAGTGAAGAGGTTATATAGAAGAAAACAGTTCGAACGGAAAGTTCATTACACGCACAGAAGAACAACAGTAAATATAAAGAAATAGACGGAGAATGAAGAGTCTAAGCGGTTAGCGTAAAGATAGAGAGAGATAGTTACAGTATATAGGTGTAAGCGATAGATCTTATCCCATTACACGAGGTCCTCAATTCGTTTGTATTTTATTTCATATATGTTACGCGCTATCTCCGCCGAATGTGGACCGATCTTCAAAATTATTTTTGTGTTCGATAGAGCTTATTTCAAGGGTGATTCCATATAAATTTGGTCACGATCCGATTTGAAGTCGGTCTGTTAAGTTTTTAAACTTGTGATTATTATAAACCTGATAAAGGTCGCAGGAAGTCGCTGGATGCAGGCCGCTTCCAACAGGTCGATCTGGAAATATTTGGGGGAGGCCTATGTTCAGCAGTGGACGTCCTATGGCTGATGATGATGATGATGATGATTATTATAAAGCAAATACTTGTTTGCCACCTGGCAGGTGAGTCACCTGATGTTAAGTGATCTCCACCGCCCATAAACATCCAAGACACAAAAAGAATCAAGGATACGTTGCCAACCTAAAAGGTTACCTTACTCACCGAACGAAACGCGACAGCGAGCTGCCATTTTATGTCAGTTTTCGACCGACTTCAACAAAAGGAGGAGGTCCTCAATTCGTCGTTTTTTTTAATGTATATTACTCGATATCTCCGCCAAATGTGGACCGATTTTCAAAATTCTTTTTGTATTCGATAGAGCTTGTTTCAAGGGTGGTCCCATATAAATTTGGTAATGATCGGTAAATTGGAAGTCGGTCAGTTAAGTTTTTAAACTTGTGATTATATGTGAGACAGTGGTATCAAACCAGTTGAGCCGCCCCTTTTGTGGAGTAGATGTTACTATATACAGCATGGCTCTACCACTCAAACTTTCTGTTTATCCACATTTTCAAAGACACACTAATTATAACATAACGTGACATATGCTCGCGCTTATATCCCCGAAGGGGTAGGCAGAGGCGCACTAGCCAATTAGTACACCCACATTTCGCTGAGCATAGTTCCGTCCCAGATGTGATAGCGGGCGAGCCTATCGCCATAACGGGCACAAATTCCAGACTCCGGTCTGATATGGAAAAATCCAATATCACTGCCCGACCCAGGGACCGAACCCGAGACCTCAGGACGGTAGTCGTACCGAAATACAACCACGCCACCGAAGCAATTAATATTATGTAGTTACGATTCCCTTATACTCAACTTTGGAATGGATTTGCATTTCTTAAGTTGGGATTATAATACTCTGCTTATAAATCAGATAAAACCAACCGTTACAAAAACTTGGATACTCTCGAAAAGTAACCAATCTAAGTACACAGATTTGCATATATCGATTTATTCATACCAGTCGAGTTTCGCGACGCAAACAAAAACAAAAAGTATACGACGGCGATATTTATATTTGCTTGTGATTTAAAGATTGCTGTATGTGTTAGACTAAAGTAGGATTTGGTATTAGCTCGTTATGCCTCTTCTATCTTCGGAGTGTGAAGACGTTTTGTGTGTGAAGTCTGTGAGAGATAGAGCCACGCTGTAGACAGTAACGTCTACAGCACGAATAGGCCGGCTCGACTGGTTTGATACCCCTCTCTCACAGAAAACCGACGTAAAGTGGCAGCTTGCTGTCGCGTTTCGTGTAGTGAGTGAGTTTTCCGGTGGCCCATTTACCCCCCTTCAATGTTATGGAGGCTATATACCTTATGGAGGCTACAGACGCAGCTCTAGGAGTGGCGGGCTTCTGGTCAGAAAGGATCTGAGTCGATTCGTTGTTATTGGAGCCATTGACACGAAAGAAAAAGCAGAAGAATTTACCCCCTTCCCTTTCCCAATCCCATTTCCCTCTCCTTCCATTATCTGCTTTTAGATTGGCAACGCAAACATAACATAACATAAGCTCACGCCTGTATCCCCGAAGGGGCAGGCAGAGGCGTACTAGCGAACTAGAACACCCACATTTCGCCGAGCTTAGTTCCGTCCCAGATGTAATAGGGGGCGAGCCTATCGCCATATCGGGCACAAATTTCAGACTCCGGGCTGATATAGTAATATCCAATATCACTTAGCCCGACCTGGGGCTCGGACCCGAGACCTCAGAACCGCAGTCATACCGAAATACCACCACGCCACCGAGGCAGTCAGCAGAGCAGTGAGATTTCCGGTGGCCCATTTACCCCCTCCCTTTCCCAATCCTTTTTGCCTCCCCTTTCATTCTCTGCTTTTAGGTTGGCAACGCACCTATGATTATTTTTGTGTCTGGGGAGTCTATGGTGGAAATCACTTACCATCAGGTGACCCATCTGTTTGTTTGCCAGTCTCTGCTATTAAAAAAAATATGCCACAATCATGATCTTATCTAATACTTAAAACACCAGAAAAGAATAGATTAAATTAGCAACCAAACTTTTTAAAGCCTTCTTACATTAGCGTCTTGTTTAAACGAAGAACTTCTTCATAACTATCATTCGTAGAAGTTACTATCAAAGAAGAAATATTATGAACAAATTTTACCAAGTGATTGTAATATTATATGTAAGTTTGATAGCATTTCTGTTGATCAATGTCGGTGCTAATGAGGAGATTCATCACAGACCGAAGAGATTCCTCAGTTTCAAGAACAACACACGTTTCTTTGTAAGTACATTATGTTTAGTTCTTTCTGGCGTTATCCCGGCTTTATGCCAGAGTACGTTTTTCTACTTAAACGATTCCACTTCGCCCGGTTCGAGCATCCTCCATAGTGAGACTATTGGCTCTCATATCCTCTAAAACGTCCAGCCTTTTTGGGCCGCCCTCGGAAAAACACCCCTCTGGCCCGAGCAGGAATATTTTTGACAACCGAATTCGTGTTAATGGTTGAGTGTGTTTATATTTCATACAGATTTCATAGACGCGTATCGAGCTCGATACAAATTCGAATGCCGAAAATATTCCTGCTAAGGCCGAATTGTATTGCGTGGCGAAGACGTAGGTATGTATTGCGTACATGGTACGAGGTGTTGGGTTCGATCTCCGGGGTGGCAAAAGTGACACTCGGTTTTTTATTCAGTATCAGCTAGGAATCTGAAATGCCCCCCATCACCTCTGGGACGGACAGAAGCTCGACGAAATGTGACGAAATGTGTGTGTAATCTAGTTTGCCTCTACCATATCCTTCTGGGATACAGGCATGAGTTTATGTATATCATCATCATCATTAGCCATAGGATGTCCACTGCCGGACATAGGCCTCCCCCAAAAATTTCCAGATCGACCTGTTTTTGTTGACTACGTATGTATGTTATATAGTCCGATTGCTAATTAAACGGAGTAAACTGACAGATCGAAATGTCACTTTCCAAAATAATGTTGCTTACTTTCAAAACATAGTGATTGATCTAGTTCAATTTTTATCATTCAAAGAAACAATAACTCAGCACTAGCTTGCAAAATGAGAATTTTATTGCGTATTTTTAGAAATTTCAGCTTAATCCTGCGACTTAATGTCTGTGTAAATAATTTTGCGTAAATAATCACAACAGAAACACGAAATAAAAACAATGAAAATTACAAATATTACTTTTATTATTTGAGAAAAACGAAGTTTGGCACATTCATAGCTTTTGAAAATTTTGTTTTTATTGAACTATGACTATAATTCAGTAGACATGCATTATTAAGCATCACATATTAAGCAGGAATTACGGTTTAGAGTTGGACTTTAGAAAATGAAAGAATGAAATGGTTCACTGAATTGAAACGTTTAAACATTCTTGATCTTTTCACCGCAGCACTATTTAAATTTCATAAAAAAAACATTCGAAATGTCAGTTTACTCCGTTTAATTAGCAATCCTACTATAGGAATTATTTCGAGAGATTAATGTCTAGCTAAACTATCGCCTCCTTGGTCTAGTGGCAGTATGTATGGGCTGTGGACCGGGAGGTCCTGGTTTCGATTCCCAGGTCCAGGCTTTTAACACTATTTTTTCGGGACTGGGTCCACCAGATGGGGTTTGCCGTGAGGATGGCAGCCGGTCGTAAAAACTAAGCCAGATCCTTTCTGCAACATGCTTGAAAAAGTGTGTTGCACAGACCCTACGTTAAGATGGGATAAGGGCAGGTAGAAAGAAAGAATGTCTAACTAAAAACGTCGTTTCCTATTTTTTAGAGATTAATATTTATCTATCTAACGCTATTTTCCAGGTGCGAGTAAACTTCAAAGCGAATATGGTTCCGTGGAATCAGTTATTTGCTCAAGCTCTAGGGTTCCGTATAAATTGGGACGAACCCCCGGATACCTTCCATCCGTTCCGTCATCTCTACAGGAGGGATATTTATAACAACATTCAAATTCTTCTTGACAGGTAAAGAAATATTTATTAAGTAAGTTTATTATTATTACCATATCGCCAAAAATTAAAAAATAATAATATTTTTATGTATGGCATTAGGCTCGCCCCCCATATAACGAAACGGAACTAAAATCGGTGAAATGTAGGTATTCTAGTTCGCTAGTACACCTCTGCCTACCCCTTCGGGGATACAGGCGTAAGCTTATGTTAAGTTATTTTATTATTATGATCAATTAAAGTTGTTTCATTCTTTATCATAAAATATTTGCCATAAAAACCTACTTTAGACCACTTTTTAAGAAAATCATAATTTCGAATCACAAGACGCCTATTACATATTATTCAGCACAAAAACTGTGCCATCGTTGTCGCTTCCTTGGTTTGGTGACAATGTATATGGGCTGCAATAACCGGGAGATCCTGGGTTCGATTCCCAAGTCAGGTGTTGTGTGTTCCTAACACTATTTTCCCAAAACAGGATCCCCTAGATGGGGGTCAAGTCAAGCAGGTAGCGGGTCACAAAAACTAAGCCAAATCCTTAATGCATGCTTGCAAAAGTATGTCGCGTTGACCACATTAAGGTGGGATAAGGGCAGGTAGAAAGAGAAACTGTACCAACGTTTAAAAACTAATAGGCTAATTAAAACTGATAATGTGTAAATAATCATTGCTTTCAGAAACGGCCTGAATGGATTCCACTGCGTGAGGCGAGCCATCTGCGAAGTGGAAAGCACTGACTCAATGGAAATTTACCACAGAATTTTAAAAATGATTTTCAGGTAATAATCATTTTGACAGCCTCCGTGGCGCAGCGGGCGAGTAGCTGGCTGTGAAACGTGAGGTCGCGGGGTCAGGACTATGTGTCTGATTATTATTTATTATTTATTTATTTATGAACATCGTGTAAAAAGAGTTTAATAGAGTAACCTACAGCTCACTTGGTCGCCTTGGCCTAGTGGCTGAATAACATATATTTCATTTTAACGCTTTTTTAACGCGCGTTAAAAAATTTATCGTGGGAATGAGGCCTTATAGGATTGAAGAGATGTCTTTTTTTATAGTACAGACTGATAAACGAGCAGATGGGTCACATGATGGTAAGTGATCTCCACCGCCCATAGACACCCAAGACACAAAAAGAATCACGGGTACGTTGCCAACCTAAAAGGAGGAAATGGAAGGGAAGGGAAAAAGGGATTGGGAAAGGAAAGGGGGAAATAGGCCACCAGAAATCTGACTCACCGAACGAAACGCGACAGCAAGCTGCCACTTTACGTCGGTTTTTTGTGAGACAGTGGTATCAAACCGGTCGAGCCGACCCATTCGTGCTGTAGACGTTACTGTCTACAGCGTGGCTTTACCACTCAAAACCATGTGTTAGGGATACTAAATAAGAATTCACGACGTCTATCGATACCCCAACCTACTCTTCGCTAAGCTATCGTGGCTTTTACCGTTAATGTTGAAAAACTAGCTGCTGCGCCGACTTTGCCCGTAATGAGGGCACGGCTCCTTTGAAGATGCTCCTGGGAGAATTGCCAAGGAAACTTCAAAGCTGTTTCGTTTTCGTTTTATTTCGACAGCGATTTCACCGTTTATTTTAGTTGCGAAATACGAGAAAAATATCTTCCTTAGCTAAAAAGTACAACAAAGTCAGTTAAATACTAGTCGCTTCTTTGGTCTACTGGCAGCGTATATCGGCTGTGTACCGGGAGGTCCTAGATTCGATTCCCAGATCGGCCGAGGATTGATTTTCTAACACGATTGCCCGGAACTGGATCCAACAGATGTCGATAGGCAGGCAGCCTCGTAAAAACAAAGCCTAAACTTTTCTACAACATGCTTGAACACAGTCAAGTCACTGCCTGCCATGAAAGTAACTTATAGGTGTAGTTTGAAGAAGTTATTTTTTTATAGCAACGACTGGCAAACGAGCAGATGGGTCACCTGATGATAAGTGAACTCCACCGCCCATAGACATCCAAGACACAAAAAGAATCATGGGTGCGTTGTCAACCTAAAAGGAGGGAATGGAGGGGGTGGGAAAAGGGATTAGGAAAGAGAGGTGGGGAATTGGGTCACCGGAAATCTCACTCACCGAACGAAACGCGACAGCGAGCTGCCATTTTACGTCGGTTTTCTGTGAAACTGTGGTATCAAACCGGTCGAGCCGGCCCATTCGTGTTGTAGACGTTACTGTCTACAGCGTGGCTCTACCACTCAAATCTCATCGAAATGTGGATGTTCTAGTTCGCTAGTGCGCCTCTGCCTACCCCTATCGGGGATACAGGCGAGGGCTTATGTTATGCATGTTATGTTATTATTCTAATTTTACCATTAATTCTTATTAATGTTTTTAATGTTTCAGACGGCAGTCCTTAAAAACTGACAAATGGCACAACAAAACCAGTGAAGACTGTACTCTGTCGACGATGTCCTGTCCATTATCTGTGCTTGAAGTCGCTCCGTACACTGATATTGTATGAATAAAACTCATAACAATTATATTTATTTTATTATATTTATTTCCATAAATCTATAAGTCATAACACCCAAATTACACCCATATCCTAACAGATAGATACGAGTCTTATGGTATCAGAAACAACGAGAGACTTTTCGACACCCAGACGCGAATCAAATTCCCGTAAGTCACACGAACATTTGTCTCAGTACGGGAATCGAACCCCAAATGTCACCAGTGGCGTGCATTCTATATAGACAAAAAGACACTGTCTACCCTGATATTCTGCTATTTACATATATAAAGAACAAAAATCATATCAAAAATTAGCAGCACTCGGGTCAAATCAGGAGTGTTTAAGTGGGGATGATGATATATGCAAGAGTTGGAGAAATTAATTTTGCAAATTTTGTCTACCCTGATCGGAATGCGTATGCACGTCACTAAATGTCACCTATATAATCCTAACAGTAAGATATGAGTCTTGTGTCGTTGGTATCGGAAACTACGAGAGACTTTTAGACATCTAGACGCGAATCAAATTCCTGTAGGTCATACGAACATTTGTCTCGGTACCCATACCGAACATTCGATTCCCAAATCGAACCCGCCTCTAGCTTCACAGCCGAGTACCACTGTCTTTTTTCAAAATAAATGTCGAGCGGCTTGTGACATAACTTAATGGGTGGTTGAGTAAATAAATAACACCCATCATACACACATAGTCCTAACCCCACACTAAGATACTAGTCTTGTGTCGTGGGTATCAAGAACTACGCGAGACTTACGGTCTCACAACACCCAGACCCGAAACAAATATATGTGGGTCACACAACCATTAGTCTCGGTGCGGGGATCGAACTCGCGGCCTCCCGTTTCACAGCCGGCTACTCGCCCACTGCGCCACGGAGGCTGGGTATGCGGGTAAATCCTTCTGTTTACGTCGGTCACCCGCCTGCCATCGCAATCTCCTCGATTTGAATCTTCCCTCTTCGGAGTGTGATGATGCATAAATAGGCCGCCATGATTCTGGTAACCCATAGCTTAATGATTTCTTAGGTTTACGCGAATGTAATGCATTGAAATAAAACTATTTTTACGGATTCTATCACGATTTGGTTTTAATTTTTATGCCCGACGTTTCGAAAGCTTTGCAGCCTTCGTGGTCACGGGTCGGACTGAGAGTTTTATTTCAACCCATTGCTTGTTGGTATTCGCTGTTTTTTTAATTGCACCAACCGTCAAGTGTAGTCACTTTGTCGTGCTCGAATAAAACAACCTCAATAAAAACACAATTTTCTCTTTCTTTCATAAAAATATGTCACAACTCTCACACCTATGCCTAAAACAACGGAAAAAATTAGATCGAATTAGCAAACAAATTTGGTTTTCGAGCCTTTTGTTACTTTAGCGTCTTATTTAAAGTGAAACTGTGTTATATACTCCACACTACAACAGCCATTCGTAGAAACAACTTTCAAACAAGAAGAAATATGAAGAAATTTTACCACGTGATTGTAGTATTGTACGTTAGTTCGATAGCATTTCTGTTGATCAACGTCGCTGCTAATGAGAAGGTTCATCAGAGACCGAAGAGATTTCTCAGTTTCCCGAACAACACACGGTTCTTTGTAAGTATAACAATTATTATATTACTGTGTGGGCTGTGGACCGGGAGGTCCTGGGTTCGATTCCCTTGTCGAGCATAGCAAATTTTCTAATTTAATTAGCCCGGGACTGGATCCCTCATAGGGAGTTGGCGCCAGGCAGGCGGCCGGTCGTAAAAACTAAGCCAAATTCTCTCTGCTTGTTTGAAGTGTGTTGCGCCGACGTAACATTAAGGTGGGACAAGGGCAAGTAGAAAGAAATATTACTGTAATATTACTGTCCTATTGTTGGGCACGGGCCTCCTCTACTAATAAGAAGGGCAGACCTAACGCGAGTTGGTAGACTTCACTTTTTTCTTTCTACCTGCCCTTATTCCACCTTAATGTGGAATCGGCGCAACAAACTTTTTCAAGCATGTTGCAGAAAGGATTTGGGTTAGTGTTAACGACTGACTGCCTACCTGACGTCAATCCCTCTCAGTATTTGGCTAATCAAATTAGAAAAATCGCTATGCCTGACCTAGGTGTTGAGCCTATGAACTCCCAGTTCACAGCCCACATATGCTGCCACTAGACCAAGTTTAGTAGAACAACAACAACTTCACATACCTTAAAAATTCTTGTGAAGAAATTATCTGATCTTTGTAAATATACTTTTTTTATCAGCAAAATGCGTTACCAACTTCAAATTATTTTTGTCTATCTATCTCACATTCTTTCCCAGGTGCGAGTAAACTTCAAAGCGAATATGGTTCCGTGGAATCAGATATTCGCCCAAGCTCTAGGGTTCCGTATAAATTGGGACGACCCCCCGGACACGTTCCGTCCATACCGTCATCTCTACAGGAGGGACATCTATAACAACGTACAAATTCTTCTTGACAGGTAAAAATAATCTTCTTACCGCTTATAACATATATCTCAGCCTTAAAATAATAGACTTGCTATTATTTTGAGGCTGAGATAGAGCAACTAACTAGTACTAGAAATTTGTAATTCGACAGCGGTATAACAACGCAATTTTAATATTTTATTAGACTGCCTCGGTGGCGTGGTGGTATTTCGGTACGACTACGGTTCTTAGGTCTCGGGTTCGATCCCCGGGTCGGGCAAAGTGATATTGGAATTTTCCATATCAGCCCGGAGTCAGGAATTTGTGCCCGATATGGCGATAGGCTCGCCCCCTATCACATCTGGGACCGAACTAAGCTCGGCGAAATGTGGGTGTTCTAGTTCTCTAGTACGTCTCTGCCTACCCCTTCGGGGATACAGGCGTGAGCTTATGTTATGTTATGTTATTAATATTTTTTGGAAAAATTTACATACATAAGCTCATTCTTGTATCCTCAAAGGGGTAGACAGAGGCACACTAGCGAACTAGATCACCCACATTCCGCCGAGCTTAGTTCCATCCCAGATGTGATAGGCGGCGAGAATATCGCCATATTGGGCATAAATTCCAGATTACGGCCTGTTATTGAAAAACCGATCACTGCCCGACCCGGGAATCGAACCCGAGACCTCAGGTAGTCGTACCGCAATACAACCACGCCACTGACGCAGTCATCTTTAACAACAATTAAACTTATTTAAACTACCCAAATGCTTTTAAGGGTCATAAAATATTTGGCATAAAAACATAAGTCTGATCACTTTTAAAAAAATCATAACTTCCAATCACAAATATGCCATTTACATTTATGCCAGCACATAAACCATGGCGTTGTTGAAAAGCTAATAAATTAATTAAATTTGAATATATTGGACTGTCTCTGTGGCGTAGTGGTATTGCGTTCGCTGTACGACTATCGTCCTGAGGTCTCGGGTTCGATCCACGGGTTGGGCAAATTGATATTGGATTTTTCAATATCAGTCCGGAGTTTGGAATGGGGAAACTTACACGAAAATTATAACGAGAAATTGTGTTGATAAACAAAAGCTTGAAACGTGCTATGATGAAATTTGTAGTATAAAATACTTGATATTTTACAAAATATCCTTATTCGAAATTACGTGTAATGGAACGTTATTGCAAAACCTAAATGACGTCATTGCTTTGGGCAGTGTTAGCAGGTTGTGGTATTTTTCCCAATTTTAAGGAAAACTGTTGTTATGTTTAGTGTGGCGATTGACGAATGAGATTTCGGAGGTCCTCCTCCTTCCAAATTCTTTTCTTCCTGTATCTTTCCCACCGCTCCGCTCAGGATTCAAGAGTGGATCTTATTTTTACATCTTATTATATATGTGTGTGTGTTTGTGTGTGAATATGTTGGAATAATCATTGCTTTCAGAAACGGCCTCAATGGATTCCACTGCGTGAGGCGAGCCATTTGCGAAGTGGAAAGCACTGACTCAACAGAACTTTACCACAAAATTTTAAAAATGATTTTCAGGTAACAATCATCAACATCGCATAATAAGAGTTTAATAGTAAGAGACTACACGTTGCCTCCTTTGTCTAGTGGCAGCATACATGGGTTGTAGACCAGGAGGTCCTGGGTTTGATTCCGAGGTTGGGCAAAGCGATTTTTCTCATTTGATTTGCTCGGGACTGGACCCAGATGGTGTTGACGTCAGGCAGGTAGCCAGTCTTAAAAATTAACCCGAATCTTTTCTATGAAATGCCTGAAAAAGTGTGTTGCGCCGACCCCACAAGTGGTCGAGAACCTTTCAATACAGAAGGCGCGTGCCCAACAGTGGGGCAGTGTAGTAATATTAGCCCTGTAATATTACTGTCCCACTGCTGGGCATAGGCCTCCTCTACTAATGAGAGGGGTTAGGCCTTAGTCTACCACGCTGGCCTAATGCAGATTGGTAGACTTCACATACTATCGAAATTCTTGTGGAGCAATTCTCGGGTATGCAGGTTTCCTCACGATATTTTCCTTCACCATTATGGCAAGCAAGCTATCGCTTATATATAATTCTAATTGTATTTTTACCGATTCTTATTACCATATCTAATTTTCAGACAGCAAACCTCACAAACTGACAAATGGCACAACAAAACAAGTGAAGACTGTACTCTGTCGACGATGTCCTGTCCATTCTCTGTGCTTGAAGTCGCTCCATACACTGATATTGTATGAATAAAAAATCATATGATTTCCATTATATTTATTTATTATTTGTGCCCGATATGGCGATAGGCTCGCCCCCTATCATATCTGGGACGGAACTAAGCTCGGCGAAATGTGGGTGTCCTAGTTAGCTAGTGCACCTCTGCCTACCCCTTCGGGGATACAGGCGTGAGCTTATGTTATTTATTATATTTTTTTAGGGCGAGTAGCACCATTATTACTAACCTACAGTTAGTCTTAACCTCAAATTAAATTGAAAAAGAAATATATGAATGACATGTAATACATGTAGTGGTACATTACTTGTAATGAATTATATGTCATTCATATATTTCTTTTCAATTTAACTTGAGGTTAGGACTAACTGTAGGTTAGTAATAGTGATGAAAATCACCCTTAGTGGTAGAGCCACACTGTAGACAGTTACGTCTACAGCACGAATGGGCCAGCTCAACCGGTTTGATACCACTGTTTTCACAGAAAACCGACGTAAAATGGTAGCTCGCTGTCACGTTTTGTTCGGTAAGTGAGATTTCCGGTGGCCCAACTCTCCCCCTCCCTTTTATGGGCGGTAGAGATCTCTTACCATCAGGTTAACCATTCTGAGGTCTCGGGTTCAATCTCCAGGTCTGAAAAAGAAATTGTGTTTTTCTACTCAGTTTTTATCAGCCTACCCGGCTAGCACGCGTGTCACGATATATCTCGATAACCGACTGTACAGATTTTTTCTACATGTTGTCTACAATATTGTATGAAAATAAACGAGGACGCATGTTAGTGTCCGTAGACAAATAGAGAAAACCGGTTACAACAGGACAAAAAGCGTAGACAAAATGTTCTCGTGGCGCGCATGTTAGGCGGACTAGAGTCTACAATGACTAAACAAACCTTTAAATCCCAGCTTAAATAAAAGGAAACATTTTCAAAATAAACTTTTGTAAAGATTTTAAGCGGAAGCTTATTGTGGTGTTTTAATTTCTTTGTGAGATCCTCCGGCTTAGGAGCGACACATTGATTGATACTGTCGGTCCAAATTACACAGGGCACTGCATCGGAAATGCTACTCTACATTGTAGCGTAACCTTAACGATTCTGAATTCATAGAAAATTAAATAAGTTTTATAAACCGACCTCGCCAGTAAGAGGTAAGTGTAGATATCTCCAAAACCCTAATGGGTTTATCGGTGGTCACCGGGATCATGACTTTAGTTCAAAAATAAGTATGGTAAGTTGACAGCTTCCGTGGCGTAGTGGGCGAGTAGCCGGCTGTGAAGCGAGGGGCCACGGGTTCGATTCCTGCATTGAGACAAATGTTTGTGTGGCCCACAGATATTTGTTTCAAGTCTGGGTGTTGTGAGACCAAAAGTCTCTCATAGTCCCTGACACCCACGATACAGGTTATACCTAGTGTGGGGTCAGGACTAGGTGTGTGACTGTTGGGTGTATTTATTATTTATTATTATTAAATTTAATTAGGTATAATTGGGTAAGCTGGGTGGTAGGATAATCGTATCCGACTGGATGGCGACCACCGTACACATGGTGCTAAAACCTGTCGTAGTGACCCACACTTGTGTGGTTCGCGTTCTAGGCAGTGTACTTTCGGTTTCCTCGAGGGGCTTGCGGCATGACTTGATGGTTGGTTGGCATGGGTATGGGGGTATCCCTATCTCTGCATCGGTTATCCGCCTGCCTTGTCGCAAGTCCCTCGAATTGCTTCTTCCTTCTTCGGATTCGGAGTGTTAAGAAGTATAAATAGGCCAACATCATTCTGATGACCACTGATAAACCCATTATTTGTCAGTGGTCACTAGTTTTTTCGGACTGCACGACGCTTACCATCAAGTGCAGTGTAATCACAGTGCCCGGATAAAAAAAGTTATTTAGCTTACAAAAAATAATATAGTCTTGTCTGTATAATTAAATGGTGTAAACATTCAGACCCACATTACGAAAATAATCATCTCTTAAAGCATTTATACGCCGACAAGCCGTTGAGGACATCTCAAACGTTAGAAGAATAAATTAAATTTATCAAATCCAACTCGACACACCAGTCGCGTATCAAGGGAGAGATCAGCATTAACATTAACTTTCCCTTTCACGCTCACACTAATTTGCTATCTCCGTCCTACTCCCACGGGGCTGCAGTGAAATCTCAGTGCGATGTAAGCACAAAGTAAATCCAGTTAGTGGATACGGCTCAATAAATCGACTACAGGACTGATTGCCCATTGGGAGTGGTACTGTCGGGGCTCGAATACATTCATGAGTCTGTTGTGATCTGGATCTTTTAATCGACTTCGAAAAAGGAGGTTCTCAGTTCGTCTGTGTAAAGTACTCTTGTGTTAGATGATCACTCTTTCAACTTTAACAATTAATTTGTTGCGCATACTTCAAGGGTGTTCAAATACTAATAATAATAACATGATACACCCAACAGTCACACACCTAGTCCTGACCCCACACTAGGTATGACCTGTATCGTGGGTGTCAGAGACTATGAGAGACTTTCGGTCTCACAACACCCAGACTTAAAACAAATATCTATGTGCCACACAAATATTTGTCTCAATGCGGAAATCGAACGCGCGGCCTCTCGCTTCATAGCCGGCTACTCGCCCACTGCGTCACGGAGGCTGTCATCATACATATACATGTAGTTCAGATTCCATAACGGCAAGATGTTTTATTGACATAGATAGGCTATCAAGCAAGTTTCCAAACAAAAAAATTATCTCAAACGTCAGTAACATAATCTACTACTTATAGCGCTTATAACAATTTACAATCTAGTAATAATAATAGCCCTATAATATTACTATCCCACTGCAGGGCACGGGCCTCCTCTACTAATGAGAGGGGTTAGGCCTAAATCTATCACGGTGGCCTGATGCGGGTTGGTAGACTTCACATACCAATGTATACTGATTTCTTAAGTTTACGTGAATATTATACATTGAAATAAAACTATTCTTACGGATTCTATCACAATTAGGTTTTAATTATTATTCCCGACGTTTCGAAGGCTTTGCAGTCTTCGTTGTCACGGGTCAGACTGACCCGTGACAACGAATCACTAATTGTGATAGAATCCGTAAGAATAGTTTTATTTCAATACCAATGTATGTGACTGTTGGTTATTAAATTAAAATTTAATTAAAATTAAACCTTCGAATTTCTTGTGAAGAAATTCTCGGGTATGCAGGTTTCCTCACGATGTTTTCCGTCACCGTTTAGGTAACAAATTAGTGTTCTTTTATTTTCTTGATACACCTCCAAACTCAAACCTGACTACACCGGTGGTTAGCATACGAGAACATCAGAATATCATTAAGAACCTTTTATTAACAAACGTTACACAGTCCTAACATCCCAATTCTGTAACTCGTCACTTCATTCATCTCGAAGCGTTGTGATTAGTTCCAAAACTCCCTGCCCCTCGGGACAGCCGCTGTATATGGAGGCGCAATCGAACATCTGACGGCCCGCTGTCGCCGCATCCTTGTATGGAGACATTAGTTCCTCCCACTCCGGATCCTCGACGTCGAAAGGTGTCTTCCCGTAGTCTGGGCTGGAATTAGAAATAAGGAATTTTAGTTTAACAATTAGTTTCTGTCTCACAGGAAACCGACGTAAAGTTTTAGCTCGCTGTCGCGTTTCGTTCGGTAAGCGAAATTTACGGCCCAATTACCCCCCTCCCTTTACCAATCCTTATTTCTCTCCTTTTAGGTTGGCAAAGAACACATCATTCTTTTTGCGTCTTGAGTGTCTACGGGAGGTGGAGATCACTTGCCATCAGGTCAATAATCGTTTGTTATCGTTTGTCAGTGTCTGCCATAAAAAAAATTAAATTAATTTAAAACGTGAAAGAAGAATGAAAGTCTTTAAAATATCGAACAGATTTTCTTGAATCATGGCTAAGAGCATAGCTGATGAAGTCACTCTCAAACAAAAAAAATATATTTAATCCATTCAGCATCTTTTATAGCAGAGGTTGACATGGGAGCACCTGCTCGTTTGGTGAACCTTGGGTCACCGAATGGTAAGTGATCTCCACCGCCCATAGACACCCAAGACATAAAAAGAATCACGGGTGCGTTGTCAAACTAAAAGAAGGGGAGTGATGTACACTTAAGTGTCTACGGCTCTCTCACTCTACAATGCCATAGACAGACACAAATTTATTACTCACATAAATACATAAGCTCACGCCTATATCCCCGAAGGGGTAGGCAGAGGCGCACTAGCGAACTAATACACCCACATTTCGCGGAGCTTAGTTACGTCCCAGATGTGATAGGGAGCGAGCCTATCGCCATATCTGGCACAAATTCCAGACTCCAGGCTGATATGGAAAAAACCAATATCACTTTGCCCGACCCGGGGATCGAACCCGAGACCTCAGGACGGTAGTCGTACCGAAACACCACCACGCCACCGAGGCAGTCAAAAATCAAACATAGGAAACTACCCAATTATTGCCAAATACTCACGTTAGTAGTATATGCAAAACCTCTCCAACAAAGCCCTCTTCCTCGACGGGATACTGGGCAGCTTCACAAATAGCTCTTAACATGCAATCAACGCCGTTTATGCCTTTCCTGTGGAACACAATGGAGAATTATTCCACTCGATATGAGAATGTTTCAAGCACCTTACCTTTACAGTTGTTGCAGTTATCAATTATTTTTATTACTTATTTGCAGTTATATATTGTTCTTGTTTACGGCTGGTCTCAAGTGTTGACTAAATTAATTCCTTTCTTTATTTTTATTATGTTTTTTATATCAATGTATCTTTATTTTGAATTAAGACTTTTACTGTCTACCTACTAACCTATTGACTGCCTCAGTGACGTGGTTGTATTTCGGTACGACTACCGTCCTGAGGTCTCGGGTTCGATCCCCGGGTCGGGCAAAGTGATATTGGATTTTTCCATATGAGCGCGGAGTTTAGAATTTGTGCCCGACATTGCGATAGGCTCGCCCCCTATCACATCTGGGACGGAACTAAGCTCGGCGAAATGTGGGTGTTCTAGTTCGATAGTTTACCTCTGCCTTCCCTTCGGGGATATAGGCATGAGCTTATGTTATGTATGTAAGACTTCTAAACTGTATAATCTTTGATAAAGCTCCGCAGTAGAAAGAAAAAACCTGTATAAACGTTTTGATCCTAGCATGATGGGACCTCCATAAAGTCCTCCTGATGGGACTAAAATCAGGCGGATAGTAAAAACGAATCAGAATCCTTTCCTGAACCAGCTTAATAATTGATATATTATGTGTAGCGTCGATTGGCACAAAGCGGTCCATAGAAAAAGTCTATTAGCAATGACTCTTACGAAAAGTATTTATCGTGCTAAATAGTGAGGCCAAAAGAGGGGGCCCGACTGGATCCTATATGGATCAAATAAACGATCGCCTGTGTAAAGGGCAAGTTCGGAGTAACCTCAACCGATGCAAATGTATGAAACGATGCATTAATGTATGAGGCAGAAGAGTTGTGTCAGGATCGTAGCTTGTGGCGCTCAATTGTCTGTACCTACTCCCATGGGAGACAGGAGTATGTATGTATATGTATTAGACAAGCTGTTTCGAAGTAAAATGGTGTCACATTACGGCGAGTGTTTGCCGTTTGTCGGGATTAGTAAGGTCTTTTACAAATTCTTATACAAAACAACTTACGATGACAGCATATCAGCCATAGACTTGTAGAAGACCAGCCTTTCGTCCCTCCTAGATAGGATTTCGGCGTCTCTCTGCTCTCTCGATACTTCCTTGATGAAGTAGTACTGGGATAGCTCGGATATGTTTGCGAATTGTACGTACTGGTATTGGAAGTTACCAGCAAAGGATAGTGCTACCTTTTCTCTATTCTCTATTGGCACTGATAACCCAATAATCAACTGGAAGAGAAAGAATCTTGAATGCTTAGCAGGCCGACTTCAAAATGTATCCAATTGTGACTAAATGGGACCTTCCTTGGTCTAGTGGCAGCATGTATGGGCAGTGGACCGGAAGGTCCTGGGTTCGATTTCCAGGTCGGGCAAAACGGATTTTCTAATTTCATTTTCTCGGGACTGGATCCCTCATAGGGGGTTGACGTCAGGCAGGCGGCCGCTCGTAAAAACTAAGCCAAATCTGCTCTGCAACATGGTTGAAAAAGTGTGTTGCGCACCCCACACTGAGGTGGGATAAGGGCAGGTAGGAATAGTGACTCTCAATAGTGACTTCTATGTTTTTGCTACTAGAGGAAACTTTGTTGAATTATTAACCATAAATAGTCAACTTTACTTATAGTATATTTCCTAAATAAATAAATAAATAAAAAACACAAAAATAATTTTTAAATTCGGTCCACATTTGGCGGATATATCTCGTAACATACATAAAAAAATACAGACGAATTGAGGCTCTTCTCCTTTTTGGAAGGCGGTTACTCAGTAAGTAGCTCGACCATGAGTTTCTTGACATTTCACGGTAGCGACTACGTAAGATACGAGTAATTTGTATGAAAATCGAACTAGGCCCTCAGGTCTATGTGTAAGTTTGTTGTATGGGTATTTTACCTTGTAAGTACCTCCATAAGGATAGACCAGGGGTAAGCTGTTGACCTGCCTCTTCGTTCGGAGTTGGTCTTCTGCGGTGTCATATGTAGTCGATTTTGTACACGGCAGCCATGTTGAATACATCAAGAGTATTATTGCAAATAAGTCTCGGAACCTGAAATTAAGTTGCAGAAATCGATATTTAATGTATCGGTGGCGTAGTTGTGTTGCATGCTACGAGTACCGTCCTGAGGTCTCGGCTTCGATCCCCAGGTCGGGCAAAGTGACATTGAATTTTTTTACTCAGTATAAGTTTAAAATCTCAGGTCCTTCTGGTTCGCTAGACCAAAGAGGTATCTATGTGAACCTAACCGAAGTTTACTTTTCGATGTGTCGTAAGCATCGATATATTATTTACCTAGATGCACAGTTGACGCTCGGAAAATGGGACAGCAAAGAAGTGCTTAAGCACTCGTTTTGCATACAGTCGGACGCCGATGGAATTCTAAATTTCAAAGTTCAAATTTAAGAACGCTTGCTCATTTCGTTTAAAAAGCTACTTTATTACACGTGCTTAGGGTTATATTTGTGTTGCTTTAATAAGAACTTGTGATATTTTTCTTTGTTTTATTCCTGAGACCACTTTTTAGGAGGATATTTGCAAAGAACTGTGCGTCTAGGTATATTATATTGATGGTCGTAAGAGTTAAGATAAAGATGCAACCACGAAAGTACAATTTGAACTCTATTTTAATAGGGAATAAGTTCGTAATCAATTTATGAAATCTGTTCAAGGACATTGTTGATTCTACAACATCTAACGCATTGGCGCTCATTGTAACCCGTAGCACGAATAACTTTCGATAACGTATTCGAATCGAGTGATTTGGATGTATAAGTGTCGAAAAGTTAATACTTATTTTATCATGTTTTGTTGATCGCCAGTTCAATGACCAGCATGTTTAGCTACAGTTACTGTCGAATATTTCCGGCCATTGGCACTATTTGAACTATTAATTTGAGAAGAGGATATTACCTATCATGTGGAATTTCTCGATATTTCCATGACATATTTGATGACTTGCCATTTTGTATTATTTTTTATAGCAGAGACTGGCAAACGAGCAGGTGGGTCACCTGAGCAATGATCTCCACCGCCCATAGACACCCACGACACAAAAATAATCACGGGTACGTTGCCAACTTAAAAGGAGGGAAATAGGGATTGGGAAAGTGAAGGGGGGAATTGGACGACCGGAAATCTCACTCACCGAACAAAACGCGATAGAAAGCTGCCACTTTACGACGGTTTTCTGTGAGACAGTGGTATCAAACCGGTCGAGCCGGCCTATTCGAGCTGTAGACGTTACTGTTTACAGCGTGGTTCTACCATTCTAATAAAAGTACAAATCTTTATATATTAACATTCGATTTCTTAAGTTTACGTGAATATTATACATTGAAATAAAACTATTCTTACGGATTCTATCACGATTAGGTTTTAATTATTATTCCCGACGTTTCGAAGGCTTTGCAGTCTTCGTTGTCACGGGTCAGACTAAACCTAATCGTGATAGAATCCGTAAGAATAGTTTTATTTCAATATTAACATTCGATTATAATTAGAAACTGTTAATCTAATTATGGCATAAGCTTCTTAACGAATGGATTAATATGCAGAAAGCCGTATTAAGGCCATCCTCTAAATATTATCGGGATTAATTTGTATTAAGTAATAGCAACAAAGAGTAGTTAATAACATAACATAAGCTCACGCCTGTATCCCCGAAGGAGTAGGCAGATGCGCACTAGCCAACTAGTACAAGAACATTTCGCCGAGCTTAGTTCCGTCCCAGATGTGATAGGGGGCAAGTATTTCGCCATATCGGGCACAAATTCCAGACTCCGTGCTGATATAGAAAAATCCAATATCACTTTGCCCGACCGGGGATCGAACCCGAGACCTCAGCACAGTAGTCGTACCGAAATACAACCACGCCACCGAGTAGTTAATACTGCAATTATAAGTGAACACAATAAATTAACACTTCAATGATTATAACCAAAGATATTCAACAGTATATAGACGGGACAAAAGCACGAAACTTGTGATCCAAAAGTTGTGACCTCGTGGTCATAAGTCACTCAGACGTACTAAGGGGGATTTGTAATTGTTAAATAAATAAAAAATAAAATAAAAATCTTTATTGATCACGTAGGCATGTAAAAAAGCACTTATGACAAGTGAACACAAGTAAATTTTTAAATGAGGATTAATATAATTTACATTACATATTTGAATTTGACGACAGGCAGGCAAGTATGGACATAATAACGATGGGATGGCTAAGATAGGGTGATAAGGCGAGATAGGAATAGAGTGTAAGGGAATGGGTTGTATGGGAATGGCATATGGCAGGAATGGTGGCAGGGGATTGACTGAAAATACTGGAAGCAGTTGGGATTGGTGCGTGAGGCCCTAAAATCGAACTTTGACTTAGTCCGGGCCATTTTTTATAATAAAAACAGACTGACAGACAGACTAAGCAAAGATTTTCTTGTAAAAAATGACTCGAACTTAGTAAAAATCCTCACTGACTTCGTGACTTTGACTTAGACTTAGTCGAAGTTCGCTCTATAGATCTCAGCCTAAGTTTAAATAATAGCAAATATTATTCTACTAATTATTGGATTTTATTTAAAACAATTCAATTATTGTTATTAATAACTAATATTACTAACAAAGATTTTAACGAGGAGCATATCATTAATCTAAGATTACTAAATTAATCTGCCTCGGTGGCGTGGTGGTATTTCGGTACGACTTCGGTTCTGAGGTCTCGGGTTCGATCCTCGGGTCGGGCAGTGATATTGGATTTTTCCATATCAGCCCGGAGTCTGGAATTTGTGCCCGATATGGCGATAGGCTCGCCCCTTATCACATCTGGGACGGAACTAAGCTCGATGAAATGTGGGTGTTCTAGTTTGCTAGTGCGCCTCTGCCTACCCCTTCGGGGATACAGGCGTGAGCTTATGTATGTATGTACTAAATTTGCACCGCTATTACTAACGTAAAGTATAACCCAAACTCAATTTATCCTACAGATCACTCCTACCTTTAAATCAAGCATAAATAGAGATTTATCGCGGAGCTGCAAGTAGCCTTTAGTGGTGTGTGTAATACCGATATTAAAATTAAATACTTACCTCATTTTCCAAATCGATTTAAGTTGACTCCTTGTCAAATTATCCAGAACTTATAATATTTCAATTCCCATATTGTAAAAAGCTCCGCCGACCGTCCGTCCCCACACCATACGTCAATGTACTCGACACTACAGTTTATAATAATTTCTAAAGTCATGTCTACACTGACATACAGTTGAGACGTTTTTGATATTCATTATTGTTTACTTCATATCTTAGATCATCTTAATTTACACATGTTTATTGATATTGCGTTAATATTTTTGTATAGGAGTTATGAGTACTGACTATTTAGCTGTGTACTGTAACTGTCGTAACTCAAAATTTATTTTTTCTTGCAATTGAATCTGTAAATGTTGTAACTCAAAATTTATTTTTTCTTGCAATTGAACCTGTAAATGTCGTAACTCAAAATTTATTTTTTATTACAATTGAATCTGTAAATGTTGTAAATCAAAAATTGTTTTTTTACTGCAATTAATGATGCAGTAAATCGCTCTACTGATCAAAAGCGATACGAATATCCATATTAAAAGTAGCAACAAAGCCCATACTTTGAATAACAAAGTATTGAGTGACAAGGCACTGCGCACGTCACCCTGAAACATTAGATCTTATATAAGGCCTTAGCTAAAAAATCATTTTAGCTCATCTTATCTTTAAGAATAGCGTAACATACATAAGCTCACACCTGTATCCCCGAAGGGGTTGGCAGAGACGCACTAGCCAACTAGTACACCCACATTTCGCCGAGCTTAGTTCCGTCCCAAATGTGATAGGGGCGAGCCTATCTAACTAGTCTATCTAAACTAGTGAAATCGCCGCTAAATGCCATTTAGTTTGACACTGGCCAAATGACTGATAGCAATATACTATTTAGTTTACTGTTTGACACTGGCCAAATGACCGTTAGCAATATGTCATTTAGTTTACTGTTTGACACTGGCCAAATGACCGATAGCAATATGCCATTTAGTTTACTGTTAGACACTGGCCAAATGACCGTTAGCAATATGCCATTTAGTTTACTGTTTGACACTGGCCAAATGACCGATAGCAATATGCCATTTAGTTTACTCTTTGACACTGGCCAAATGACCGTTAGCAATATGCCATTTAGTTTCCTGTTTGACACTGGCCAAATGACCGATAGCAATATACCATTTAGTTTACTCTTTGACACTGGCCAAATGACCGTTAGCAATATGCCATTTAGTTTACTGTTTGACACTGGCCAAATGACCGATAGCAATATGCCATTTAGTTTACTCTTTGACACTGGCCAAATGACCGTTAGCAATATGCCATTTAGTTTCCTGTTTGACACTGGCCAAATGACCGATAGCAATATGCCATTTAGTTTACTGTTTGACACTGGCCAAATGACCGTTAGCAATATTGGAAAAAAAACCTCCTTTCTAATTAGTTAAAGTGCATGTTTAGCACTATGTTAGATCCGGGTTTGCTAACTTACTAGAAACTACATTAACTATACTAATTTTAACCCGTCTCACTACGTACAGAACAGTAGCCCGAGCACGAAAAACTAATGTAAATGTAAACTCGCTGCGCACTGATGACATTTGATTAATATTTCATACAAATTTCATAGACGCGCATCGAGCTCGAATACATTTGGAAGGGGTAGGCAGAGGCGCACTAGCGAACTAGAACACCCACATTTCGCCGAGCTTAGTTCCGTCCCAGATATGATAGGTGGCGAGCCTATCGCAATATCGGGCAGAAATTCCAGACTCCGGGCTGATATGAAAAAATCCAATATCACTTTGCCCGACTCGGGGATCAATCCCGAGACGTCAGGACGGTAGTCATACGGAAATACAACCACGCCACCGAGGCAGTCTCTGGACTATAAATAAAAAAATGCGATATAACCCGTACAAAGTTATATTTTGCTTTGTGACATTCGTTTAAACTTAAGAAATCATTATTAAAACGACAAGTATACCCGTAGGCCAACCATGAGTTTTTTGACATTACTCGCTAGCGACTGTGTAAAATTTTTGTATGACAAACACCCGAACACCTCTAGCGGTTACGCGGGGAACTGACGTTTTCTACGTTTTCACATTATACGTCATCGCTCGCGTAAATACGTGCAATAAACTCATGGTTGCAGGCCACTTCCAACAGGTCGATCTGTAAATCTTTGGGGCAGGCCTATGTTCAGCAATGGACGTCCTATGGCTGATGATGATGATGAAACTCATGGTTGAGCTACAGGTATCATTACGTGGGTAGGTTCGTATATAGACATGGACATGAATGTCTAAAATATTAGAAATATGATAGACTTCTGAATATCCGAGCTGTGCGACAGAATACTGCAGTAACGCGGCCATAAGTTTTTGACAATTCACGCTAGCGACTACGTAAAATATTTTGTATGAAAAACGTCAGGCCCCCAAGTAACCACTAGAGGCGTTCGGGTGTTTCGTACAAATTCTTACGTAGTCGCTAACGTGAAATATCAAAAAACTCATGGTCGAGCTACAAATATAAGTATTCACAGGATGTTTCATAAAGTTGGTATCAATAATAACTACACTTAAAAAGGGGATAGCTAGCAATTTAGCGGTACAGTTTAAAATTTCCTAAGACATATAGTTTTTGAATAAGGAAAACTTGAGTTTGTGACGAAAAAAAATTTGTGGCCCGTTGGATTAGGTTCAGTACATTTACAAACCACCTATAAGGTAATAATTTATTTTTAGCACACACAAAGCCATTCTTGTGGTAATAACGACGATTTACAGGTCGCATTCTGATTTTAAAATCCCTATGATTAATCATTGATAAAAAATTAAGTTTAATTTATATATTGAACGTAACCATTGCGCTTTAAATCATTCACTCTGTATGTGGAATTATTATTGGTACCAACTTTATGAAACACCCGGTATAAGTCAGGGCGAGCGCGGCTCACTTTTGTCACCGTGACTTTGCTATTCATGATTGTAGTATGAAAATGTGTCAAATGACATCTTGTTATCACATCGCCTCGTGCGCATATCCATAACCAAAAAGGACGACAAAAGAGTCATGGTGGCAAAAAACAGTCTTGCACACATTTATTATGTGTAGACTTCCGGTAGCAACGTCCAGCGTCAGACGCGTGTGTCCACGCGTATTAAAAAACGCATTGGCTTCTTCTCGTTCAATAATCTAGCACAGTCCATAATAGTAAGTTAAAAGAACATATTTTCTGAAACTACAGTCTACGTAAGTTGACAAGTTTTTGCTGTAAGTCAGGTCAGTGTAGACGCGCGTCAGTCGCCGTAAATCGCAGTCACATGATGGCACAGCGCCGAAGCTCTAATATGTTTAACCAACAACCATGTCACGAGTTGTTGGACATTAAAGTAGACTTATTACGTATACGTTTTGATAGCCTCCGGGTAAACGTATGGTGAAATTGTGATGTGCTTAAAGTGATATTTTAAATTGTCATGATATAATTTAAAACCTATTTAAATGATATTTTTTTGATAATTATGGAATTATTTATCACTAACTGTTACTTTAAAACACGCAAAGTTTGTGAAACGTAAATTATTTTGGTATTTTGTTACTTTTAAATAGGTATAAAATGTTTCTGTTGTACAGACATTGTAGCTTTTGTTTTAATTAGGATAAAGTTTCATAAACCATCACCCTCATAAATATAAGAATTTGAATATAATTTCGTAAATATTTATATTTAATACCATATCTTTATCCATAAACATTCAAATGATAGACTAAACGCTATCAATGTCTAACACCAACTCGCCATTGCTGTGCCCATACGTAATGGGGCATCTTAACCATTACAAGTAAGTCATTTTAAAGTTGCAGGTTGTTTAAACACCATGTTTTTCTATGGGAACCTTTTGATATTTGCCTTTCTTATGAACATTTTTATACCCATGGGAGTGAGTGAAACGGAATATAGTGAACCATTGCATAGAAGTAAAAGACAGCTTCTGTTCCCGAACTCTACGTTATTGCAAGTAAGTTTAAAGTTCTTCTTCTTTATTTAAAATATGGCCTCCATCCAAGTTTGATGATTTTGCCAACGACAGTGTTTAATAAATCGATTACTCAAAAAAATAGCTAGTCAGACATCTTGAAAAACCTATCAATCAAGTTTTAAGTTATTTTAAGTAAGTGTTTAAAACATTTTGGTGTCAAATTAACAATCAATCCACGTTTTACCATACAAAAGGGTTTGTGAAATGTTTAACCACGCTTCTTTGATTTAAACTTGATTAAAAATTTATAAGATGTATATCGATCTGGAAATTTTTGATCGAGGCCTATGTTCAGGAGTGGACGTCCTATGGCTGATGATGATAATGTTTATGTTTTGGCGTTGATTAATTTTTGCATATCTTCTTTTTATTTTAAAAATAAAGGCTTCCACGGATATGCGATGATTTAGCCAATGTCAAGGTAAATAGAGCAATTATGTTTTCACAATGACCATGAGACCAAGATGTGGATGATCTCAAGGTCCTGCTGGGATTATGGCGGTAATTCCTTCTAGCGCGGTGCCTCTCAGATAACCTTCACTCGGCGAATCGACCGGACAAACGTAGCTAACGCACCAAGCAAAACTCATCAAAGATCACCGGTTAAAATTTTCCACATTATACTGTCCATCTTCACTGAAGATTGATGCATTAAACCACATCACTTAAAAACAACAAACACAGCCGTAGAGAATAATATGAAATAATTTTAACAAGCGACGCCCAACCTGTCAGACTTCCCGTCAAAATCCAATTTTTGCAACAACAACAAATACATCTTAAAAATATCAATATGTCATGAACTCCCTTCATATATTTTTCTAAATTACCGGCATAAGCCTATCTGGCATTGGGCCTTACTTATAAACACATTTTAGCTGAGCAAATGGCTAAGAATAGTCTGTCCCTTTTATTTTCCATTATTTGACACAAGGAAAAAAGTGTCAGACTATTCTAAACCATTTACTCAGCTAAAATGTTCTTATAAGTAAGGCCCATTGTTTACAATACTTGGTGATAGATATAACTTAACCCTATCAAGTGTATATCAGAAACAAGGGTATTTGAATCCACAACGGATCCACAACAACTTGTTACCTGTACTATTATTGCAAAACTTTTGGGTTGTTTGTTACCTTTTAACTTCACACCCGGGGCTAATAGCTCGGAATTTGCATTTACTTGAATGATTTATTTATTTACTATGGTTTCCTATAGGAAATATACAGGTTAATCGATAAACAGGAACCATATTCTTCTGCTTCTTTTTTTTAAATCAAATTATTCTTCTCCTTTTAAATAAAAATGGCTTCACCGCGCTGCAGTGATCTTGTCAATATCAAACAGTAGATGCATGCTTCTTTATGAGACCCAGATGTGGAAAATCTCAAGGTCCTGCTGGGCTTATGGCGACAATTCCTTCTAGTGCGATGCTGCTCAGATGATCGTCTCTTAGCGAATTAACGGAATAAAGCCAGCCAACGCACCATGCTTAACTCATCCAAGTTCACCGGTTATAAATTTGCCACATTATACTGTCCGTCTTCGCTGAAGTTTGATGCATAAAACCACATCACTTTAAAACAACAAACAAAACTTTAGACAATAATTTAAAATAATTTTAACAAGCAACACCGACACTGTCAATACAATCATCAATACAATGTCAATACTGTGTAAATACTTAAAACAATACATAATCCAGGAAAATATCCAAATTATGTTTTATTTTGTACCCACATTTTTTTATCGGGTCTTTGTGTTGTAAAAAGTCTCTCATCATTTCAAGACACAATAAAAGGCTGATATCTCTAAAACGAATTTCGACTAAGTGTAAGTCAAAGTAACCAACTCTATGGGGATTTGGAATTTTTAAATCGAACTTCGACTTAGACCGAGTCATTTTTACAAGAAAATCTTTGCTTATTATGTCTGTCAGTCTGTTTTCCTTGTAAAAAATGTCTTGGACTAAGTCAAAGTTCCATTTAAAAATTCCAAATTCTCACTGAGTTTGTTTCTTTGACTCAGACTTAGTCAAAGTTCGCTCTATAGATCTCAGACTCAAATTTTAATGAAAATGCGCTGACTCGTAATGGACAAAAGGGTCCACAATCCACATGAGTCGGAAAGATCGCATAATGAAGAACTACTCCTTTTTGAAATCGGTTTTAATTAGCTTTATTAAGATATTAAATGAATAGCTTAGAACAACCGCGTTAAACTCCATACAGATCTGTTTAATGGAAAACGGATGAAACAGCAGCCGCTGTATGTACAATTAATTAATTCAATATAAACTAGGGTTCCGTTAATCTCTGTTTATCGTGATATTAGTCGGCGCGGCTTGTGATTACTGCTCCTAACGAGCGGCTGGATTCCAGCTAAAATTCTGTATGCGTGCTTAATTTATTGTATGGAAATATGTACGAAATTTTACAAGTCTCATTTGATGTTGGTATTAAAATTTTAACATTAAGGGTGAATTGCATTTTTAAGCATACATACGTACATAAACTCACGCCTGTGTCCAGCTGATAGGCAGAGACAAAGAAGCGGCAATTGCCTGGGTTCAAGCACACCTCTTTCGCTTCTTCCACAGTCATCAGTCTTTTCACGTCGGTTACGAGAACTCCTTATTTGGCCCTTTTTTAAGAGATCGCCAATTTGGTCGATAAAGACACGTCTAAGACGTCATCGGGCAACGCTACTATCTACTTACTCTACATAAATTTCTTTCGTCACTCTACTTTCATCCATCCTTTCAACGTCGCCAAATCACCGAAGCATTCCTTTCTCAATCCTCGTCACTACATCTTCCTTCAATCCACATTACTCTGTTATGCTGCTATTCCTCACTCATATCATTCAACTTCAGCCCGCATTTTCAAAATCTTGATATAATTATATCTATAATTAGGCCTCAGTGGCGTGGTTGTATATCGGTACGACTACTGTCCAGAGGTCTCGGGTCCGATCCCCGGGTCGGGCAAAGTGATATTGGATTTTTCCATATCTGCTCGGAGTCTGGAATTTGTGCTCGATATGGCGATAGGCTCACCCCCTATCACATCTCGGACGAAACTAAGCTCGGCGAAATGTGGGTGTTCTAGTTGGCTAGTGCGCCTCTGACTACCCCTTCGGGGATACAGGCGTCAGCTTATGTTATGTTATAGTTAGTCCTAAACTCTAGAGGCAATTGCAGCACTTAGATAAATCGCGATATATTATTAAATCAGAAACAGGTAGTAGTACAAAGCACAATTGGTTTTTCATGCTTTTTCACCTAACCCCATTAGCTCGTTAAGGTTAAAAAGTTTAAAACAACACGCGGCTAAACCTTAAGTTACACTCATCAATCTTACTGTGGCTTCTCGCTTCTAACAAATAACGTGTAGTAGTCAGCGCCATTAGAGATATTTCAACGTTTACTAAAACTTTCTTGCGGCAAGAATTCGGCTTATATTTACGACCGACTGCGCACCGGAAGTCGAACCCCTCTAAGGGATTTTTTTTTTTTAATTTATACAAATATGCAGTGATAGCTCGGTTGGGAATGGTACGGACTGCGGAAACAATTGTCGGAGGTTCGAGACCAACCCCCAAAATGGAGCATACACCTCTGATTTTTCTATGTTAAGTGTATTTTCATTGTGAAATATCGCTTGCTATAACGGTGAAGGAAAACATCGTGAGGAAACCTGCATACCTGAGAATTTCTTATATTTATTATTGTCAGAATGGCTGAACGGATCTGGATGAAATTTGGCACAAAGATAGATTATATATTTATAATTTTTTATCGCGGAAAATCAACCACGCGAAAGAGGGTAACAGTTTTATCGACCTCCAAAAAGGAGAATGGCCTAAATTCGTCTGTATTTTTATGTATGTTACGCGATATCTCCGCCAAATGTGGACGGATTTTCAAGATTATTTTTGTGTTCTATAGAGCTTATTGTAGGGTTGGTCACGGTCGGATAAGTTTTGAAGTCGATTATTATAATCACAAGTTTAAAAACTTAACGGACCGACTTCAAATCCGATCGTGACCAAATTTATATGGGTCCGCCCTTGAAATAAGCTCTATTGAACACAAAAAGAATTTTGAAAATCGGTCCACATTCGGCGGAGATATCGCGTAACATACATTAAAAAAAAAACAGATGAACCTTCTCCTTTTTGGGAGTCGGTCATTAACTATAATATACTCTGTTCCACAGTTCAATGTCGGAATTGGCACTCCAAGTCCAGCTAAGAATGTCAATGTGAACTTCGCGTTCCAAGCCAACTTCCAACTACCGTGGAATCGAACCCAGATACCTACTGACATCTTAGTAGCTAACTCTGGCTACGATGGACCCTCGAGGAAGAAAAGAGACGTTGAAGGCACGGAGAAAGAAAGATATCAAAATGATGCAAGATTGTATCACTTTTATAAATATGTAGAGGGTGTTTTAAATGAGTGAGTATCATTACTATCTAATCTTTATTTTCTTTCTACCTTCCCCTACCCCACCTTAATCTGGGGTCAGCTCAACACACTTTTTTAAGCATGTTACAGAAACGATTTGGCTTAGTTTTTACGATCGTATCCATGTCTGACGCTAACCCCCATCTAGGGAACCCAGTCCGAAAAATAGTTTTAATAAAACACCACACTCGACCTGGGAATCGAACCCATGGCCTCCCGGTTCATAGCCCATATACACTGCCACTAGACTAAGAAGGCAACGTCTATATAGACATTTAATCTAACTAATAATATAATCGTGAAAGTTTGCGAGTATGTATGTATGTTTGTTACTCTTTCATGCATAAACTATTTAATCAATTTTGATAAAACTTTACAGTTATACATATAGGCCACTTTTTATACTGGAAAAAATACTTATTATTAATTTTCCCATATGATAGGTTTAATTACGAAATTCCTAATTTTATTTGATCAATTTCAACCCCCCAAATCATTTTAACAACATGCTTAAAACACCGTTCTTCGGGAGTAATTACATAACAAGGGCGTTGTGCCAGCTCCACATAAAAGTAAAAGTAAGTAAAAAGTAAGAGTTGGCCAAGTGGAAAAAATCCTAATTTATGCCAAAATTACCTATCATCATTCACAAACGGACTCAGTAATGTACTGATATGCAGTAATTAGTCCCATCGCACATTGCCCGAAAATAGGTGCATTGCGTATTCATTTTGTACCAATTACCAAAATCGCATACAGTCAAACGTTTTGATAAAGAATTTTTTGGTAAACACATATTTCTCATTTCTCACATATTTCTCATTCATACAAAACATTTCTGCGTTCGTGAGCATGGATTTATTTATTTAATTATAATATTAGTCCTATAATATTACTGTCCCACTGCTGGGCACGGGCCTCCTCTACTAATGAGAGGGGTTAGGCCTTAGTCTACCACGCTGGCCTAATGCGGGTTGGTAGACTTCACATACCTTCGAAGTTCTTATGAACAAATTCTCGGGTATGCCGGTTTCCTCACGATGTTTTCCTTCACCGTTATAGCATTTATTTATTTATTGGTCTAAAACTCTATAGAATCTCAAATTATATGGATGTTCAAAGTAAGACCATCCGTGGTCATTGACCCGGGCTAATTTGACTAAACTGTCAACGGTAGATGTCACGATTTTGTGTTTGCGAAACACGTTACCACTATTTATATTTTGAACACCTGGTTTTGAACGATTATGGGGTTTCACGACCTATTAGAGCGTTTATACCTATTATCATACTTTAGGTAACCTAAGTATTATTAGTAAAATATGGTGAAATGTCTTTTCAAATCTAATCGTGACCAAATTTATATGGGACCACCCTTGAAATAATTTCTATCGAACACAAAAATAATTTTGAAAATAGGTCCACATTTGGCGGAGATATAGCGTGACATACATAAAAAAATGGGACAAAACTAAGCTCAGCGATATGTGGGTGTTCTAGTCTTCGGGGATACAGGCGTGAGCTTATGTTATGTATCTTTTGTTAATTACAGAAACATTTATGTATGTTTCTGCTGTTTCTGCTCACGCCTGTATCCCCGAAGAGGTAGTCAGAGACGCACTAGAGAACTCGAACACCCACATATATCCGAGCTTAATTCCGTCCCAGATGTGATAGGGGGCGAGCCTAGCGCCATATCGGGCACAAATTCCAGACTCCGGACTGATATGGAAAAATCCAATCCCCGACCCGGGGATCGAACCCGAAACCTCATGACAGTAATCATACCGAAATACAACTACGTCACCGAGGCAGTCTTCTTTCTATAATTATATGCAACTAATAATTAAATGTTGCTATTATTTCTTACAACAATCAACGACTTTTCGGTAAATAGCAAAACAACAGCTTTGTTATTGCAAAAAGTTTTACATTGGAAGTTAATATTTTTTGTGTTTGCATTCTGTCAGGTAAACATCTATAAATAACCCCGTGACATTTCCCAAATTGGGTTTGACGAAAGCAAGTTAACATGTATATCAGTTCGGAATATCGGCTTGTCAGTAATAAATCAACTGTTAGAACAACTAGACGCGGATATTGGAATCTTATTAGCTTTGCTTTGTTTCTGGAAAGTCAGTTACAACGAAAAAATTGTTGTTATTTTTTAAAAGCTACATTAGCAGCTATTAGAAAATCGCTAATAACGTTAGAAAAGCTTTAAGCTTTTAAGTGTGAACAGACCTCATTTAGAGTACTAACTAGAATAGTTTTATCTTTCAAAAACCCCTGGTTCTTTTCCGAACTTACAAAATTCTAGAAATCAATACCATCATATCCAGATTTTTTTCTTGCATTCGGCATCAATTTATTTTCAATATCAAACTATATAGAGTGACGATATAACGACATTAAATTTGGTAATGGTAATTTTAATTTTCGCCGCCTCCTTGGTTTAGTGGCGGCCTGTATGGGCTGTGGACTGGGAGGTCCTGGGTTTGATTCCCAGATCCAGGTCGGGCGAAGCAAATTTTCGACAAATGTTTGTGTGGCCCACAGATATTTGTTTCAGGTCTGAGATTAAAAATCTCTTGTAGTTCCTGATACCCATTGACTTGCCATTTTTTGAAATTTATATAAGGTTATTTTATTCCTCATTGCATTGCCTCTTCGGTTCTAGTTTCGGGTATCCCGGCGAAACGTGCGTGCGACGAGCCCTCTGTCAACTAGGAGCTGAGCCTCTCCACTCTAATGATGTAGAGGATCTATTACACGAGCTGGCTAGTTTTGTTTTGAAGTAAGTATGAATCGCCCGCACGCCGGCTCAAGCAACTAGGACACTGCTGGAGGCGTTAGCCGAGGCTTGACATATTTTTTTTTCATGCAAAATCCAGATACACACGTAGAATGTAAGGAGTTGGATGTGAATGAAAGTGTGAATGTGAATGAATTTATGATTGACGTTTTAAAATCGGTGAATGGAATTAATGTGAAAATACGTGTTTTAAATAGAAAACTTTACTCTCTAACTTTCGGTTAGATTCATTTTGTTGCGGCAAAAATACAGTTGCAAAGTTGCCTCGGACTTTCGTCCTGAGGTCTCGGGTTCGATCCCCGGATCGAGCAAAGTGATATTGGGTTTTTCTGATCAGTAGCAGTGAATGTGCTATTTTGCAACGAGGAATCTTAAGAGTCCAGAGTTTTATATACTTTTTCCATAATTTACCTCTAACGCCAATAACCATTAGTAAATTCTTTAAGTAGCACAGTCTCCATCAGTGGCAATTGGATAAGGCCTGGGCGTGGACTCGAGTTTTCATTAACAGCGCCACATAAGTACCGAGGCGGTGAACCAAAATCTGACATCGGCCCCAGCTGAAATCATTTTCGAATACATATTCGGATCGAAGTCACTGCGAATTCTTTTTGCGAGTTTGTTCTATCTAGCTACGCCTCTAGAGATACAGGGGCAAAGTAATATTCATTGAAATAAAACTAGTTTTCACTGATTATATAGGAGGTTGACAAAGTGAATATATATGGTAAATGTGAAAGTTGGAAGGGGAAAATCTCATCGAACATTCTCTGACCAAGTCAGAGATATACTCGAGAAAGGTCAAGTTAAAAGTACCCTAAACCGACGTGCATGCATGAAGAATTTAATGAGACTGAATGAGGCGAAAGAGGTATGCAAGGATCATAGCAAGTGGAAATACGCTGTCTCTGCCTTCCCCTATGGGAAAAAGGCGTGAATCTATGTATGTATGTATATCGCGATTTGGTTTTTATTTTTAATCCCGACGTTTCGGAAGCTTTACAGATTACAGCCTTCGTGGTCACGGGTTGTACTGAAGTTTTTTCCAAATTAATATTTTTAAACTAGTGTTTTTTTAATTTCCAGCCCAACAAACGACGTCATTGATCACCCATCACACCGAAGAGAATGCCGTCCGTACGTCGAAGCTTACACTAAAGGACAGAAATTACAAAACTGCTCGAAAGTTTATCATAAATGTACACTGTCACTGATTGATATTTTTACTAAACTTCATGATGTGTCATGATAATAAATTATTAATTGGAGTACAAAATAGAATAAATATCATTAAGATTATATAAGATTAATAATTTCGTATACTTATAAAAATATAATGAAAGTGGTTTAAATATAAAAAAAATATTGTTTTATTTTATTTGTTTTTCTCTTGGGACTAAGGATCACAAGTTTAGAAACTTAACTGACCGACTTCCAAACGAATCCGATTATGACCAAACTTATATGGGACCACCCTTGAAATAACCTCTATCGAACACAAAGTCGCTGGATGCAAGCCGCTTCCAACGAGGCGATCTGGATATCTTTGGAGGAGGCCTATGTTCATCAGTAGACATCCTATGGCTGATGATGATGAACGCAAAAAGTATTTTGAAATAAAGAAGATTCATTCACCACGCCGTCCTTATGTGTGGTAACTACTTCGCTACTAATAGAAATGAGGGGCTTGCGTCATGACTTGATGGTTAGTTGGGGCAGGTATGGGGGGTACATGCCTGTGACTGCATCGGTCATCCGCCTGACTTGTCGCAAGCCCCTCGAATTGCTTCTTCTGCTCTTACAATGGCAATGACAGCCTCCGTGGCGCAGCGGGCGAGTAGCCGGCTGTGAAGCGAGAGGCCGCGGGTTCGATCCCACACCGAGACAAATGTTTGTGTGGCCCACAGATATTTGTTTCGGGTCTGGGTGTTATGAGACCGAAAGTCTCTCATAGTTACTGATACCTACGAAACAAGACTAGTATCTTAGTGTGGGGTCAGGACTATGTGTGTGACTGTTGGGTGTATTTTATTATTATTAATATACATCATTATATGCATCGGTCTGACTGTCTAGTAGCAAATCCCATGATTTGATTCTTTTCTCTTTTGAGTGTGGAGAAGCATACATTTTATAAGGTTATGACCTCTTTCTACCTGCCCTTATCGCACCTTAATATGGGGTCGGCACAACACACTTTTACAAGCATGTTGCAGGAAGGATTTCGCTAAGCTTTACGACCGACTGCCTGCCTGAAGTCAACTCCCTCTGAGGGATCCAGTCCCGGGCAACTTAAATTAGGAAATTTGCTTTGCACGACCTGGGAATCGAACCCACAACCTCCCGGTCCACTAGACCAAGGAGGCCATAAGTTAACTACCATCTCGTAATAAAAAAAGTAAACGATCATCAAACGAGAATTATTTAAAACATTTCAAATAACTTCAACAAAAACCAGCAAACGTTTACACGGGCCAACCTTCGCCTCGATTCATTTACCATAAGATACGTAAAAAATAATATAGTTTGCATGTGTTCCGTACAGAGGTTCCGTCAGTTTGCTATTTCAATCTTGCAGGCGTTTGTACAAGAGATTTCTTCCACCCTTGAAAGGAATTTTATTAATGGTGTTCCTCTTTTATCCTTTCAATTCCAAAGCTTCGAAGCTGATAGTGTTTAATTTTCGTCGACCTCAGGTCGGTAGTCGTTCCGAAATTCAACTACGCCACCGAGGCAGTCTCTGAGAATCTAGTATTCAAACCCAAGGTCTCCCGGTCCACACACCCTAATACACGCTGCAACTTAACCAAGGAAGCATCGCGTCAAACATCATTAAACCAAAAATAACCAAGACCAACCAATGCACAATTATTTATTTCTCACAACAATACATATAACAAAGTAAATAAAATTATATGTAGTATTCAACATGTCAAGCATTTTCAATGGTCGACATCCAGAAGTACCCATTTGGCCTCCAACAGACAATACACTAAAAATAACCAGGCTTCCACCATCTTAACTTATGCTGCAGCCAAAGATTTCTATGTATTACTAGACTGGTTGATCGTATATAGAATTTATGCACTAAGTTTCTGTCAATTGACAGCAACTCACTACAGAGATCTGCAGGTCGATTCTCTAAGGTTTCATTAGTCTAAACAACGTTGCAGCATCGTTGCGGCAACGATGTTTTCATTTTTGTATTCAGCAAGGTACAAAGCGTACGCGCTAGTGCTATGCGTGATGACGGCGCTTATGCGAACTAGCTCTCTCGAGCGAGGCGTTTGACATAAATGTATGGAAAATGGTATTCTCTAAGACCCAACAACGTTGAACGCTCCGTCGATCTCAACGATGTGCGCTGCGGGAGCTCGTCGTCGATCGCAACGTTGTGGCGATTCTTAGAGAATCGACTTGCTGCTCTTTTCCTTAAACGTCTAACACTCGCTAATGTAACACAATTTTACTTCTTACCAGCTTGTCTAGGTAGTATACATAGAAGTCTTTGGCTGCGGCGATGCATTTTAGTTCCGACGAATTCAAATTTGCCGACCGCAGTACATTGTCACGCAGCCTACAGCAGAGGCGTCATCATGAATCATTTTCACAATCAAATTCGAATCGAGGTCGATGAACGCTTTATTTAAATCAGGTATCATTATCGTTTCGAATGATATTCTTAAAATTTAGTATTGCTTCTGTTTGTAACAACGTAACCAGGCGAACGACCTGCTGCGTCTTATCCTTAAAAAAATAAAATATCTCTGTTGAGGACTAATTTACATATTTACAATAGCCAGATGACTAATTTTCATAAGAAGAATAAAGAAACATCTGTCGAAACATTCGCCCTTAAATAAATCCAAATTGATGTAGTGTCTGCTCTCCTATCCTAGTGAAGGTCTGGAGTACTGAGCCCTCACACTCCGGGAAGAGGCTCTCGCAGTCCACACCAATCTCCCTCCCAAGCCTCTCTGCTGCATGGTACTCGTTATCGGTGTGGTGGGAGAGAGTGTCCTTGGTTGATGAGGGTCTGGAGAAAACCCAAGAATTGTGAAACATCTGTTTGATATTAATTAATGATAACATTCGAACGTACCCTGAGTTAGTATAGTCATCATAACAATCCATAGCTTTAAAGTCTTCTATAGAAATAGCCACTAAACAACATTAAAATTCTACACGACCAACCCAAGAACCCGAAGTAAAAGCACTACTAGAACATAAAGAATTACATAATATAAAAGAAATAAGCTCTTAGTCCATTCATGCCATTGTATATATACTTACGTGAATAGTATATGTCCAATTTCTCCAAGCAAACCGTTTTCGTGTGTGAAAGGAACCTCGGCAGCTTCGCAGATTGTTCGCAGGAGGCACGGCCGCCCCGTGTAACCGTACCTGCGGAATTTTCAATGCACATCTCAATAAAATATTCTAAAAGCGAATTTTGTCGGGAGCTCTACTGGAATTCGCGAGCGCTGAAGTTTAAAGCCTTTTTGATTTTTTTAATGCAATTAATTTGCATCCCGATGTGTTGTTTGGGTTTGGGTTTTTGTGTAATGTTTTTAATTAAAGCGGATGTGGAATGTATTATGTTATTCATGTACGTAATAGGCTCTTTAGGGTTTTAGTTCATTTTTATTTTTACAAATGTTTGTAGTAAGTAAATCTGCATTTGGAATGATTTTAAAATAAAATCTTAATTACCTCTATTGTTAAACTTGTCCCAAATTATATTTTTAATATTTTAGTATTTTTGATTATGACAATAGAATGCACTAACTTTCCTATCTATACTGATGAAATTAAAGCCAAATTATTCAATCAAATTAACATTTAATCTTAAAATCAAAGCAAAAGATAAAAACTAATATTACTCAAGTTTCCACAAAAACAGTCTTGCTGTAAAGTTATCTTTCTGCGGTTGGAATTGTGAATAGCATTCAATGCAAAACTGAATGTAATCTTCATATTAAACGAACCGCTTACGCTGTTTCGTTTTAATTAAAATCTAAAATACCGCATTTTTATGCATTCCTGCAAAATTATTTGTTAGTACTGCACAATTGTTACATTACGTATGCATTATGAATGCAAATTGTATGCTTTGGCAAGGCTTATATCTGGAATTCTCGAATGAAAATTTTTTATTACTTCATTTGATAGTTACAAACTAGATTGGACTCATTTTGGAACTTACTCTATAGAATACAACAAATTACCTTTCTGACATATGTTCCAAAATCTTATAGAAGTCCCATCGATTCATTCTTTGAGGTTCTTCTTCTTCTATGTTATTTTGATCTATTAATTCTTGACGTCTTATTGCTTCTTCAAGAGGTAGTTCAGTGTTTCCTTCGACATTAACAGTATCAATACCACCACCTTCAGCGTAAACCAGAGATCGTCTTCGTCTGTTCTCATCGAAGGTGATGTCGACTAAAGTATCGTTGTCTTTTTCTATCTCATTGATATCTTCTATCTTTCTAGAATCGTCTGTTATCGCATTTGTTTCTACTTCCTCGCTGGGAACATCTCCATCCATATCTCTTGAGACTGTATTAACGAAACCGTAAATTCTGCTTGTGTATTCCGAGCTATTTGTAGGTAGGTCATATTGGAATTTTATTACTGTTCCGACGGTTACCGATTGCTCTTTCAAATCCACTGGGACACCAAGACCGATGATAAACTGAAAAATATAAAATAATGGAATATAATAATAAATATTGTCGATACCACTCACGAGTTTATTTTCTATTAGCTGTATCTAAGACATCAAGGATTAGACTATAAAACCGCCGCGAAAGATACATAATTATATTTTACGTACTTCATAACTTCCATTGTCCTTTCTACTTTGTTATATGAAAATAAAGAATATTGACAGCCTCCGTGGCGCAACGGGCGGCTGTGAAGCGAGAGGCCGCGGATTCGATTCCCGCATTGAGACAAATGTTTGTGTGGCCCACAGATATTTGTTTCAAGTCTGGGTGTTGTGAGATCAAAAGTCTCTTATTGTCTCTGATATCCAAGATACAAGTTATACCTAGTGTGGGGTCAGGACTAGGTGTGTGACTGTATGGGTGTATCTTAATTATTATTTATTTTTAAAGTAAACGTATACACTATGTAATTACAGATAAATAATTACAAATCACCTCCTCTCCTTCTTAGCCCATTAGCAGTGCTTTTGGGCTGCGGTCCTGGTTTCGATTCCCGGACCGGGAAAAGCGGTTTTTCTTACAAACTTTCTAACGGGCCTCGATCTACCAGAAGGGGTTGATGCCAGGCAGGAATTTGGTAGTAAAAATTCCAATCCTCTCTGTAATGGCTCAGCGGAAGACCAGCGCTGTTCATTTGACCAGCATACGCTGAGTTGAGCCGTTTTTGTGATATGCACATAATAAATTCATTGTTTTATTATTATTATTTTGTCTAATTTAATATTGTATGTGCTTTCCTAGTTGTTACAGTATGGACATGCAACACCTCTCTTTTGTACTTAGTTTTAGTTTAAATTATGTATACTTTTATGTTAGTTAATGTTGCATATTATACTAGTGGCATTAAAAATATTTCTTTCTTTCTTTTTTCTTTCACAAATAGACTATTTCTTTCTTTCTTGTTTCTTTCTTTCTAACATATTTGAGAATGTTTTTTATTCGACCCCACACCGGAGTGAGATAAAAGCAAGTCGAAGGACCCGGTCGAACAAGCCATGATGTTACCAAATTTGTCTACAGCGTGGCTCTACTTAACTGTAGTAAGTCACGTGACTTAACGTCAAGTAACGATTTATACGTATAAATCGTTGACCTGAATACCTAACACATGCCGGATACACACTTTCCTTTTTCACACAACCCTAATAAAAAACATATGCGATGAAAGAAGCAACTCACAAGGGGCAATTGCTAAAATACGAGTAATAGGTTTGATATAACAACAACGAAATAAATTTAAAGACATTTATATGATTAATTAAAAATTAAAAACTGCCTCGGTGGCATGGTGGTATTTCGGTACGACTACGGTTCTGAGGTCTCGGGTTCGATCCTCGGGTCGGGCAAAGTGATATTGGATTTTTCCATATCAGCCCGGAGTCTGGAATTTGTGTCTGATATGGCGATAGGCTCGCCCCCTATCACATCTGGGACGGAACTAAGCTCGGCGAAATGTTGGTGTACTAGTTCGCTAGTGTGCCTCTGCCTACCCCTTCGGGGATACAGGTGTGAGCTTATGTTATGTGTTAAAAATTAAAAACTGAAATAAAACTATTTTTACGGATTCTATCTATTTATAACCTAATCGTGATAGAACCCGTAAAAATAGTTTTATTTCAATGTATAACATTCGCGTAAACTTAAGAAATCAGTAAATTAAAAACTGACATAAAACCGCATTACATATTAACTTTCAAATCAATCTTAAAAAAAGTCGGATCGAGAAACTCGTTTTAAATTCGGTTGTAAAGGAACCGAACTGCCTTGCCTATTTATATAGAGGAAAATAATGTTAAAAAAAATAACTAAAACATAAATACAGTTACAATGAATTTCACAAAACAACGGCAAATGTAAAAGATGGGAGACGTGAAAATCAAATACAATTATTCCAAATCAACGCGAAAAAGAAATCAGGTGAACGAAACAAAAAGTCGACACTCATACCACGCTTGAGAAGACAAAAGCTAATTGCATTTAAATTCAAGAACAAAAAACATGGCTTCGTTAAGCCCTATCCGGTGTTAAGGCAACATCATTTGCTTAAGGGGAAAGTTCAGCATTAACCCGCGTAATTCGAATTTTGTTGGAATTTTTGGAAATTTCAGCGCCATCATCATCATTATAAGCCATAGGACGTCCACTGATGGATATAAGCATCCCCCAAAGATTAGTTGATATTATTATTATTGTTCCTATGATATTCTAATCATAGGATTATACACATAAGCTCACGGCTGTATCTCCGGAGGGGTAGGCAAAGTCTCACTAGCGAACTAGATCACCCACATTTCGCTGAGCTTATTTCTGTCCAGATTTGATATAGCCTATCGCCATATTAGGCAAAAATTTAAGACTCCGCGATACTGAAAACTCCAATATTACTTTGCCCGATCTAGGGATCGAACCCGAGACCTCAGAACGATAGTCGTACTACGCACGCAATTCCACTACGCCACTGAGGCAGTCGAATATACATATAACGCGAAATAATAACAATGTAAATTATAAATATTGCTATTAGAATTAGTAAAACTCTAGACCCAGATGCTGACGTCAGGCAGGCAGCCAGTTATAAAAACTAAGCCAAAAAGAATTCTGCAACATACTTAAAGAAGTGTGATGTGCCGACCCCACATTAATGTGGGAAAAGGGCAAGTAGAAAAAAAGCTTTAGTTAGTAGTTAGTAAACGACCAGAAATAATTAATTTGAGAAAAAAAATACTTAATGCGCTTCGAAGCTTTGTTTATTACGACTGTAATTACTTAGGGCCACTTGCAGGTCCACGATAAATCTCTATTTATCCCAAATCTGGATTTAAAGATAGGAGTGAGCTGTAGAATAAAGCGAGATAAGGTATAACTCTATATAAGTTATAGCACTGCAAGTAGCCCTTAGTATAATACTTGGGTATTACAAAACAAATCGAGCTGCAATTTCCAAAAAACGCAAAAATTCTTTGCTAGCCCTCGCCTTAACTTAAATCAGCGTTAGGTAAAGTCGATAAAGTTACCTGAGCTCGGGCGGGTCCTCCGTCCGGGTACACGAGGTACCTCTTTTCCCTGCTCGCTTCACTTGTCGCCAGGAGAAATAAAATCGCCGGCAGGTACATCGTGACTCCGCTGCCGTGTAAATACTGTGAGATAGAATGTGTTTGAAGAGCGTACAGCGTTCGCTGGCTAATCAACCGTTATGTTTTCCCTGTGATTTGCGAGTGGCCTCGTTGCCCCGCTTTTCGTGTAGTTTAACGATTATGATTTTTTTATTTATTCAAATTTAAATATTTTTTCTGCGAATAGGAAATTATGCATCAATTTTACATGCCAATTAATATGTTTAATAAAGTTTAACAAAATGTAAAAACTGACTTCAAAACTGAACACTTAAAAGTAAAAAATAACAATAATTTCTTACTCTCTTTAGGGTTTGCTGGGACCGAACCAGATCAAATGAAAAGGCACCGTCTCCAAAGATAGTAAGCAATTGTTGTTATTTTCCTCCTCGTCCTTTTTTGAAGTCAGTTAAAAATAAAGATGTCGGCATTTTGTGGCTATCCCTGAGAAGAAATACCGATACAAACTCAAGGGTTATCGCCTCCTTCAAAGTCCAGACTATAAATACCATTGAGATATGCAAGTGCAATGCATGGCATGTAATGCCTTTTATGACATTTACGCCCGAATGTTCAAACGCTACTCAACTTTAACGGCTTCTTAAATTGATTTTCGCCATACAATTTTGACAGATTAGGCGGCCTTAAAAGATATAAGGCGACCTTAAGTGTATGAACATTCGGCGGTTAAAGTAGTCAAAATTTCATCAGCCATACATTTAAACTTTTCTATAAATAAGATTTACATGCTATAATATGTACTGTAGCCCAAGCACGAAAAACGAATGTAAATGTAAATGTATTCAAGTTCGCTGCGCACTGATGACGTTTGGTTATTATTTCATACTTTCATAGACGCGCATCGAGCTGAAATACATTTACGGTTGTCAGAAATTTTCCTGCTCGGGCCGCAGAAAGCGACTTCGGTGGTATAGTACGACTACCGTCCTGAGGTCTCGGATTCAACCTCCGGCAGTGATATTGGTTTATTTTGCATAATATCAGCCCCAAGTCTGGAATTTTTACCGTCACTAACTCGTAACGGTCTGGAAATGTAGCCACCGAAAGCTGGTTCCACAAACACGTTGCACGCGGAAGAAAGTTCCTTGTAAAACGCACTGTTGAGGAACGCCATTCATCTAGGTGGTAGGGATGAAACTTTATCTTGTAGCGTGTGGTACGATAATGGAATTCGGCGGCTGGTATTTCAAACAATTCCTCGGAACTTTCCCCGTGGTACAAGCGGTAAAGAATGGAAAGAGATGCAACAGATCTTCGCAACGCGAGAGGATCGAGTCGAATCGATCGCGTTAGACTATCGACAATCCGAGCCGCTCTATTTTAAATACGGTCAAATGGAAGGAGTTGGTACTGAGGTGCCCCTGCCCAGAGGTGAGAGCAGCAGGGTTACCACGACCTCTTATAGCAGTATTATTATAATCGTTCTTCGTTTTTGTATGGGAATATTGACAAGTAAAATTATAATAATACTGCTATAAGAGGTGATGGTAACCCCCTGTATTGTTAATTCTGTTTAAAAAACGTCTTACAAATAATGTTTCGGATCCCTAATACCGCTAAAAGATGTCTTAATTAAGGCCATCTGCCGCTGTACAAAGTAACCTTAATTTAATTATTTATACGGTAACTAACAGAATCGACTTACTTATTTTAAATATAACACAAATTCCTGGTAAACGTAATGAGATAATTAAGTATAATTAGTTAAAGATTAAATTAAATTCTTGTGTACAATTTGTTAGTTAGTCGCCTCCTTGGTCTAGTGGCAGCGTAAATCGCCTGTGTGGGAGGTCCTGGGTTCAAATCACAGAGCTATTTTTCTAACACTTACATTTCGCCGAACTCATTTCCATCCCAAATGTGATAGGAAGCAAGCCTATCACCATATCACAAATTTAAAATTGCTAATACTGTATGGAAAAACCCAATATCACTTACCCCGATCCGCGATCAAACCCGAGACCTCAGTAGTCGTATCAAAAAACAACTACGCCACCGAGGCAGTCGTTTGTAAAAATAATGGCGCATCTCCTGCACATGGTTTTTCGAAATAAAACACAGAAACACTTACACAAAACATGTTTTTCCGCTGTGTCCTGCTCAGGAAATAATGGACCATAGACGAAATTTGGATAGCGAAATCATGGTTTGCGTATATGATTTTTAGTAAAGTTTCGAAGAAATGATTACAGTAGCCAGTACGGCATCTAGGTTTTTCAAAGCTGCCAATTTTCCCGATTTTACCGCCCCGAAATTAAGGCGCCCTCCAGATTTTGCCACCGCCCAAATCCTGCCGCCCAGGGCACGTGCACCTCTCCCCCCCCCCCCCTTTGATCCAGTAACAGTAGTCGCGCCTTAATACGTACAAACCAATAAACAAGACCTACACACGTGTTAAACAACATTTGTGTTTGTTATGTGACCGCAAAATCCCATTTGGACCCTTCATTTCAATAAATTGTCCGATAGAGCGGAAAGTAGAGAGCGACGCGGTACGATGTGTACACTGAGTGCAAATGTTTGCTAAGGAAAATGCATTGGACGCGTTTTAAACTAGCTTTGATCGTGCGACTCGCTTTTTATTAGGCTTCTTAGTTCGATAGAAATAAAACTATTTTTACGGATTCTATCACGATTTGTTTTAATTGTTATGCCCGATGTTTCGAAGGCTTTGCAGTGTTCTTCTTTTAAAAATAATGGCTTCCACGCATTTGCGATGATTTAGCCAATGTCAAGGTAAATATAGCAATTATGTTTGCAGAATGACCATGACACACAGATGTGGATGGTCTCAGGTCCTGCTGGGAATTGCTTGAATGAATTGCTCTACTCTGTTCGAATTACCGTCATCTGGCAACAATATTCAAATATCCCTTCGATTATTATTTTTTTCCAATCCCTAAAACATTTTACTCTGAATTAACTCAATTTAAGCTTCATCTGTAATTAATGAAACGTTTCTTATTACTTCTTGGTTCGCCACAAAGCCAATTAAAAATTTCTGAAGTGGATTGCGAAACAATTCACTTTCATTAGACGTATTGTGTTTAATAACAAAATGAAAAAGGCAAATCTACAAAAATAATCTACATTTTTCTTTATTATCTCCTCCTCTACCAATAAGAGGGGTTAAGCCTTAGTCTACCTTAGTCTTCCAGACTTCGGGCTGATATGGAAAAATCAAATATCAGAACCATAGTCGTACCGAAATACCACCACGCCACCGAGGCAGTTTATACTGCCTCTTATGATAATGGTATCATTTAGGCTGAGATCTATAGAGCGAACTTCGACTAAGTCCAAGTCAAAGTAACGAACTCAGCGGGGATTTGTAATTGTTAAATCGAACTTTGACTTAGTCCAAGTAATTTTTTACAAGAAAAACAGAGTGACAGACAGACTAAGCAAAGATTTTCTTGTAAAAAATGACTAGGACTTACATCGATATATTAATTACCTAGATGCACAGTTCTGTGCAAATACCCTTCTAAAAAGTGGTCTCAGGAATAAAAAGAAAAAGACCACAAGTTCTAATTAAATCAACACAAATATAACGCTATGCACGTGTAATAAAGTAGCTTTTTAAACTAAATGAGCAAGCGTTCTTAAATTTGAATTTTGTAATTTAGAATTCCATCGGCTTCGAACTGTATGCAAAACGAGTGCTTAAGCACTCCTTTACTGTCCCATTTTTCGAGCGTCAACTGTGCATCTAGGTAATTAATATATCAATGCGGACTTAGTAAAAATCCTCACTGAGTTCGTGACTTTGACTTAGACTTAGTCGAAGTTCGCTCTATAGATCTCAGCCTTAGACTTGGCCAATAGAAAGAATTGGGTGGTAATTCTGTGGACAATTTTGAGTACTAATGTTTGCTGGCGGTTCCGTCTGTCTAGGAATGTTTCGAATGAGTATTGAACTCTTACTTTACACCTTAAGCGTGGAAATTCAAAAGTCTTTCCGTATACCGTATAAACTATGCCTCGGTGACGTGGTTGTATTTCAGTACGGCTCCCGACCTGAGATCTCAGGTTCGAACCCCGGGTCGGGCAGAGTGATATTAGATTTTTCCATATTAGCCCGGAGTCTGGAATTTCTGCCCGATATAGCGACAGGCTCGCCCCCTATCACATCTGTGACGGAACTAAGCTGGGCGAAATGTGGGTTCTAGTTCGCTAGTGTGCCTCTGCCTACCCATTCGGGGATACAGGCGTGAGCCTATGAGCTGCCTGCATACAACATATATATGAATCTTTCTTTCTACCTGCCCTTATCCCACCTTAATTGGGTCTCGGCGCAAATCACTTTCTCAAGCATGTTGCAGAAATTATTTAGCTTAGACTTTACGACTAGCCGCCTGATATGTATATGAAGTGTAAATAAATACATATGCATCAACCTGAATCATTGCAATGGTATTTAGCCCGACGAACTCTCGCATATAAGTTCTACCATCAGTAAGAATTACTACTTGATCGATGTGTAAAGTTAATAGGCATAAACTTAATATAATATGGAAATCTCAGACTACTTCACACATCAAGCGTTCAATCATAAAAATGATCCATTAAACTGTCATAATATAAAAATTTATTAGTGTGAGTAAGGCGGATCCTAACCGGATTCCGTACAAAAGTTAAATCTATAAAAGGCATCATTCGTTTGTTGCGTAGGACTATTTTTGCAAGTTTTAACCCCCTCCTCCCATATAAGATAAAATAAGAATAGTCCGACCCCCCTGTTTAATATTTATTACGTAGGAATCTATAGAAAATACTTTCATAATCAGAGCGCACCAGGGCATTAAAAAAAGGGCACTCGCACTTTTGTACGCACTTTTTTAAAGTATAATCATAACTTTGCGTAATTTTTTTTTATAGCAGAGATTGGCAAACGAGCAGGTGGGTCACCTGATGGTAAGTGATCTCCACCGCCCATAGACACCCAAGACACAAAAAGAATCATGGGTGAGTTGCCAACCTAAAAGGAGGGAATGGAAGGGGAGAGAAGGGGATTGGGAAAGGGAGTGAGGAAATGGGCCACCGGAAATCTCACTCACCGAACGAAACGCGACAGCGAGCTGTCACTTTACGACGGTTTTCTGTGAGACAGTGGTATCTAACCGGTCGAGCCGGCCCATTCGTGCTATAGACGTTACTGTCTACAGCGTGACTCTACCACTTGACTTTTTATGATCTTACGTGAGAACTATCAAGAGTTCCTGTCCCCTCCTAAATCAACTTATGTTATAAATGAATGGCCCCAAACGCATAAATAGCAACTTCCATATCAGAATTTGGAATAATGATTTCAGATTTTCCTTCGCTGGCCTTGGTCAATGATGTATGAGGTCACCATAAAAACCCTTTAATATTTCAAACCCTTAAAAGATCTGAAACCCTAGTATTTTTCAACCTGCCCTTATCTCACTCCAGTGTGAGATCGGCGGAACACACTTTTCGACCGAATTCAAAAAAGGAAGTCTTGTCCCCCCAATTCGTCTGTATTTTTTTATGTTTGTTACGTGACTGCCTCGGTGGCGTGGTGGTATTTCGGTATGACTACGGTTCTGAGGTCTCGGGTTCGATCCCGGGTCGGGCAAAGTGATATTGGATTTTTCCATATCAGCCCGGAGTCTGGAATTTGTGCCCGATATGGCGATAGGCTCGCCCCCTATCACACCTGGGACAAAACTAAGCTCGGCGAAACGTGGGTGTACTAGTTCGCTAGTGCGCCTCTGCCTACCCCTTCGGGGATACAGGCGTGAGCTTATGTTATGTTATGTTATGTGTTATTTCTACCCAATACCCATTGGCAGGCTTAAGTGTCTGACAGATAGCCATCAAGGATTCAGTTTTATTTATTTTAAGGTACTGAACCCTAAAACGATAATCACTACGTGTATATTTAAAAGCTTTACGATGTGTGAACGTCGCTCCGGATTTGGCTAATATTTTGGATAAATATAACGCATCTAGACGTACCGTAACTTGGTTTAACATATGTTCAGCTAAACTCGTGAGGATTAGGTGTTTCTTCAATATGGTTCTTAATTATACGCTACTGTAAGTATTGATTTTTATCCTAAATAGAATCTCAGATAATGCAAAAAAAATTAGTATATATTAGTACGAACCTAATTTAATCAATTATGCCCCTTACTTATAAAAATATTTAAGCGCTGCTTACCTTTAACTATAGGCTGTCCCTTTCATTTTTAAACCATGTAACGCAAGGAAAAAAGTGTCAGGTTCTTCTTAGCGAAAAGTTAAACGAAAATGTTTTTATAAGGCCCTATATTTCGGTTAATGCAGGAGTAATAAATCATATGTATAGTATCTTGTTTGGGCTAATTACATAATAAACTGATTTTGATGTATTTTCTCGCGAATAATCCCGCGAGCATGATGGCTGGAAAGCTTTCGGAACGTTGGGACTAACAAAAAAAAACATATCGTTATAAAATTCTTATAAATGAGATTCCTTTAATGTGATATGAAAAATATACATATAAGTGAAAAGTGTAATTATGTTATATAATTTTATGTTATATAATTTGTTTTTATTAGTAATTAACAAATTTGTTACCTCTTAGTGTTACATATTCTGTCTTTGTATTTTTTTGTTCTCCCACTTATTGTTGCCTGAGACATTGGCTGAATAAAGTTTATTTCTTACTTTCTTTCTTTCTTTTCAGTTAACGTTTGAATTAGTCAAAACTTTATGCATCTACAAATGCTCTAGAGACGTATATTTATAAACTATGCATTATATATGTATGTGGTGTATGTTATAAATTTTGTTGCTAATTCAACTTTGCTTAAAACTTATGAAGGGTCCATCTACATCTTAAAAAAGCTCTTATTACTAACCATGTAAGTCTTATTTCCGAACGCATCTACAAATTTCAGATAATAGGAAATCTAGACTTTGCTATTAAATTAGTATAGGCTTCATAATATGAAGACTGTGTTTGATTAATTTCCATTTAGTTAGCAGTCGTTACGACAATGTGACAACATCATCATCATCATCATCAGCCATAGGACGTCCACTGCTGAACATAGGCCTCCCCCAAAGATTTCCAGATCGACCTGAGAAAGGCTGGTAGGTTAGCTAGGATAGGGCCTTATAGTCCATGGCGTGATTTTCCTTACTCACATTTCCAGTCAAATCCTACAAGCTTCCTATTTTATTTTCCCGTCAATTCCCGCTAGCATTCCTGCCATATCCCGTTCGTTCCCTTTCCTACAAATCACAACCATTTATCTAAGCCCCATCCTTGATTTGTGTCCATACCTGCCTGCTTGTTTTCTAAATTGATAGTGTTGTAACATGATTATTATTATATAAATGTATCTAGACCTTGTTGTGACCTGTCATAAGTGCATTTGATGTGCCTACGTGACCAATAAACATTTTTATTTTTATTTTATTTTATGTTGGAAGCGGCCTGCATCCAGCGACTTCCTGCGAATGTGACAACAATTTACTAGAATTGTTTACTTTATTCTTCAGAGTGATCCTTGCCCTCAAGCTGTTGAATGCAGACACATCGTCTCACAAACGCCAGAGAAGATACCTCTTGTTTACAAAAGACACACAGTGGGGCGTAAGTAGTACTTTAAATTAGTTAAAATCTTCCGAATAGCATAATAACTACCAAGGCTATTTCAAGTGCACTTAATCTTAACTTGACTGCCTCGGTGGCGTAGTTGTATTTCGGTATGACTACCGTCCTGAGGTCTCGGGTTCGATCCCCGGGTCGGGCAAAGAGATATTGGATTTTTCCATATCAGCTCGGAGTCTGGAAACTGTGCCCGATATGGCGATAGGCTCGCCCCCATCACATCTGGGACGGAACTAAGCTCGGCGAAATGTGGGTGTTCTAGTTCGCTAGTGCACCTCTGCCTACCCCTTCGGGGATACAGGCGTGAGCTTATGTATGTGTATGTATGTTTTTATGTACAGTGTTACTTCCGGGATCAAAAGAAGTCTATGTGCTATTCCAGATTATAATCTATCTGTGCCTTTCATACAGATCCGTTTAGTCGTTCTGGGGTGTTTTATAGCAGAGACTGCCAAACGAGCAGGTGGGTTACCTGATGGTAAGTGATCTCCACAGACTTTTTGAGTGGTAGAGCCACGCTGTAGACAGTAACGTCTACAGCACGAATGGGCGGGCTCGACCGGTTGGATACCACTGTCTCACAGAAAACCGACGTAAAGTGGCATCTTGCTGTCGCGTTTCGTTCGGTGAGTAAGATTTCCGGTGGCCCATTTCCCCCCTCTCTTTCCCAATCCCTTTTCCCTCCCCTTCCATTTCCTTTTTTAGGTTGGCAACGCACCCATGATTCTTATTGCGTCTTGGGTGTCTATGGGCGGTGGAGATCACTTACCATCAGGTGACCCATCTGTTCGTTTGCCAGTCTCTGCTATAAAAAAAAACATAGATTTAGTATGGAAACTTGCTTGATAGCCTGTCTATAGTTGGTAATATTACATTTCTTTGTAGTAAGCACATTTTGTGTACACTACTAATACTTCATTCCAGGTGTTCGCGACGGTGTCGATTCCGGTACATCCAAATACTGAAGTGAGTGTGGCTTGGTTCTTCGAAGCGAACTACTACAACGTCGATAATGCAACCTACTTCGACGCACTGCTCGGCGATATTGAAGTAAGGTATAATTTCTAGATGATTACGATCATTTTAGGTTACCTTTCCAATATGACAGCCTCCGTGACGCAGCGGGCGAGTAGCCAGTTGTGAGGCGAGAGACCGCGGGTTCGATTCCCGCACCGAGACAAATATTTGTATGGCCTATAGATATTTGTTTCGGGTCAGGGTGTTGTGAGACCGAAAGTCTCTCGTAGTTCCTGATTCCCACGACACAAGACTCGATCTTAGTGTGGGGTCAAGACTATGTATGTGACTGTTGAGTGTTATTTATTTATTATTTAATATATCTTTCTTCTTTCTACATGCTTTTATCCCACCTTAATGTGGTGTCGGCGCAACACACTTTTTCTAGCATGTTGCTCATAGGATTTGGCTTAGTTTTTACGACCGGCCGCCTGCCTGACGTCAACCCCCTATGAGGGATCCAATATCGGGCAAATTAAATTAGAAAATTTGCTTTGCCCGACCTAGGAATCGAACCCGGTTCACAGCCCATGTATATGGTGGGAAATATTGTAAATATGTGGGAATCAGCAGCGATAGCTCAGTTGGGAGTCGCACGGACTGCCGAGATGTCGGAGATTCGAGACCAACCCCAAAAAGGAGCATACCTACACCTCTGACTGTATTTTTGACCGACTTCCAAAAAGAAGAAGGTCCGCAATTCGTCTGTATTTAATTTTTATGTTTGTTACGATATCTCTGCCGAATGTGGACCGATCTTCAAAATTCTTTTTGTGTTCGATAGAGCTTCTTTCAAGGGTGGTCTCAATTTAGTCACGATCGGATTTAAAGACGGTCCGTTAAGTTTTTTAAACTTGTGATTACCATTGTGAATTATCGCTCGCTGAATGAAAACATCGTGAATGATACCCGAGAATTTCTTCACAAGAATTTCAAAGGTGTGTGAGTCTACCAACCAGCATTAGGCCAGCGTGGTAGACTAAGGCCTAACCCCTCTCATTAGTAGAGGATGCCCGTGCCCAGTAGTGGGACAGTAATATTACAGGGCTAATATTATGATATGGTGGGAAAACAAAAATGTTTCAAAACCCCATTACACGGACTCGGTGGTTTTATGTGCGCGGTTCGGTTATCATTCCGAGGTCTTGGGCCACGGGAAATGTCACTCACCGAAGGAAACGCGACAGCAAGCTGCCACTTTACGTCGGTTTTCTGTGAGACAGTGGTATCAAAACGGTCGAGCCGGCCCATTCGTGCTGTAGACGTATATATTTGTTTACAGCGTGGCTCTACCAATCAAGGTTTGTAGGTATACTCAAAAATAATTAATCATATTATGTGTACAACAAAAATGGTTTAGGAACTTTTTATAATTCCAGGTGTCACGGAGGCGTGAAGATCGTAACATACAAAATTCAAAAAATGGGTTTAGTCCAAATGATTTTTCAAGAAGCAAACTGTACACTCTTATTGAGGAATTGTTTGAAAAGTATGTTTTTAATATACCTCTATATTTTTTTAGACAGTTAATTTTAAAATAGTTATATTTTTTTAATTTTCTTTAACAATATTTCGCTTTTTTTGTTAGAGCAGTGACTGGCGATCAGTAGCCCGAGCACGAAAAACTAATGTAAATGTAAATGTATTCGAGTTCGCTGCGCACTGATGACGTTTGGTTAATATTTCATACAAATTTCATAGACACGCATCGAGTTCCAATACATTTACGGTTGTCAGAAATTTTCCTGCTCAGGCCGCAGGTGTACATGGTGGTAAGAGATCTCCACCGCCCATAGACACCCAAGAGACAAATGTATTATGGGTGCGTTGCCAACCTAATCGCTTCATAATCTTTATTAAAACTAGTAACTTTAAACTAATTCGCTTCCTTAGTCTAGGCCGTATATAGACTGTGAACAGGGAAATCTGGGTTCAAATCCCAGGGAGAGGGAGGGAGCACGTACTTTTCTAACATGACTTGCCCACAACTGGATTTCGCAGTCAACCGTTCATAAAGTCAGACGAATCATTTCTGCAACATACTTAAAAACATCACGGACCGATTTCAAAATGTATCCAATCATAACCAAATAGGACGCAGTACGTTCACCTACAAGGTGGACCGACGACTTGATAAAGGTCGCAGGAAGTCGCTGGATGCAGGCTGCTTCCAAGAGATCGATCTGGACATCTCTACGTTCAGCAGTGGACGTCCTATGGCTGATGATGTTGAACCAAATTTATACGGAACCACTCTTGGAATAAGCTATATCGAACACAAAAAACTGCACAAAAATCTTCCCCATTCCCAGTCCCCATTTGGTGGAAATAGCGCGTAACATACATAAAAAAACAAAGAGACGAGAGACTTCCTTAAAGTCGGTGAAAAAGTGTATTTCGCCGACCCCACATTGGAGTTGGGATACGGGCAAGAGAAACATACATACATACATAAGCTCACGCCTGTATCCCCGAAGGGGTAGGCAGAGGCGCCCTAGCGAACTAGAACACCCACATTTCGCCGAGCTTAGTTCCGTCCCAGATGTGATAGGGGGCAAGCCTATCGCCATATCGGGCACAACTCCGGGCTGATATGGAAAAATCCAATATCACTTTGCTCGACCCAGGGATCGAACCCGAGACCTCAGAACCGTAGTCGTACCGGAATACGACCACGCCACGGAGGCAGTCCAAGCAAGTGAAACAGGACTGGACTACTTTAACTAAATTGAACCACGCTGTACCCCCAGTAGGTGTTTATTTTGGCAGTTCTCGATATTTTGCGTCTTTGCCATACATTTGACTAGCAGTGCCACTTTGCGGAAACTACAATGAACAAAATTTGTACGGAAAAACTGAAACGATCGTCAATTTCAAGAATCGACAACAGTTAAAAAAGAACTCGTACTAGGCGTCCTGTAGCCCGAGCACGAAAAACTTATGTAAATGTAAACTCGCTGCGCACTGATGACATTTGATTAATATTTCATGCAAATTTCATAGACGCACATCGAGCACGAATACATTTACGGTTGTCAGAAATTTTCCTGCTCGGGCTGCTGATCTGAGCCGAGTAAATTCTATAATTATGTATATAGGGGTAGGTCTTACTTATTAAAAAAAGTTTAGCTTAGCAAATGGCTAAGAATAGCCTGACACTTTTTTCCTTATGTCACATTGTTTGAAAATAAAAGGGACAGGCTATTCTTTACCATTGCTCAGTTAAACAGTATTTATAAGTAAGGCCCATGATGTATTATTCCAGACACGGGCAGCCGGGCCGTGCATGCTTACTAAGGGCAATATGTGAGAACGCTGGAGCGGGCCTTCATAACGGACTCCTCGGTGATTTGCTCCATCTAATACTCACGTGAGTTATCAGAGTATAGTTTGGCAATGTAAATTAAACTACTAACTTCATAACAAATACAACTTAATAACTTCATAACAGCAGACGAGTGGTCTTTTATATATCTAGAGGCATGGCAAAAAAAATCTAATGTTGTATTAACAAAGACATTCAACAGTATATAGACGGAACAACAGCGCAAAACTTGTGATCGAAAAGTTAAGACCTAGTGGTCATAAGTCGCTCCGTTTATTTGAAATATACGCGCGCCAGGTCGGCCAGCGAAATAATATTGAGAGAATAAACTTATCTGATAAAGGTCGCAGGAAGTCGCTGGATGCAGGCCGCTTCCAACAGGTCGATCTGGAAATCTTTGGGGGAGGCCTATGTTCAGCAGTGGACGTCCTATGGCTGATGATGATGATGATGATGATGAAACTTATCTGACTGCCTCGGTGGCGTGGTGGTATTTCGGTACGACTACGATTCTGAGGTCTCGGGTTCGATCCCCGGGTCGGGCAAAGTGATATTGGATTTTTCCTTATCAGCCCGGAGTCTGGAATTTGTGCCCGATATGGCGATAGGCGCGCCCCCTATCACATCTGGGACTGAACTAAGCTCGGCGAAATGTGGGTGTTCTAGTTCGCTAGTGCGCCTTTGCCTACCCCTTCGGGGACACAGGCGTGAGCTTATGTGTGTGTGTGTGTGTAATAAACTTATCTTACGTGATTCTTAAACATTCACAAAATAGTATAGGGTGTAAACTGTAACAATCGCCCTCGCATTGTAATAAGTAGTTGATGGCGATACTGAAGTTTGAGATCAATTTAATATTTAATATCTTTGTATATTAACTAGTTCTAAATTATTTAAAACGTTTACCTTTTGCCTATATTCAGAAAAAAATCATTGTAAGTCGGGTATGTCAATCAGAAACGGGTTTCGGGATAAAACTGCTTTATAACTCCCCCACTACTATAAAAAAACGACATATCGACGGTCCCTATGTACAAAGCGACATGTCAAAAACAGGTTTTCAGGAGAACGAAATGCAGTTCATTTATAACTTTAAGAATTATCATACTTGTTATATTGTTCGATTAAAATTTAAATTAGGTTTTTTAGAATACAAAATGATTAAAAAATATATCTATATAGTTATGAGCGTATGGATAATCTAAAGTCATATATGCACTAGTACTTGACATATGCTGATCTAGATCCTTTTGGCACGGTTGTGGTGGGACATATATTATCATCCACATGTTTGGGTGATCTGATAATTGATACTTAATAATTAGGTACCTACATACATACATTTGTATAATTAAATATATGTTTCCACGTCTTGTACCTGTACGCCACCACACTTGTGTCAATAAATAATTCTTTCTTTCTTTCTTTCAATAAAAAATATGACATTTTGACATGTCACTTTGTACGTAGGGACCGTCGATATATATATTACAAATCCATTATACTGACAATGATGAAGCTTATTGTACTGCAAAATTGTAAAGCATCAGCTTTTGCTAGCGGCTCCACCTGCGTGGTGGGTATTTTTGGGATATCTATGCAGTGCTCAGCTTCTCGTTTCACAGCCACCTACTCGTCTACCCCAGCGAGGCTATCTGGCTGAATTAATATGGATTTCTCATTAGATAAACTCTCACCAAAATTATTATTCTAGGCCATCGACCTCAGCGCCTGAAGAAGAAGTGGATGATATTTACTACGAAGCGGAATACTATGGTATGGAGAACCAATGTGATGAATATAAACAATACTGCGATACTAACCCAATGGACGCTATTTCGATGTACATTGATGAGTTTGTATGAGGTTTTATGGATTAAGTAATTTTTTTTTTGTTTGATTTAAATAAAAAAATAAACAAGCAAAGTTTTAAATATAATTATTAATTTTATATACCTCTAGTATTGTATCGTCTTGGTTTGTATGACAGAATTCGTATTTTGAAATCTTTCTTACTGACTGCCTCGGTGGCGTGGTGGTATTTCGGTACGACTACGGTTCTGAGGTCTCGGGTTCGATCCCCGGGTCGGGCAATGGGATATTGGATTTTTCCATATCAGCCCGGAGTCTGAAATTTGTGCCCGATATGGCGATAGGCTCGCCCCCTATCAAATCTGGGACGGAACTAAGCTCGGCGAAATGTGGGTGTTCTAGTTCGCTAGTGCGCCTCTGCCTACCCCTTCGGGGATACAGGCGTGAGCTTATGTTATGTTATGTTATTAAATCTTTCTTATTATTGTCATTTTAAAATCATTATTTGATAATTGATTTTTTTTATAAACTTTCATTTTTTTTTGTATTATTTTTCAAGTTTATTTCAATTTATTCATAAGCTAGTGGCACCGCATGTGGTATGTAGACCGAGATGTCCTGGGTTCGACTCCCAGGTCGGATAACAAGGTTTTTCTTTACCCAGGTAAATTGTGTTAGGTATATAGACGTATAATAGATGTCTACCCTTCTGGTAAATTCCAGAATTTACAAGGAGAGTTGACGTCAGGTCAGTGACCGAATAATTTCTGCAAGATGCCTGAAAAAGTATATTTCGGCGATGCCATATTAAAGTGGGATAAAGGAAGGTCGGAGAAATAAATCATTTAACCCATTTACGAGTACTTTAGGGATACCTTCCAAATCCTACCCAAATCAAAACACGACTGATATTCGAATGCCGAATCAGTGAAATCCAGACTCAGTTTGGATTAACAATCGTTAAATATCCGCAGATTTGTAATGTCAACAATCCGATGCAGTATTTACGATGCCGACTCCGATGCTCAGCGTTCAATTCAGCAGTCAATGTTTGTGAGGTTACGCTGAATTCCCTTAATAATATTAGCCTTGTAATAGTATTGTAAAAGCAGCGACAGCTCAGTTGGGAATGGTACGGACTGCCGAGACAAGTGTCGGAGGTTCGAGACCAACCACAAAATGGAGCAAACACCTCTGACTTTTCTATGTTTCATTGTGAAATATCGCTTGCTATAACGGTGAAAGAAAACATCGTGATGCAACCTGTGTACCCGAGAATTTCTTTACAGGAATTTCTTTACAGGTATGTGAAGTCTACCAACCCGCATTAGGTCAGCGTGGTAGACTAAGGCCTAACCCCTCTCATTAGTAGAGGAGGCCCGTGCCCAGCAGTGGGACAGTAATATTACAGGGCTAATATTGTATTATTATTATTCTCTACTGCTGAGAACGAGCTATGGAGACAGCTATGCTTAGAGTCTCTTTACGGGACCGAATACGTAACGAGGTTATCCGACAAAGAACCAAGGTGACATAGCTCAAACCATTAGCAAGCTGCAGTGGCAGTGGGCTGACCATATATCACGTCGAACCGATAACCGCTGAGGTATTCGTGTTCTTTAGTGGAGACCGCGCCTCGGCAAGCGTAGGGTGGGACGTCCTGCGGATAGCGGCGAGCAAAAACTAGATGCAAAGAGCTAAAGACCGAGCTCAAAGGTGTGCCTGTTGTGGTGTTGGGTGAGGCCTATGTCCAGCAGTGGACGAGTATAGGCTGATGATGATGATGATGATGACTGCTGAGAACGAGCCTCGTCTATTGAGAGGGTTGGGCCTTAGTCTGCCACCCTTGGAACCTTGAAAATCCATACACATTTGGCGGAGAAATCTCGTAACATACATAAGAAATATTCAGATGAATTTGTCCCCTGCTTCGTCTAGCGGCCGTGTATATGGGCGGTGAACTGGGAGGTCCTGGGTTCGATCCTCAGATCAGCCGTGGTGATTTCTAACACTATTTTCCCGGGGCTGGATCCCCTAGATGTGGATTGACGTCATGCAGGAAGCCGGTCGTAGAAATTAAGCCCAATCATTTCTACAACATGCTTGAAAACAAAAGGGTGAACGCCGACCCCACATTAATGTGGGATAAGGGCAGGTAAAAAGAAAGAAAGAATTGATTACCTTTTCTTTTGAAATCGGTAAAAAATATACATTTTATCTTAGGACTGCGTGGTGGTATTTCGGTACGACTACGGTTCTGAGGTCTCGGGGTCTATCCCCGGGTCGGGCAAAGTGATATTGGATTTTTCCTACCCCTTCGGGGATACAGGCGTGAGCTTATGTTTATGTATGTATGTGAAAATCTTCCAAGGATTAATTTTAAAGTTAAGCACCGCTTAAAATATACTTAGGAACCATAACATTAATTCTGAAACACATTCCTAAGATGTTTTTGTGTGAACTGAACCACTGAACCACATTATATCGTGCATCCCATGGGAAATACATCACCCAAAAATTCACTTTATTATTGCATGGCTATATTCAACACGGGGAAATCCAAACGGCCCGGATCCCGAGTGGTCCCGACAGATGACGTTACGAATAGATAAGTAGCTAGCTTATTTACAAGAAACATGTTTTATGAAGCGTTTACAATGTCTTTTTATAGTCCAGACAACTGTTTAGGAGCTTACAGAGCCGTAGGGCTTTTGAAGGCGTGCTAGGAATACTAATCGTTTGTGACTAGAAATAATCACTAGCTTAAAAACGCAACGGACCGACTTCAAACCCGATCCTAACCAAATTTGTATTGGACCACCCTTAAAAGAAGCTCTATCGAACACAAAAATAATTTTGAAAATCGGTCCACATTTGGCGGAGATGTCCTTTTTGGAATTCGGTCGAAAAGTGACTAGAATTCTCTCAGCCTCTGTGGCGCAGCGAGCGAGTAGCCGGTTGTGAAGCGAGAGGCTGCGGGTTCGATCCCCGCACCGAGAAAAATGTTTGTGTTTCCCACAGAAATTTGTTTAGTGTTGTGAAACCGAAAGTATCTTGTAGTTCCTGATTCCCACGACATATATCAGTTTTATTATAATCTTTCTTGTACCGATTCCCGTACAAAAAAAACGAAGTAATATAACAATACTGCTATAAAAGGTGATGGAAACTTTCCTGATCACAATTTCCTGATCTCTCAAGGTGCTCGCGACCTGACTTGATAGTTGGTTGAGATGGGTATGGGGGTATTCCTGTATCTGCATCGGTCATCCGCCTGTCTTGACGCAAGCCCCTCGATTTGCCTCTTCTCTCTTCGGATTCAGAGTGTAAAGAAACATAAATAGGCCGGCATGATTCTGACGATCCCGATAAACATATTATTTGTCGCTATAGTAGTGGTCGTTAGTTTTTTTGGACTGCAATTCGCTTACCATCAATCAAAATCATTAATATTGTTGTAAGTTTCCATTAAATAATTTATCATGATGAAAAATAAATCTAAATATGTTAATACAAAAATAAGGCATAGTTGTATAAATTCTAATTATAATAATAGAATAATTCTGATAATACTAAATAAAAATATAATAATAATTCTAACATATATTGTAACTGTCTATACAATAATTTGTCTCAAGAAGTTTTTTTATTAATCAATTGTAATTTACAAATACATAGATGTGGTAGTACAATAAAAGGCTATTTTAATTTATTTTATTTTATTTACGCTTGCCATCAGGTGCGTCTCCCCCTAATCGATGATGTCTTCAACATCTCTCTCTCAGTGGCCGTCCTGAGCCGAGGTTCGTAACCCGCTAGTGGGTTGCCCTCAGCATGGTCACCTAACTTTATGGGTTCGCAACGCACCTGCGTTCACCCACTAGAACGGTGTAGCTGTGTAAGCCGACTCGGTCGGGCTTCCGGCTGTAGGGCCAAAAAAAAAGCCATCAGGTGCAGTGTAGTCACTTTGCCGTGCTTGGATAAAAAAATTATAAAAATGAAATTTAAACACACAATTACTTCGACGTATACAGGGTTATGAATATATAATAAGTACTCATGATAAAATAATCTCCATTAGTGCGTCAACACGTGTAAACACTCCTCAATAAAGCGAAGCCGCTTTTGTCACGTAAATTCGACGATTACATCTGTCAAGACGACATAGAGCCAATTTGTGAGACTTTGCAAGATAAATTCCTCCAGTGGGAATGTTTTAGGCGTTTTGCATAATTGGACATTTTGTGATAAGGCTAGATTAAATGTTCTGCACACGTGGCGTAATGCGTCGTATGGTGAAACGTATGAAAGAATAGACTCCGACCTTGAAGTCACGTCAAGTCAGACGAATTCCTTTCCACGGTAAGCGGAGTTTGATTGTCCAACATGTCCAACAATTTACGAGGGCAATCTGCTTACGCCTGTATCCCCGAAGAGGTAGGCAGAGGCACACTAGCGAACTAGAACATCCACATTTCGCCGAGCCTAGTTCCGTCCCAGATGTGATAGGGGACGAGCCTATCGCCATATCGGGCACAAATTCCAGACTCCTGGCTGATATGGAAAAATCCTATAGCACTTTGCCCGACCCGGGGATCGAACCCGAGACCTCAGCCCGCCCAGCATGCGCCTCGAAAACATTTTGTCTACGCTTTTGTCCTGTTATAACCGGTTTTCTCTATTTATGTACCAACACGGTTGCGTATGTGTTTTTGTGGTTTGTTTCGAGAAAAACAAGTGCAGAACGCGCCTTTACACACAAATATTTGTTTCAGGTCTGGGTGTTATGACACCGTGCGTCTGTTGTAGTTCCTGACATGCACGACATAAGCCTCATATTTTGGCAGGTCAATCAAATAAAAGCGTGTTAAAAAGTAAACATATTCAGTAATTTTCATGTCTATATAAAAATACACTGACTCTGCATAAGAGCGAGACGAGAGTCCTAAAAATCTTGTAAAATAATGAGCACTGAAAACATGTAGTAGCTTGCGCCGCAGCATTCACAATTATCGTACACAACCCTAAAGACCGGTTAAGAGCGAGCGAAACTCTCGCTCTTTGAGTGTTCCGTACTAATTAATATGTATGCATCTAAGCATAATCTTTGATTCCGTTGTTTTCTTAATGTCATTATCATCAGCTTGTTCCCGTCCACTTCTGGAAGTAGGCCTTCCCAGATCGCGCCAGCATTGGCGATCTCTTGGTGATTGGCGACACTTTTCGAACGACCTTAAAAAAGGAGAAGGTCCTCAATTCTTCTGTATTTTATTTTTTATGTATGTTAAACGGTATCTCTGCTAAATATGGACCGATTTTCTATATTCTTTTTGTGTTCGATAGATTATTCCAAGGGTGGTCCCATATCAATTTGGTCCGTTGTGATAGTCGTTTCAATTACGCAACATTAATCGTGCTTTAGTAATTTGGAATTTTGGAATAAGTTAAGGAATAACAAAAAATAGAAAAATATACACTAGTATATTTTTTAGTCCAGAAGACTTTATATCAACTTTCTTTCTTTCTTTCTACCTGCCTTTATCCCACTTTAATGTGGGGTCGGCGCAACACACTTTTTCAAGCATGTTGCAAAAAGGATTTGGCTTAGTTTTTACAACCGGCCGCCTGCCTGACGTCAACCCCCTATGATGGATCCAGTCCCGGGCAAATTAAATTAGAAAATTTACTTCGCCCGACCTGGGAATCGAACCCAGGACCTCCCGGTCTACAGCCCATACATGTTGCCACTAGACCAAGGAGGCGACCAGAAGACTTTATATCAACACTTAGCATAATTTAAATGCAACTTAGATGAATCATTTTATGAGTAGTTACCATCTACCAAATATTTACATAAAAATAAAATGGAGCTAACCTGCCTTTTGATTTTGAACCCTAAGAATGAAAAAATGGTGGACGGTAAAACTTTTAAATACATAAATTCACTGGTAATTTTTGCATCAGACAATTTTACTTTCGGCTTCGTGGACTGTACCGCAGAACACAAGTACTGTCTTTCTTCTATCTATCGTCACTGTGGGATCCGTGCAACACTCTTATTCAAACACGTTGCAAAATTTATTCGACTTTAATTTTTAATGACCAGCTGCTGCCTGACAGGAAACCAGTCCCGAGAAAATCGTATAAGAAAATCAGCTTTCCCGACCTGAGATTTGTACCCAGAACCTCCCGGTTCATAGCCCATATACGCTACTTCTAGACCATGGAGGTAAATGAAAGTATTAAATAAATAAGTCTCACAAAATATGAGTAACAGATTGTCTATTAAAACACATTGAAATATTGAGAAATTCCTTATTTTTGGGCTGAAAATACGGGTTACTGCAATAATAAATGTCGCCTCTTTGATCTAGTGGCAGCATGTATGGGCTGTGGACCGGGACGTCGTGGGTTCGATTCCCATGTCGGGCAAAGCGAATTATCTAATTTAATTTGCCCGGGACTGGGCGTCTACTACCAAAAACGATCGCCGAAACGTCGGCCGAAAACGAAGAAACGACGAACTTCCTATTTAACCTTACTACCAAATTACTTCGGATCCGTCACCGTTGGCTTCGGAGCCATAAACAATCGTTCGAATGAACATATTGTGTCGGATTAGAGAGGTATATCTTCAAAAACCGTAAATGTTTACCAATTGTGACATTTTTGTGAAAAATGCATATAAAATAGATCTCTAATTAGGTTTTATGTAATAAGTATATCATTTCATATTTCGAAATAATTATTGAATATAAAATATTTAATATTTCTGCTAATTTTGCAATCTGCCCTAGTCTATTGCATTATGATTAATCTGTGGAATATTGACATTTTTTAATTTTTGATTGACACTGACAAGTTGACTAGAAGAATTCATTGTGTTGGTCAAGTATGTGTTGGTAAATTAATTATAAAAGTGTTATTTATTACCTTTAAACGAATGATCCATTGCATTAAATGCAGTTACTGTGTAACAAAATGCAACTTCTGTGTTTTGAACGATTAAAAATGATCATTACTTACATAACATAAACGTATAATATTTTTGACTATTTTTCAAAACATTTCAGTTCAAGATGACTGTAGAGAGCGTGCAGATGGAGGCGTTATTATAATTTATGACGGAAAACCCTGTCTCGGTCGTGGGTTTGTGCATAGCCTGGAGTAGCGGGCTAAATCAAAACGGTTGTGGGAGACCTTAACGTCCCACCTTAATAGCATGGAGGGCGCAATGAAAACTGTGCAGCAGTGGAAGAAGATAATATCCTTACAAGAATAATATTATGATGCACTTTACAATCAATGCATGAACACCTATTGTTACCCATTACCATAGCATGTGCTTTGAATGTGTGTGCATAAACTATATAACTACACACATTAACCTGCTTTGATGTAGGCAATTGTTCTTTTGAGTAATAATAACGATATTTAGTCTGAAACAATTAACATTTAACTTATTATTTCCCCTAACAGTTTCAAGGAGATTACGACGAGTGAGTGCGACCAGCGATGCAGGCAGACCTCCGTAATCGCGCCCTTCGCTTTGAAGCTAAAAACAAGGAGTTGCTGGAGGGCATTCAGTGGGAGTTGAGAGACCTTAATAAAATTGTAATAAAAAAAATTGCTAAAAAGTTGTTTTACTTTCCTAAATACATAATAATTTGAGTGCTTAAGTGGCGTAGTTGTGTTGTGTAAGCAGTAAGATTATTGAATTGAGCTCTCGGTTTCGATCCCCGAGTCGGGCAAAATTTTCTGCTTAGTATCACATCATGAGACCGAAAAAGCCTTGGCGTAAAGTAGGTGCTCTAGTTGCGCCTCTGCCTACCTTTTTGGGGATAACAGATATGAGAGTATGTATACAAGTATTTGAGTATCTTATACTTGGGAATATTGTTGGTCACGGTTGCTTTAACAAGTTGGCAGTCTTGTAATCATTCTCTTCTGAACCAAGAAAACTTTTATTTTGGAGGAAGCAGTATGTATGGTCTCGAGTTCGATCCCCGAGTCAGGCAAAGTGATATTGGGTTTTTCTACTCAGTATCATCCCGGAGTCTGTTTGTGCCCGATATGGAGATAGGCTTGCCCTCTATCACATCTAGGATGGAACTAAGTTTGGCGAAATATGGATGTCCTAGTTCGCTAGTGGGCCTCTGCCTACCCCTTCGGAGATACAGGCGTAAGCTTATAATAAGTTACAATTCTTCATACAGAAGGAATCTAGCCATTTCGAAGACTTCGAAACCAAAACGAAAAGCAAACGATAGGCTTAGAGCTTTCGTACAATCGAGGTTATGATCCGAACGAAGAAACGATGTATTTCATGTCAAATTTGTTTTCATAGTAGAGTCAAGTAGGACGGACGAAAGTAATAATGTCAATAATGTCAAAATCTAAACATCGGATCCGTCGTCGAATCCGTCAGCGGATCCGCAACACTTCGTAGTACCAAAACGTGCGATCCGTCATCTGAAACTACGGATTTCGTTTTTGGTAGTAGACGCCCTGGACCTCTCAGATGGGGTTGACGTCAGGCAAACAACTGGTCGTAAAAACTTAGCCAAATTATTTCTGCAACGTGCTTCAAAAAGTGTGTTGCGCCGACACCACATTAAAGTGGGATAAAGGCAGGTAGAAAGGAAAATAATAATAATGGTCGTCACTTACACTTTTTTACAGAAATATAATAAAAACTCTCAGGCTAAAGCTTTCTACTCAAATAAAGGGTCATTTTCTACTCGTGACTTATTATTATTTGTTTGTAAGTTAACCTCCCGAATTTTGAGTTATTCTGAACAAATACGAGGTCACTTTCAATATGTTCTGGGACAATTATCACCTGAAGTGGATCTTTTCGCTACCACATCACGTGTTGTGACGACGTAACGGTACTTTGGGTATTGCTTGCACGACTATTTGTCGTGCGAATTTTACTTAAAGGAATAAAGGTTGAATTTTAATGGTAGAAATTGTATAGTGTACTATTAAGTTTTAACAGCTAGGCCTAATAGCTAGCATAGATGTGGCAAGTGGTCGCCAATTAATCAATAATCAATTTCGAATATTATTTTGTTTATAATATTATTAAACCCGCTTGGTCTATGTAGTATAAGAAGGTAATGGGCATGGGAATGGTATGGGAAGGAGTACCGGAAGGTACTGGGTTCAAATCCCAGGTAGGGCAAACGCGCGTTTTTACGACACTATTTGTTCAGACTTTTAGAGTGGGTTGTCGTAAGGCAGCCAGCCGGTCGTAAAAACTAAGTCAAATCCTTTCTACAACATATTTTAAAAGTCTAATGTGTCGACCCTACAGTGACATAAGAGCAGATAGAAAACTATTACTTTTGATAAGACCACAGAAACTGTAAATTACACATACATTTATAAAATTCCTACCAATTTCTACCATGGAAACTGAGCGACGCGCCGTTATTTAGCGTACGTGCGATAATTTATTTTGGAATGCTGTGAACAACAGAGCAGTTGTCTATTCAAAAAAGTTTGTGACAGTGCTATACGTACATCTAGCAGTGTGTAACTTTTATACCTATTGCTTTTATACTTAATGGAAAAAATGCCGTGTTATATTATATTTGCTTTGTAAGTACTACAGTTTTATAACTATGTTATGGAATATGGATGTGATAACCTAAAGGCACGTCTCCTGCACTAGGTTTTCTCGAAACATTACACAAAAACACATACGCAAAACAATGATTTTAGCTGTCTCCAGCTAGTAGAACAATGGACCATAGATAAAAAATACATGTTTTAGTGCAGGAGACGCGACTTAAGTTACACACTTGTTTTATTATTCCTCCAGTGATCACAACACTGACTTAAATTTTAAACTGATTTTATAACCGGGATGTTATCATTTCTGCTGTATTTTGTCTAGGTTTTGAGTATTAAAAGACAATATCAATGACATTTGATATTGTTATATTTGATATACCGCATGACTTGATGGGTATCCCTGTACATATCCACATCAATCATCCGCCTGTCTTGTCGCAAGCCCCTCGATTTGCTTCTTCCCTCTTCGGATTTGAAGTGTGAGCATAGCAAGAAGAAGCATAAATCGGCCGCCATGATTTTGGCGACCACTGATAAACTTTAAAATATATCTTTAAATACACCCATTAATCACACACATAGTCCTGACTCCACACTAAGATCAAGTCTTGTGTCGTGAAAAAGGTATTGGGAAAGGAAGGGGGGAAATGGGCCACCGGAAATCTTACTCACCGAACGAAACGCGACAGCAAGCTGCCACTTGCGTCGATTTTCTGTGAGACAGTGGTATCAAACCGGTCGAGCCGGCCCATTCATGCTGTAGACGTTACTATCTACAGCGTGGCTCTACTACTCAAATGGTGGTTTCTTAAATGATGTATTTTACATTTGCTGCTATTACTGTTTCCAGAAGCGTCTTGCTCGCTCCATGTTTTGCAACATCGGTACAGAAAAGAGCATTAATATTTCCACCAACAAGTCTTTACGGGGTAAGTATATTAATGAGAATAAGTCCGATAACTTATCGATAACTTCAAGATTTTATGTTTTACTTATTACTTTATCATTCAGCAGTTACGAGTTTCTATCACTAATATCATATTGTACATATTTTTGCTTCGCGATAGACATAAGACTGCCATCTTTTGCTTCTCGTCTTTCTTTCTTTCTTTCTGTCTGGCATTATCCCGGCCTTATTCCAGAGTCCGCTTTCCTACTTAAATACTTCCACTTCACCCGATCTTGAGCATACTCCATAGTAAGACAATTGGCTCTCATATCCTCCTCCAAAATGTCCAGCGAGCGCTTTCTGGAACGAGCCTACGAGAACGCACCCCTGGTACGACATGGGCCAGACACCTCCCACCGACAACTGTGGTGTCTTTAAGGCGTGGCCATACCATCTCAAGCAACTTCTCTATATAAAAAATAATATTTCAATAGTAACTCACCTCCTTGGTCTGGTGGCAGCATGTATGGGCTGTGGACCGGGAGGTCCTGGGTTCGATTCCCAGGTCGGGCAAAGCAAATTTTCTAATTTGATTTGCCCGGGACTGGATCCCTCATAGGGGGTTGACGTCAGGCAGGCGGCCGGTCGTAAAAACTAAGCCAAATCCTCTCTGCAACAAGCTTGAAAGAGTTTGTTGCGCCGACCCCACATTGAGTGGAATAAGGACAGGTAGAAAGATATATCAATAGTAACTCGTACTAGGGGTGCCTACTTCTATGACTTATCTCTTTCAAATAAATTAATCAATCAGATACAACAAGTGTCAAAACATACATTATCGCAAAGTTACCTTTACTCGCTAGTCAAAAGTGAATTTACTTTTTTCCAGACATTCGTGGCCATAGCCGTTCCTATCGACATACCAGATAAAAACGTGTTCGTCTCCTACAACTTCGAATCCAACTATAGCGTGCTTACCAACATCACGGAGATCGACGAGGTTATCTTTCCTAATCTACCTGTAAGTATAATGATTTCTTAGGTTTACGCGAATGTTCTACATTGAAATAAAACTTGTTTTCACGGACTTTATCCCATTTGGTTTTATTTATAGCCCGAAGTATCGAAGACTTTACAGTTTTCATGGTCGCGGGTCGGTCAGCAGGGTACCTCCTCTGGTGGTGGTAACCCCCCAGGTCAGTCCGAAATTGCGATAAAATCCACACGAATGGCGGGTTTCCGGAACACTTTCTCATACATATCGCGATAATTTTTTAAAACTGTGGACAGGATTTTAATGGTAGAGCCACGCTGTAGACAGTAACGTCTACAGCACGAATGGGCCGGCTCGACTGGTCTAAAACCACTGTCTCACATAGGGCCGACGTGTAGTTTCTACGCGCTGTTGCGTTTTGTTTTTGAATCATCATCATCAGCCATAGGACGTCCACTGCTGGACATAGGTCTCCGCCAAAGATTTCCAGATCGACCTGTTGGAAGCGGCCTGCATCCAGCGACAGTTTTGAATGCGATTACCTAACCCAAATCCTTATTCTCCTTCGCAATCCCTATTATCCTCTTTTAAGGTTAGCAACCCATGATTTTTTATGGGCGGTGGATATCACTGGACTGCCTCGGTGGCGTAGTGGTGTTGCGCGGTACGGCATCTTGAGGTCTCGTTCGATCCCCAGGTCGGGCATAGTGATATTGGATTTTTCAGTGTCAGGAGTGGAATTTGTTCCCGATATTGCGATCCCCCCTATCACATCTGGGACGGAACTAAGCTCGGCGAGATGTGGGTGTTCTAGTTCGCTAGTACACATCTGCCTACCTCTCCGGGGATACAGGAACGAGCTTATGTTATGTTATGGAAATCACTTACCGTTAAGCTGTGCTATAAAAAATATAAAACGGCATACCTTGATAATTTATAAAGTTTAAATCTTTTTGTTATTGTTTCAGGTCATCAGTTCCCGACAAACCCGTAGTATAACAAGAGAACTAGCATACACCGTCCTTGAAACGAGGTTTAAAGAGTAAGTTACATTAATACTAGTTATAGTCCTTATCCTAGTTATAGTCCAGTAATATCAACCTTGACTATAAATTCCAAAAAAATAATTTCAGCCATCGAACGTCTATTGGTTTTAATTTGCAAATTTCGATTCAAAAGTCCTTTAAAACGCTCTTATTACATGGCCATGAAGCTCTGTCTGACCATATCCGGCAGTTTCCGCGTCGATAACAGAATAATATGCGTATTTCATTCAAATTCTGGTACTTACATACAAAGCACCACAACGCAGCCGCATCCCTCCAGTGTGGAAACAGCCTTAATCTTACCTTACTCTGTAGCCGTGAGTTTATGCCCCTTACTTATAAAAATATTTGAGCGCTGCTTATCTTTTTACCATAGGTTGTAATAATGTAACGCAAGGAAAAAAGTGTCAGGTTATTCGTAACCATTTGCTCAGCTAAAAATGCTGTTTTAAGTAAGGCCCTATATGTATATATTCATTCGTCTGCGTCACATTTGCGTAACTTTAACCGTTTAAATTTTGTTTTCGCAGAACCCTATTTTTTCGCCTCTTTGGTCTAGTGGCAGTATGTATGGGCTGTGGACCGGGAGGTCCTGCGTTCAATTCGCAGATCGGGAAAAGCGAATTTTCTAATTTAATTGCCCGAGACCAGTCTGAAAGGGTCCAGACCCTTCAGAAGCGGTTGACGTCAAGCAGACGGCTGGTCGTAAAAACTAAGCCAAATCCTTTCTGCAACATGCTTAAAAATGTGTGTTGAGCCGACTCCACATTAAGGTGGGATAAGAGCAGGTAAAAAGAAAGGAGCCCAATTTACTAAAAAAAAAGTAGCCTAAATTAGTCCTTATAACAGCTATCTGAATGAAAGTCCCGTCAAAATCGGTCCAGCCGTTTCAGAGATTAACAAGTCAGACAGACAAAATTAAACATTTTTTTTATATAGATACCGTATATATTTTTATATACCTCTACATTTCATGCAAAACTGTTAATTTACATAAATTACAAAATGTTAAATTACCAGCAGACACTCATGCCTGCACTTCCATACCATATCATATATGTATATGGATGAAGAGTTTCCTTCTTGCTTATAATTACTAGCCCATATCATCCCACTGCTGGGCAAAGGCCTCCCCACCGATCACTGTGTGGAATTTGTGCCCTATGTGGCGATAGGCTCGCCCCCAATCACATCTGGGACGGAACTAAGCTCGGCGCAATGTAGATGTTCTTGTTCGCTAAAGCGCCCCTGCCTACTCCATCGGGTATACAGGCGTGAGCTTATGTTATGATCTCTGTAGTTTTTGTTTTTTAATTTCAGACACGGTATGAACGGACGTGAATGCATGTTGCGGAACATATGCGAGGCTGCAGAGACACCTCTCCACCACAATGGACTTCTGGGTCATATCATGCATGTTGTATTCACGTATGTATCACTTATTATTTGACAGTGTTCGTGGGTTCGATTTCCGCACCGCGACAAATGTTTTACCCACAGATATTTGTTTCGGGTCTGGGTGTTGTGAGACCGAAAGTCTCTCGTAGTTCCTGATACCCATGGTACAGGTTAAACCTAGTATGGGGTCAGGACTATGTGTGTGACTGTTGGGTGTATTTAGTCAAATCATTCAATAGATCATACCGAATACTGAAATGATATTTAACTTTAACGGCTACTTACATTGAGAACGTCCTTTTTAAGTTCATCATCATCATCAGCCATAGGACGTCCACTGCTGAACATAGGCCTCCCCAAAGATTTCCAGATCGACCTGTTGGAAGCGGCGAATGGAAACCTCCCTTTTTAATTTAAAACAAACAATTTTACACCCAAAACTTTTTTTGTCTTTCTACCTGCCCTTATCCCACTTTAATGTGGGGTCGGCGCAACACACTTTTTCAAGCATATTGCAGAGAGGATTTGGCTTAGTTTTTACGACCGGCCGCCTGCCTGACGTCAACCCCCTATGAGGGATCCAGTCCCGGGCAAATTAAATTAGAAAATTTGCTTTCCCCGACCTGGGAATCGAACCCAGGATCTCCCGGTCCACAACCCATATATGTTGCCACCAGACCAAGGAGGCGACTGAATTTTTTTAGAGAGAATTTTACACCCAAAGCAACTTCCTAAAATTCATTTCCTCTCTTCTAAATTTTGCTGCGCCCGCCAGGGTCTATATAAGACTTTGTACCTATACTTTGTAATCACTTTGTATGTTTTTATGGAAGCAAAAAATAATCTGAATCTGAATCATTTTACTTCCAGCCCCTCAGCATCCCGTGAGGAAGGTCTGGACGACGAGTATTACCAGGCCGAAGCAGATGGTCTCAAAGGCGACTGCGACAAATATCTCGACGACTGTCCCTTCAGCCTCTTCGATATCATCACCAGACTGGTTGAGATTAGACACTGACGATTGGAAATAAATGACCTAAATTATGATGGACTTTTATTCTTTCCACCTGTCCTAATCCCACCTTGATATGGGTTCGGCGCAATACACTTTTTAATAATGTTGCGGAAAATATTTGGGTTACTTTTTTACGATAGACTGTCTGCCTGACGTCAACGTCTGAGAGATCCAATCGCGGGTAAATCGTGTTAGAAAAACATATCGCCCGATCTGGGAATCAAACCCGGTACACAGCTCATATAAGTAGCCACTAGACCAAGGAGGCGAACTATGACGAACTTTTATTAGCCTATATAACATCTTCTCCCCCTTTCTGACTGACGTTATCCCGGCATAATGCTGAGGTCTTGCTTCCTGGTTAAACGTTTCCACTTCACCCGGTCTTGAGCATCCTCGACTGGGAGTCCATTGGCTCTCATACCAGCCTAGCCCCTGCTTTTCAGACCGTTCACGAGAACACACTCCTGGGCTGAGATCTATAGAGCGCATTTCGAATAAATCTGAGTCAAAGAAACGAAGTCAGTGAGGATTTGGATTTTCAAATCGAACTTCAACTTAGTCCGAGACATTGTTTACAATAAAATCAGACTATCAGACAGACTATGCAAAGATTTTCTTGAAATGATTCGGACTAAGTAAAAGTTCGATTCAAAAAATCCACATCCTCACTGAGTTCGTTTCTTTGACTTAGACTTAGTCGAAGTTCGCTCTATACATCTAAGCCCTAGCACGATCTGCAGGGTTACCACGACCTCTTATAGCAGTATTATTATAACCGTTCTTCGTTTGTTTTGTATGGGAATCGGTACAAGTACAATTATAATAATACTGCTATAAGAGATGGTGGTAACCCTTACGTCAAAACACTTACGTCTGACGTACTCTTGTGGTTGTCTCAAGAAATGAAAACAAAAATGAAATTGAAATATTTTATTTAAAAATTCCAAATAACCTACATAAATACATTATTATAAAATCCGTTAAAACTTAAACGTCACAGCCGTAACATGAAACTACTTGAGACTTAGGTTAAATACATTAGCATAAAGTAATTATTGGCACTAACTACAAATTAACGCTAGCTACGTTTGTGCAATATTTTGTAACTGCGTTTGATTAGTATGTTTATTATATATCTAGTATTATTTATTTCTAAAGACCTAACTATTAACCGCTGTATACGTCTGTAATTATAGAGAGACACTTTTTATAGCAGATACTGGCAAACGAGCAGATGGGTCACCTGATGGTAAGTGATGCCAACCGTCCATAGACACCCAAGACACAAAAATAATCATGGCTGCGTTGCCAACCTAAAAGGAGGGAAATAGGGGTTAGGGAAGGAAAAGGGGAGTCGGGCCACTGGAAACCCGGAAATTTAATTTATTTCCGAAAAGGTCATCGAAATCAGTCAGAGCGTTGATTTGGGCATGGCCGTCAAAATCTTCGAGATTAGCAACTCAATTCTTGCCTTGGAATACTCCTAGCTCATAATTCTAACGTTAAAATTACAACATAGCGTAACTAACCATGACAGATGCATACAACGATTATTAGCAAGTCTATTAAAATTTTAATTGTAGCCTCGAAATTCGTTACAAAAACTTTTTTAAAATTCTAGTTCATTACCTTAATTCATTCCTAATGTTGTATTTTTTTCGAGTGATTAGTTATAAAATCTAAAATAACTTCAATATTTAAGTACACGTGTTTAAATGTAGCCGTGATACTTCTAACTACATTTCATGAACTACACAGCTATTTCATACAGAAGTATAATAAATAACATACTCTTTCTGCTTTATTACAAAACGTGGCCTAACTTTAGTCTTGGTTTAAACTTGGATTAAGTTTTCGAGTCTTATTTGCGATGGTACTTAGTTGTTCAAAACTAAAGTAAGACCACGTTTAGTAATAAGACTTCAATATTAAATGAAAAAATAGGGGGCTAATGGCAAAGACTTCTATGTATTTGTGGCAAATGACTGCGAGTGTTTGACGTTTCACGGCTAAGGAAAAAAGCAGATTTCTATGAGTGAGTTGAGGTCGATTAAGAGAGACGTAGTGCGTACATTCTACCGAATAGCCAGTCTAGTAGGATACATAGAAGTCTTTGGCTAATGGCCATCATTTCACGTGGATGACATAATGGTAAATGACTACCAGGTCCCATGAATCCCAGTCACAGTCATTCAAAACTTATTTAACTAACAATCCCAATAGTCTCAATATCTTTTGGATAAAAGAAATTGTTCTTCTTCATGGGGATCGAGGATATCTGCTGGTCTACCGGGACCCTGGTGTCATAAAGAGAAGGCGACTGGAAGATGATCCCGAAGGTTCCGACGAAGCAGGCGATCGTGAAAAGCCAGAGGAAGAACCGGTCCAGAACCATGGACATGAACTTCCAGTCTTCGACGACCTGAGGATAAACAATGGTAAATTAGAAAAGGAATAATATTGAGTGGCATAGCTTACTGTAGAGAGTAACGTCTACAGCACGAATGGGCCATCTATAGCAAAGACTGGCAATCGAGCAAGTGGTTCAGCTGATGATAAGTGATCCACCGGAAATCTTAGTCACCGAACGAAACGCATCAGCTAGCTGCTGCGAGATTTGTCTCCGAACTTTGAACTTTGGGTATAAAACCGGTCAAGCCGGCCTATTTGAGAACTCTATCACTAAAATAGCGACATTAGCCAAAATTATAAACACTCTAAATAATTTCATTATTAAGAGACGATAAAGACAGTTACGTCTATAGCACGAATGGGTTTCCTCGACCGGTCTTATACCACTGTCTCACAGAATACCGATGTAAAGTGGCAGCTCACCGTCACATTTCGTACGGTGAGTGAGATTTTCTGTGGCCCAATTCCCACCTCCCTTTTGCAATCTCCATTTCCTTCCCTTAAGGTTGGCAAGGCACTCATTCTTTTTGTGTCTTGTATTTCTATGGGTGGTAGAGATCACTTACCATCAGGTGTCCCATCTGCTCATTTGCCAGTCTCTGCTATAAAAAAAAACTTAACATTGTTATGCTTCGCTGTTCCTTACATCTCGTCCTTTCTCTAAGTTTACGAAGTTTAAATCCCAACATACAATATCGACGTAACACGAGCCGAACTCATTTCCAATTAGGCATTCCCCCTCGAATCTCGTCTCCCAATTATAATTTAAAAGTTCCACAAAGTAAATCGCGTCAAGTTATACTAAGAGGCAATTTTATAACAACAAATGACGTTGGCTTATTTCCTAAAGAGGCCCACTTTAATTGAACCCCTTGGAAGTGCCATAAAAGTTTGTGAGCGCATTTTTATGGTTCGGTGTGTGCGGAGGAAAACCTTTTAGGGATTTTTCTAGCGGAATTTGGATGTTTAAATGTAAATCTTGAAAATACGTATAAGAAATGCATTTATGATAATAAGGATTTCTTTTGGATTTTTTGTTAGTAGCTTTCTTTTTTTTCGAATAGATTTGTTCTGTTAGCTTAAATTGTTTTTACAGCTTCACCTTTTATGCCTGACGCTTATGGCGTTCTAGCCAGAAATGTATTGATTTGACTGTGATTGAGTACAGCGGTGCCTTTTTGGAGGATCGGAAAGGCTTGGGATGAAGGCAGATGGATAAAAATATTATTGAAATAAAACTATTCTTACGGATTCTATCACGATTAGGTTTTAATTATTATTCCCGACGTTTCGAAGGCTTTGCAGTCTTAATCGTGATAGAATCCGTAAGAATAGTTTTATTTCAATGTATAATATTCACGTAAACTTAAGAAATCAAAAATATTATTGTTAAGTTTACAATATATTTTACTAATCCTATAACATTGTTTATTCATTACTATTAAGTTCAATATTCCACCCGGATTCTCGAATATTGACAGGATTAACTAAACTGCTGTCAAATCTCATGTATTTTTTTTTTTTTATAGAAGAGGGGGCAAACGAGCAAGTGGGTCACCTGATGTTAAGTGATCACCGCCGCCCATAAACATCCACAATACCAGGGGATCATGCATACAAACAGACACTCCAATTTTATTAATGTGTGAGTATATATATACATAACCACTCACGCCTGCAATTCCATACCATTTGACAGCCTTCGTGGTGCAGCGGGCGAGTAGCCGGCTGTGAAACGTGAGGCCGCGGGTTCGATCCTCGCACCGAGACAAATGTTTGTGTGGCCCACAGATATTTGTTTCGAGTCTGGGTGTTGTGAGACCGAAAGTTTCTCATAGTTCCTGATACCCACGACACAAGACTCAATCTTAGTGTGGGATCAGGACTATGTGTGTGACTGTTGGGTGTTATTTATTTATTTATTTATATTTATGTCAAAACAAACTTAATTTGATAGAATTGTGAACAAACGCTTTTAGATTCAGGATCAATGTTTATGATCCTTTGCATGATCCCGTAGCATTTTGACAGTAACGTCAAATCTATGTTTTCGCTCTTTTTTTATACGGAACTTTTTTTACATACTTGACGAATTTTGTCTTATTACCTACCGCATCTGAGGCCTTTTCAATGTCGAATAATACGGAAGGCATACTAAGGGACAATTTCCCTTCCGAGATTGAACGTTTTCCAAAACGTAATGTGGTTTTTAAACTGTATTTAAATTCCAAGTACATAGTTGTTAATTTGCAATAGAAAATAATAATTATATTTAAAGTGCTACGATAACGATGCAATAATCTTGTAGATGAGGTAGGACCATAATAATTCTGAGGCTAACCAGTAGTTTCCAAAATAATTATGAAATATCCTTCAATTGACATGACATTGGATTCCTATAAAAACGTGAAACGTTCATCGTAACAAGTGACGTCACAAACTACGTCGTGAATCATTTTATTGACCTCCTATCCAAAAAGAGGGGTGCTATAAGCTTAATGTGTTAATAAAGTAGTAGTGTGAGGTTTTTTAGTGAGGGGTGTTTTAATTTTTTTTAAGTCTCATTTGGAATTTCCGATATGGCGATAGGTTCGCCCCCTATCACATCTGGGACGGAACTAAGCTCGGTGAAATGTGGGTGTTCTAGTTCGCTAGTACGCCACTGCCTACGCCTTGGGGGATACAGGCGTGAGGTTATGTTATGTTATGTCATTTGATCAATCTGTAACTAAACCGAATTGGAATAGGTTCTAACTGATGCGGGTTGGTAGTAGGTTTCTGTAAAAAAAATCTTGAGTATGCAGGTTCCTCACGATGTTTTCCTTCACCGTTATAGCAACCGATATTTTACAATCAAAATACACTTAATATAGAAAAGTCAGAGGTGTATGCTCCATGTTGGGGTTGATCTCGAACCTCCGACACTTGTGTAAAAGACTCGGTTTAAACGTGCCTCTTATATGCACTATATTCGCTACACAACTTTACTGTATATCTTAAACTAGTTGTGTACTCTTCCAGCTCCAAAGGGAGACTAACGCAATAATGATAGCTCCCGCTCTTTTATACCTTTTGCTTTAGTTAATACAGAAATACCTTCTACAAATATTATGAATTACTTGGAGGGTAGTTAATTTAAATATAATTAACATTACCCTTCAATGTCGTGTACTAAATCACAACAATTATCCGAATTCGTAACACTTGTCTCAACAGTCCGTAGCATTCCCAACTGAGCTGTCAGTGCTAGTCAATAAGTAAATAGAAATAAATTAATAACTGTAAACTTCAACTCAATGTTTCCTAGATCCTTACGAGTCAGTGATGTTTGAGACGAAGCTCCGCATTAGGGGTCAAAGTGTTTCCAAATGAACCAACAAGCGTCGCCGAAATTGGCGAGTGCAGGAACCCCGCGGGACCACGCCAATGTTTATGTTTGTAGGAATAGCAAACATGTCTTGACCTTTGAGGAATGTCCTTTATTTCAACCTTTTATTAATTGAAAATACCATTGGTGGTAGAGTTTTTAATCAAAGTATGATTGCTTTCTTTCCAATCTAGATTTATATCTTAAATCTCAATTTAAATACTCGAATGATGAAGAGTTTGAGTGGTAGAGCCACGCTGTAGACAGTTACGTCTACAACATGAATGGGCCGGCCCGACCGGTTTGATACCACTGTCTTACAGAAAACCGAAGTAAGGTGGCAGCTCGCTGTCGCATTTCGTTCAGTAAGTGAGATTTCCGGTGGCCCAATCACCCTCTCCCTTTCCCAATACTTATTTCCCTCCTTTTAGGTCGGCAATCCAGGCATCCTTTTCTTTTCCTGGGTGTCTATGGGCGATAGAGATCACTTACCATCAGGTGACCAATCCGCTCGTTTTCCAGTCTTTGCTATAAAAAGTAAGCTAAATCTAGTTTACGACTAACTCTAGATTAATAATGGTGCTCCAAGTCCTTAATCCAGCACGCAACGCAATCTTTCACACGAGCACACCCGAATAACTCAACGTCGGTATTTTTCACTCCATTCTGCGCGCAATATACATCGAGATTCAATTTAACCACCCATGCCGCCACGAGAGCTGCTCAAATGCTGGAGTGCACTGCAGATTTGGAAGTAAAAAAAAACCAAGTGAACTGTGGTTCTGTAGGTTTTTTTGGTGCTTCGCATTCTAAACTTAAATAGAAAGTAGTAAGGAATTATTTACTTTACGACGATTTTCGCCTCCTTGGTCTAGTGGTAGCATATCTGGAGGTCCTGGGTTCAATTCCCTGGTCGTGCAAAGCGAATTTTCTAATTTAATTTGCCCGGCACTGGATCGATCAGAGGGGGTTGACGTCAGACAGGCAGTCGGTCGTAAAAACTAAGCCAAATCTCTTTCTGCAACATAGTTGAAAAAGTGTGTTGCGTCGACCCACATTAAGGTGGGATAAGGGCAGGTAGAAAGAAAGTAGACTTTAAGAAGCTTTTCAATAACCAGTATTTTATTCTGACGAATAACTTTGTTCGTTTAAACGTCAAAATTCTTCTCCAGATAACTTCTGTTATTGTAAAATATAATAAAGTTAATAAAACTTAAAAACCGACTTCAAAACTGTATAAATGACTTGACTGTTATTTAATAAGGAGATTACGTAACATCATTTAATCTTCACAATATATTCTTTAGTAACTCTATGGAACACAAAAAACATTGAAAATCGGTCCAGATTTGCCAGAGATAAAGATATTTAATATTACCAACTTTAGAGGGGCTATCAAGCAAGATTCCCTACAAACAATTGTTATCAAACGTCAGTAACGCTGAAATAAAACTATTTTTACGAATTCTATCACGACATGACATGTCTTTTTTGGACAAATGACATCTCAGTCTGACCCGTGACAACGAAGACTGCAAACATCGGGAATAATAAATATTAAAACCTAATCGTGATAGAATTCGTAAAAATAGTTTTATTTCAATGTATAATATTCGCGTAAACTTAAGAAATCAATCAGTAACGCTGTCTACAACTTATTTCAATGCGAGGAAGCTTATTACAGTTTACACCCTAGAATGTTTTATGAATGTTCAAGAATCATAACACATCACATAACATAAGCTGACGCCTGTATCCCCGAAGGGGTAGGCAGAGGTGCACTAGCGAAATAGTACATGGAAAAATCCAATATCACTTTGCCTGACCTGGGGAACCTGGGACCTCAGGACGTTATTCATACTGAAATAAAATTACGCCACCGAGGCAGTCATTCAAGAATCATGTAAGACAATTTTATTGTCTAAACCTTATTACGCTGGCACGACCTTGCGCACGTATGTTTCAAATACGACTAGTAACTTATGACCACAAGGTCACAACTTTTGGAACACAAGTTTCGCGCTATTGTCCCGTCTATCGCGTTACCTACAGACGAATTGCAACTTTTTTACGTCGGGTAAGAGCTCGTATGTCACATACGGTACCATAAAAAGGATTCCACGCATCCACTTCAATTTGGTACGAAATCGTGTTTATGTTACTCATTTTTTCGGATTGATAGATTATCCCGGAGTGGATGGAGGAGTGTTATCGCTTCAAGCGGATCGGTCCCAACCCGGCCGCCTAATACCAACGCTTTTATACAGTTTTCCTCAATTTCAAAGTCGGTTTTTTCATTAGGCCAATCGTGTGAGCGGGTTTGAGATTCCTTCGAAATTAAAGTGCGTGAAACATTCTTTGTGTTAGCTGTAGAAATTAATTGGAAGTTAGTATCCTTAAGGTGTAGCCATCAATATAATATACCCTAGATGCACAGTTCTTTGCAAATATCCTCCTAAAAAATGGTCTCAGGAATAAAACAAAGAAAAAGATCACAAGTTCTAATTAAATCAACACAAATATAACCCTATGCACGTGTAATAAAGTAGCTTTTTAAACGAAATGAGCAATCGTTCTTAAATTTGAATTTAGAAATTTAGAATTCCATCGGCGTCGGACTGTATGCAAAACGAGTGCTTAAGCACTCCTTTGCTGTCCCATTTTCCGAGCGTCAACTGTGCGTCTGGGTAATATATCGATGGGTGTAGCGCCCAGTTAAGTACTCGTGACGGCCGGCATGGTGATCTGACACGTAACTTGTCATATCTCAAACTGTAGCTCGACCATGAATGTTTTTTTTATTTATCGCTAGCGATTACGCAAAATATTTGCATGACAAACACTTAAACGCCTCTAGATGTTACAAAACATAAATTCTCCACGTAACCTCTAGAGGAGAATGTTTACAGAATTGATGTTTTTCATACAACATGTTTTTTTGAGTGGTAGAGCCACGCTGTAGAGTTACGTCTACAGCACGAATGGGCTGGCTCGACCGGTTTGATGCCACTGTCTCACAGACAAAACGACGTAAAGAGTCACCGCTGTCGCGTTTCGTTCGGTGAGTGAGATTTCAGGTAAACCGATTCCCTCCCCTCTTTCCTAATCCCTATTTCCCTCCTTTTTATTGGCAACGCACCGATGATTCTGTTTGTGTTTAGGGTGTCTATGAACGGTGGAGATAACTTACCATCAGTATTATTTAAGTACTAGTTGCTAGCGAGAAATGTAAATAAACTCATTGTCGAGCTACTGAATTCAAAAATGCCATGATTGGGAAGCGTACTAGATTCGAATACTGAGTCGTAATTCGTAAATCATTGTAGTTAAGCCTCGGCTAGTTTTGTACAAGATACCAATTACTCACTTTTCGAATGATTTATGTTAAGACCAATTACAGTAGCGTTGCACAACATAACATAAGCTCACGCCTGTATCCCCGAAGGGGTAGGCAGAGGTGCACTACCAAACTACAACACCCACATTCCGCCGAACTTAGTTCCGTCCCAAATGTGATAGCGGGCGAGCCTATCTGCATATCGGGCACGAATTCCAGACTCCGAGCCGATATTGAAAAATTCAATATCACGTTGCCCGACCCGAGAATCGAACCCGAGACCTCAGGACGCAAGTCATACCGAAATACAGCTACGCGACCGAGGCAGTCAGCTACGCCACCGAAGCAGTTATCGAAAATTTGACGAAATTATTCCCAATGAAGTTTGAACGGCTAGAATGATTCCTTTGAACAAAACCATTAACATCTCAAAGCAAGAGTAGTAACAAATTAAACTGCAAAAAACCTAGTATCTTATACAACTAAAAATACATTGAAACATTAGACACATAAAACAGTATGAAACAATCCCTGGATCCGTGTACCCAAACAATTTCAAATTCTCCTCGCACGACGCGACGGCGACATTTTTCGCTATGTTACATAGCTTGCTTACTTATCTCATCCGCCATGCCTCACGTGACAACATAAACTCGCAATGTATATGGAACTGCACGTTTCCATTGTTCAAACAATTTCCTACTCGAGGATGATCGTAAGACGCGAGTAAAATTTTGTGTACACTGCTAAGGGTTTTGTAATCTTCCGTCTTTAGATTCTGAAATGTATTGTCTATTTGATTTGAGACGCGAATGGAAACATAATTATTATACGCTTTAAACTGCCTCGGTGGCGTAGCGTAGCATCTGCAATCTGTGAATCTGTGCCCAATATATAAGCTCGCCCCCTATCACATCTGGGACGGAACTAAGCTCGGCGAAATGTGGGTTTCTAGCTCACTAGTACGCCTCTGCCTACCTCTTCGGGGATACAGGCGTAAACTTGTTTTATATTATGTTGTGGATCGGGAGGTCCTGGGTTCGATTCCTGAGTCAGACAAAGCAATTTTTGTAATTTGATTTTCCCGAGACTGGAACCCCTAGAGGGGCGGTGACGTCAGGCATCATACTTTTTGCAACATACTTGAAAATATGTGTAGGTGGAAAGAAAGAAAGATAAGAAACTAACGACTACAAAGATTCCTTTAAAATCAAGTATCAAATCCTGTCATCAGATCCATATTGATATAAACATTATTTATTTAAAGAGGTCTTTAATGACATACCTATCCAATTTAAGGTGTTTGCGAAGTGCTCGCAGTATGTAAAAGGCTGGAAATGTCTTTTAAAAGTCAATATGCGAAGTTAAACGGGCTTTTGCGTCCATTTGATTTCAATAGAGAGGGTTAAGGGTGAGTGTCTCTGAATGGAATGACGGATAACCCTCGAAACGGTTGCAAACTGAAGTGTGGATTTTATTTATTCGCGTGACTGTTTACCGAAACGTGTGTAAATAAAATTATAGCTTTGTAAATTCTTCCGTATGTATGGCGAAGCCAGAATGATGCTTTTTAACTTCTGTGGAAAATAAATGTTATATTTGGATACTTTTAGAGATCGCCTTTTTGTCTAGTGGCATATGGGCTATGGACCAGGATGTCCTGGGTTCAATTCGCTGGTCGGGTCGGTCAGTCGTAAAAGCTAAAACAAAACTTATCTGAAACACGATTAAAAAGTATGCTGCGCCGACCTTACATTGAAGTAAATAACAGGTGGAAAGAAAAATAACTATTAAATACAATTCACCAAAGTAAGTAACAAACAACCCAATAAATTGAATTATCAAATCGAAAATGATTGACGTTAAAGCAGCCAACTAACGAAATTCTCAGTAAAACTATTATAACAAGAAAACAAGACGATTCTTAGAAATAAATTGAAGGCTTCAGATAATTCACTCAAATTAGTGAAAGTTCTAGATATAATATATCAAGTGTAAGATTATTTTATAAATCTTAGAAGTAATTTACTTGTTTATCTAGTTATTACCTAAAATATGAAACCAATTTATTAAATTTAATACTTCATTTATCTTGTACAGATAATTTCATCGAAACTTGTAGACAGTATTAATATATTTACTCAGTTTTATACAATGGATTGAAATACATCTTGTATCTTGATTGGTTTTTAAGATACATGTCTGTGATTATTTTACTTAACCTTTGTTATTTGTCATTAATGAACAACCAAATTCGTCTTCTTCCCAAATTATATTTCCTTCATTTAAGATCGGCAACATACCATTGATTCCATTGGGATTGTAAATAGTGCCGGATCTAGATGGCTAGGTGCACGTGCCCCGGGCGGCAGGATTTGGAAGGCAGCAAAATCTGGAGGGTGCCCTAATTTGAGGGCGGTAAAATCGGGCCAATTGGCAGCTTGACCCCGCTATGAATAAACCTAGATCCGGTACTGATTGTGGATATCTAAAGTCAATGAAGATCACTTACCATTAGGTAACTCATTTGTCAGCACAAATTAATTTGCTCCAAATAAAATAATTCTTTTCGATTTGAATTTCAAATCTTAACATAACGCGATCGCGTTACGCGTTCATAATAATAAATAATAATAAATACACCCAACAGTCACATACATAGTCCTGACCCCACACTAGGTGTAACCTGTATCGCGGGTATCAGAAACTACGAGAGACTTTCGGTCTCACAACACCCAGACCCGAAACAAATATCTATGGGCCACACAGACATTTGTCTCGGTGCGGGAATCGAACCCGCGACCTCACGTTTCGCAGCCGGCTACTCGCCCACTGCGCCACTGAGGCTGTCATATTTCTATATTTTTTCAAAATCAGTCATAATAAGCCAGTCAGGATAAATTATCAATGACCAAACCATCTGTGTATGAACCTTGATCTAACAACACAATGTTCTCATCTCCAAAAGAAATAAGATTAATCTCCTTAGAACAAAAATGGATAGTCGGCCACAATCCCGAGATGGTTCTAAAATTTATTCGGCCTAGGGGTGCTATTTATATCGCCGTTACAAAAATGAAGTTCGGTTATCTTCGAGACGTAGAAACGTGTCTGGAATAACAATTGGCCGGTCTCGTCGAGTGGCGCGGATGTTTTGGAATACACGCCTTTCTAACAAGGGTGTACAATGGGATTCTCTTGGTTTGATTTATTTTAATGTGTTAAAGGACATTTTGGCAGATGTCGAAAAAGGAGAAATTAATCATCTTTCTAATAATGTACACCGTATCTTAAAAAAAACATTAAAACTGGCAAAGACGAACAGCGGCCTGAACAGGAAAATTTCTGACAACCGTAAATGTATTTCAGCTCGGTGCGCGTCTATGAAATTTGTTTGAAATATTAACCAAACGTCATCAGTGCGCAGCGAAATCGAATACATTTACATTTACATTAGTTTTTCGTTCTCGGGCTACAAATCTGTGCATCTGTGCCCCCTCTCTCCTCTCTAACTTTGACACTATGGATGGGCAAATTTGAAAAAAAACAAGGCTATAAAACGAGAATTAATTTCCAAAATTAGACCAGAAACCTTTACTTTACATGATCAAATTATGGTATGAAATGTTTTAACTTACGAAGACAGACCATGGAATGTCGACGGTGGAAAGTGAACTAGAAAAGAAAATCAGAACGAAAGTAAAGAATCGATACATGCATAACACGTTTCGATAGTAAATAAGAAAGGTACTACAAATCAGCTCAGCTCCACCACTGGGAGGGTAAGTGCAGTCCAAATGCTGCAATACCTAAGTTACTTTGTTAAATCGTTTGAAATTCATTGCGAGCACAGAGAAGCCACTTCGTTTGGAGTTACACTCATGGGACGTATTGGAGATTGCGGTGTGTCCTCAGAGACAATGACTGCGACAGCCAAATTCCCAGATTTGTTCGAAATTTTAACTAGATTTCTAATCTAACCCTTTACAGCACCAGACTTTAAACTCTAAGTCACGGTATTTATGCTGGTAAATGAACTAGTGGGTAGCGATGACAAATGATCTCCACTGCTCATAAACCAGCGATACCAAAAGTATCAGGGTCCGTTGTTTTAAAGAGAATAGAAATTGGGAAAAAGAAAACTGATTCGTGCCACCGGAAATCTCACTCCGATCGTGTCATCTCTTTCGTGACAAAGCTGTTTAGTGTGGCTCTATAATGCAAATACAAATTTTGTGCAACTTCTTCGTTCTTTGTCCCTTTAATCACTTTAGTATAGGCTGATATCATACCACTCTTGAAAAAATTCTGCCGAATACAATACGAATCATCAAAATTGCTAATTGAAACATTAATTGATTTGGACATAAGAAATTAGAAAAAAAATCATATCAGCAATATAAAGACCTTTTAAATGTACCTCACATCTCAAAGACAAGACGCACGTAAGGGCTGTACAAAAATCGATAACAATTTAAATGTGCTGATTTTCTCGATCGTAAACCGTAATGAGAGAGCCTAATTAGATTTATCCCCACAGCCACGGATAATCCGGGTAAAACGACAGCATTAACACAGAAACAAGTTTCCACGGATCAGCTCACCATTACTATAATGGATTACAATTTAAATTGTTAATGTGGAACGTGGTTTGGAAGACTGGAACAGATTTAGAGGATATCATGTAAGATTGTACGTGAATCTTGAGATCCTAATAAATATACTTCAGATCTTGAAGAATCAAAAGTATATAAATAAATAAATACACCCAACAGCCAAACACATAGTCCTGACCCCACACTAGGTGTAACCTTTATCGTGGGCATCAGAAACTAGGAGGGACTTTTGTTCTCACAACACCCAGACCCGAAACAAATATCTGTGGGCCACACAGACATTTGTCTCGGTGCGGGAATTGAAACCGTGACCTCACGATTCACAGCCGGCTACTCACCCACTGCGCCACGGAGGCGGACACCTCTGGAGGTTTACACCTCTCCCTTAGACAAACATGATATGAGGAGAATCATGGGGGCGTTGCCAGTCTTAAAAGAGGGAAATAGGTTTTAGAAAGGAGAACGCGAATCGGGACAGTTTCCATAAAACTGCGAAAAAAGCTGATGTCTCATGATCTTCAACCTCGGTCGATTACCTCAAAACGTGCCTTTGAAAATATAGAACACTTTCTCATAAGCAAATTACACACCGCAGCATTTATTCGTGCGAAAAAAGGCTAGATTATTTCTGCTCCACATTTTCCCTTATTATCAGATCGGCACCTCGGCAATCGTTTGGTAATCCGCACTCGCTCATCCGATTCCCGGTGGGCCGATTCTTTCAGCGACACACGCCCCGGCTCCATTACCGGTATTAATCTATTTAATGATCGCCGAATTAGGCACGATTCACTACGTTGCGGGATAATGCGAGTTTTTAGGTTATGTTATCCCTTTGCGATGAACTACTGCAATGATACGACAATCAGTCAGTAAGTTAGTTTCTCCTTTTATCGACCGACTTCCACAAAAGGAGGAGGTCCTCAATTCGTCTGTATTTTTTTATGTATGTTACGCGATATTTCCGCCAAATGTGGACCGATTTTCAAAATTATTTTTGTGTTTGATAAACTTATTTCAAGGGCCATATAAATTTGGTCACGATCGAAATTGAAGTCGATCCGTTAAGTTTTTAAACTTGTGATTATATACAGTATGTTTCATAAAGTTGGTATCAATAATAACTACACTTAAAGAGGGGGTGGCTAGCAATCTAGAGGTAAAGTTTAAAATTTCGTAAGGCTCATAGTTTTTGAAAAATGGAAACTTGAATTTGTGACGGAAACATTTTTCTGGCTCATTAAGTCAGCTGCAGTACATTTGCACACCACCTATGGAGTAATTAATTATTTTTAGCATACAAAAAGCCATTCCTATAGTAATTGCGTCAATTTACAGGTCGCATTCCAATTTTAAAATCCCCATGATTAACAATTAATTGATTAAAAAAATTAAGTTCAATTTTCATTTATTTACTCAACCATGACGTTTTAAATAGTTCTCCCTGTGTGTGGAATTGTTGTTGGTACCAACTTTATGAAACACCCGGTATATATATGATCAAATTGTATTATTTGAAGAGATCCCAGACGAACCCTCAAATGTGGTAAAATAAAATTGCTAAAACTTCTTAATATTTTTATTTTTATAACTGCTTTCTTAACGTCCTACGTCTTCTCTTCAACTTTTTAACCCCGTCTCCTTTTTTTTAAATTAGTGTTGCCCTCTTTCGGTAAACATTCCCTTTAACGCATCTTATATTTCATTCATCCCACATTTATATAACACACACAGATATATATAAAACTAGCATAATTTCGTTGTTCTAACTTTGTTTTTGACTTTGACTTTGACTACCTCGGTGGCGTAGTTGTATTTCTGTATGACTACCGTCTTGAGGTCGCGGTTTCGATCCCCGGGTCGGGCAAAGTGATATTGGATTTTTTCATACCAGCCCGGAGTCTGGAATTTGTGCCCGATATGGCGATAGGCTCGCCCCCTATCACATCTGGGACGGAACTAAGCTCGGCGAAATGTAGGTGTTCTAGTTCGCAAGTGCACCTCTGCCTACCCCTTCGGGGATACAGGCGTGAGGTTATGGATGTAACTTTGTTATTTTAGAGGTAGCTAATTATTACAACCTGACACATCGTTAAAAGCCTAAAAGATCGAAATAGTCACCTTATAAATTAAGAGAACCACTCGACTTTAAATTATTGGCAAAGGTTGATTTCCGTCCGTTCCGTCTGTAGTCTCATTAACATTTTTAATAATGCGCCGCACTTTTTGTCCTAATTTAAATATTATGAATTTGTTCAACCTCGCAGAATGGTATTTCGTTTTGCGGTTCCTTCGTTATTTATGAGTCTAGAAATAATGCTACGAAGAAAATGAAACAGTTGTGGGGGATTTCGGAGGGCAATATTTTGGGTTGAGTTAAATTAAAATTGATATTTTTTTGTATTATTTTATTTTGGGAACGTGTCTACTTAATTTTGCCTACATTTTTAAAACAATAAGATTGTTTATAAATTGTATTTTCATGCTTACTTTGATTTTCATATGTTTTTTATTAGCAGACGAATAATCGCCTCTTTAGTCTAATAGCGGCGTACGTGGGCTGAAAACCGACTCAGTTCAACAGAGTTCCTGGGTTCGATTCCCAAGTCGGGCAAAGCGAATTTTTTAATGTAATTTAGTTGAGACGGATCCCTCAGAGGGGATTGACATCAGGCAGGCGGCCGGTCGTAAAAACTAACCCAAACCCTTTCTGCAACATGCTTTCAAAAGTGTGTTGCGCCGACCCCATATTAAGGTGGAATAAGGGCAGGTTGAAAGAATACTGATTTCTTAAATTTACGCGAATTATTATGCTATTCATTGAAATGAAACTATTTTTACGGATTTTATCACGATTCGGTTTTAATTTTTATTCCTGACGTTTCGAAGGCTTTGCAGTCTTCGTGTTCACGGGTTGGACACTTAGCCCAAATTAAAAATTAAAACCAAATCGTGATAAAATCCGTAAAAATCGTTTTATTTCAAAGGTTGAAAGAAAAAAAAAGTAAGACCCCATAGGTCTTCCTAAAAGATTTCTAGACCGACTGTTGTAAACAATATGCATCCAGCAACTCTTACATCTATCTACAAACAATTCAATTAAATTTTATATCAAGTCCCACCTGAAGAACATCCATTTATCACGCACTAATCTCTAGAGATCATTCCGTAACTTGTCGAATTCGGACGAGGTTTTATTATTTAGTTAGCCGTGTTTTTATAAGCCGATGATAAGATAAGTTTTTGCGGACCTGTTGAATGCTGTGATGTACCTCTGATTTTTGTCACTCGATTCGATTTTACCTACGATTCGATTTTGTTTATTGACTTTATATTCCACCGAAATCGAGTTAATGCGCTAATATCGCATTAGATTCGAGAACTTGCCATTTGGTAATTTTTAACGCGACTTTAATGCACTTTTTACCTCGACTTCGGGTCGGATCAGCATGTCGATTCTCTAAGGTTTCATTTGTAAAAACAACGTTGCGGCATTGCGCCAACGATATTTTCATTTTTGTATTCAGTAAGGTACAAAGCGCACTAGCGCTATGCGTGATGACGGTGCTTATGCGAACTAGCTCTCTCGAGCGAGACGTTTGACATAAATGTATGGAAAATGGTATTCTCTAAGACCCAACAACGTTGAACGCTTCGTCGATCTCAACGATGTGCGCTGCGGGAGCTCTTCGTCGATCGCAACGTTGTGGCGTTTCTTAGAGAATCGACCTGCTGTGCTTTATAAAGCACATCGTAGTCGTCAAAGTATAATATAATAAATATTGCTACAAAAACAAAAAATAATTACAAGCAGAATGTCCTCTTAATTACCATTGGATGACAAGAACATTTGTAATAACAACTTCTCGTTTAAATATTCATGTACCGGTGTCCCAGATAATGTCTGTTGTAGAACAATAAGAGGAGCTGAGAGACGCATTTTCCTTGTCGACACAATGTCACACGTCTATTACGGTTGGGAGTGGTAAGTTTAAACACACATTCACGACTCTTATTCTCGTAGGTAGGCAGGGCCACATCAGAACAATCTCGAAGGATTCCTTACCTTCATATTGTCGCATAAATAAAGTTACACAAAACATGTGACTGCCTCGGTGGCGTGGTGGTATTTCGGTACCACTACGGTTCTGAGGTCTCGGGTTCGATCCCCGGGTCGGGCAAAGTGGTATTGGATTTTTCCATATCAGCTCGGAGTCTGGAATTTGTGCCCGATATGGCGATAGGCTTGCCCCCTATCACATTTTGTTTTTGTTTGTGTGGGCTCCATTTTCCGCACTACCCCTTCGGGGATACAGGCGTGAGCTTATGTTATGTTATGTATGTATTTTTTTCCTATGGTCCATTATTCTACGAGAAGGAGACAGTTAAAATCGTTGTTTTGTGTATGTGTTTTTGTGTAATGTTTAGTGCAGGAGACACGGCTTTAGCAGTACACTGCACGTAACCTCTGGATGCTATTGTACACAGTATATAGAGGTACACTAACAAATAGGCACGAGTAAAACAGAAAACTATCAAATTCAAGGAAATGCGCCGTGAAATGAACTGTTGTGCTGTCGAGCGTGTACAATGGAACGATTTAGATTCGAATCTTACAGCCTGCTCATGACTTTTGACACTCAATTAGATTTCCATTACGATTCGGTTACATTTATTGACTTAAATTTCCACCGAAATCGAGTTAAAAAGTGCGCTAATGTCGCATTAGATTCGAGTTGTCATTTGGTAATTTTTAATGCACATTTTAATGCAATGGCATTAGTGCACTTTTTACCTCAATTTCGATGGAATTTTAAATTACAAATGGAATGGAATCGTGGTCGAAACCGAATCGATTGTCAAAAGTTACGCTACTGGACGTCAGGATGAATTGTATTCGAAAATATATAAGGAATATATTAGGCAATCACCTCCGTGATTTAGTGGCAGTGTATATCGGCTGTGAACCAGAAGGTCCGGGCTTCGATTCTCAGGTCAGGCGGGGTCTTTCTTTCTGCCTGGCGTTATCCCGGCCTTCTGCCAGGGTCCGCCTTCCCACTTAAACGCTTCCACTTCGCCCGGTCTTGAGCATCCTCCCTAGCGAGGCCATTGGCTCTCATATCTTCCTCCAAGACGTCCAGCCAGCGCTTTTTGGGCCGTCCACGGCTACGCACCCCTGGTACGATCTGTGCTAGACACATGCGACCGACGTACTCCTGTGGTTTCCTCAAAACGTGGCCATACCATCTCAAGCGACATTCCTGCAGTTTATCTGCCACGTCGCGGACGCCAAGACTACCGCGGTTGTGCACGTTACGAATACGATCCAGTCGTGTAACATTGCACATCCACCGCAGCATCTTCATTTCCGCAACGTGGATTTGCCTAACATGACGCTTAAGGGCAGGCCACGTCTCACACCCATACAGAAGTACAGGCCGAATGATGGTCTTGTATATGAGACCTTTGAGTCTCATCGGCATCTTCCGGTCACAAGTGACTCCCGTGACCTGTCGCCACTTAGCCCAGGCGGCGCCAATACGTGCCGTGACGTCGGAGTCGATGTCACCCGACTCGTGCAATACAGACCCTAGGTACTTGAACTTGTCCGTTTTCACGGCAAGCTCGTTCCCTATCCGGATACTATCCGGGTCTGCACTCCCGCAGCCCATGTACTCGGTCTTCGCTACATTTAGTTTCAGACCACCGTTCTCAAGCGTCTCCTTCCACAGGTTTACCCTCTGTTCTAGGCGCTGTTTGTCCTCATCTATAAGCGCTATGTCATCAGCATACATAAGCACCCACGGGGGCTGCTCCTGTACCTCCGCTGTTGTGACATCAAGCACTAGGTTGAATAGAAGAGGACTCAGCGCCGAGCCCTGGTGCACCCCCACGGTTATCGGGAAGGAGTTGGTGTCGCCAACAGCAGTCCGAACCAGAGACTCGGATCGGAGGTACATGTCCCTGATGATGTCAATATAGGCTTCGGGCACTCCTTTAACCCTCAGTGCCCACCAGTTCGCCCGTCGGGGCACACAGTCGAAGGCCTTCTGCAGATCTAAAAAGGCGATATGCAGAGGCTTCTTCTTCGCCCTATATGCCTCGCTTAGCGATCTAATGGCAAAGATTGGGTCCATAGTGCCACACCCAGGTTTGAAGCCATATTGACATCCAGAGACATCACACTCTTGGCGGAGCCTGGATTCGAGGACGCGTTCGAAGAGCTTCATGGTGTGGCACATGAGCTTAATGCCGCGATAGTTACCACAATCCTGAACACTACCTTTGCCCTTGTATACGGGAGTTAGAAAACTCAACCGCCAAGGGTCAGGCATTTTCTTGGTGTTCAGTATGCGGTTGAACAAGGCGGCAAGAAGCTCCACACCATAATAGCCCATCGTTTTCCACGCCTCGATAGGGATGTTATCGGGCCCCACCGCTTTCCGATTCTTCATGCGACGGAGACAACCGAGGACCTCGTCAGGCGAAATCGGGGCAACCAGTCCCTGATTCGAGGGCGTCTCAGGGAAAGACACGTCCAAATGCTGGGTGTTTAGCAAACTGTGGAAGTAAGAGCGCCATCTCTCCTTTACCGCGCTGTCCTCACAAACCAAAACACCCCGGGAGTCCCTGACACATCGACATTTAGTAATGTCGAGTGTCGCTTTCTCCCGAGTCTTAGCAAGCCGATATATGAGCTTTTGGCCCTCCACGGTTTCTAGCTTCTCATAAAGAGGCGCCAGATGGTCGTGTCGGGCCTTAGCCACTGCTCGCTTTGCTGTGTTTTTGGCCGCTCGGTACGCAGCGCGATCTTCAGAAGATCCGGTCGCTTGCCACACTTTGAACCGCGCCTTTTTCTCCAGAGTCGCACCCCGAACCATATCGCTCCACCACCACGTCTCCCTATCAAGGACTCGGCCTCCCTTGGTGACTCCGAGTTTCAACCTACCAAGAGTAGTGATTGCCGTCTGTATCCCATCCCACTGTTCCTCCACGGAGCCAGCCTTCACACTCGCAAGTTGTGTGATGGCGGCTTCGCGGAAGTCCAGCCGCCTAGGACCGTCCAGCAGCCACCACTTTATTCTTGGCAGTCGTCGCTCAGTTACCGTCTTCTTCGGTACTACCTTTACGTCCATGACAAGGAGGCGGTGCTGTGGTGCGAGACTTTCCCCCGGAATGACCTTACAGTTGGTCACCTTACTGATGTGGACCCTCCTCAAGAGCAGGTAGTCGATTTGTGATGAGTGGTTTCCACTTTTGTATGTGATGAGGTGCTCAGGCTTCTTTTGGAAGAACGTATTCACGACGGCCAGGTCTGAAGCGGCGCAGGCTCTTAAAATACATTCTCCTTCTGCGTTATGCGCTCCAAACCCGTAACCGCCGTGAACCCGTCCATACGAGCCCGAGTTCCCACCAACGTGACCATTTAGGTCTCCACCCACCACAATGCCCTCGGATTGGGGTACACTGCGAATGATATCGTCGAAGAGGGTCCAGAAGGTCTCTTTCTCCGATTCCGGGCAACCAGCTTGCGGGGCGTAAGCACTGATTAAGTTGGTTATAACTCCCTCAATCAGTACTTTAACCCGCACAAGCCGGTCGCTCCGTCTGTCGATTTCAAGAATTCCCTCCTGGAGCCCCGACGACAACACCACAGCCACCCCGTTCCGGCCGGAGGAAGACCCACTATAGATCAGCTGGTAACCCTGTCCGATCCTCCGGGATTTGTTGCCCTTCCATCGCGTTTCCTGAAGAAACGCGACTTTCACCCGACGCCTCTCGAGTACATCTGCGAGCTCTCGGCACCGTCCGGTGAGAGAACCAATGTTCCAGGTGGCGAAGCGGAACTTAATCGGTACTAACGTCTTTAACCGCGCCCGTACCGTGCGCGGTAGCCCTTGCCCACTTGGCGCAGGTTTAGAGCGATGTGCCTGCGCGCCGTTTTGCGGCGGCGCCCTATCCGTACCGTTATCTTTGCTGTTACGTTCCATATGATTTGACGGATTAAGGTATTGCGTGGGGCGACCCGCCGTCTGACCCCCACAACCTGCAAGACAGGAACCTAGGTTTCGCCAGCGCCTCGTCAGTTAATCAGCAGAGTGTACCACGTGCAGGTGAGGTTGGCTTTGGACCTAAAGGTGTTGGTGGCCCACTTACACTCCAAGGCGGCGTGTTTTTCTAAAACAATTTGCCATAGTATGAATCCCGCAGAAAGTTCACGTCGGACAGGCAGGTCGTAAAAACTAAACCAAATCCTTTGTATCCTGACAAAGTGTATTTCGCCGACCCCCCTATTAAGGTGGGATAAGGGCAGAAAGAAGATATCTAGACATCATTTATTAGGACAATAATATGTCCCATCCCAAACTAATAACGATCCAACGTAATCAAACCAAAACTAAATCTATATTTTCATTCAATATACTATAACACTGCCCTGGTGGCGTGGTTGTATTACTGTCCTGAGGTCTCGGGTTCGATCCCCGGCTCGGGCAAAGTGAGATTGGATTTTTCCATATCAGCCTGGAGTCTGGAATTTGTGCCCGGTATGGCGATAGGCTCGCCCCCTATCACATCTGGGACGGAACTAAGCTCGGCGAAATGTGGGTGTACTAGTTGGCTAGTGCGCCTCTACCTACCCCTTCGGGGATACAGGCGTGAGCTTACGTTAATGTTATGTTATACTATAATAATATCCAAACATTTTTTTCAATACAAAATAACAATGAAAATTGTTTACGCAATATCCGAAATTGCCTAAAAGCGGTATAGTTAATTTAAATATTCAATAGGTTTAACTGAGGAGCCGTTAAATATTTCGTTCGTCGATCGTCTTACATTTGCTAAGCTATTAACACAATTAAGACTATGGCATTAAGATTTAAGCCGTTTGTGATAATTTGAAACGGCTACTTATGTTCTTAAGTATTTACCTTCAATGTCTCAAATATTTTACATGCCTATTAATGTCGCCAGAGATATTACGAATTGCAATTGTGTCATTGTTGAAATCAGTGACTACATTTGTTTTTATAGCAGACTGACAAACGAACAGGAGGGTTACCACCACCTCTTATAGCAGTATTATTACAATCTTGCTTGTTCCGATTCCCGTACAAAAAATACGTAGTAAGATTATAATAATACTGCTATAAGAGGTGGTGGTAACCCCCCTTGATGGGTCACTTGATGGTAAGTGATTTCCACTGCCCATAGACACCCAAGACAATAAAAATTATGGGTGCGTTGCCAACCTAAAAAGTGGAAATGGAAGGGGAGGGGAAAGGGAAGGAGGGGGAAATAGGTTACCGGAAATCTCACTCACCGAACGAAACGCGACAGCAAGCTGCCAATTTACGTCGGTTTTCTGTGAGGCAGTGGTATCAAACCGGTCGAGCCGACCCATTCGTACTGTAGACGTAACTGTCTACAGCGTGGCTCTACCACTCAAATAAAATGAAAAATAAGTGGACCTGGCATAACTACGAAAAATAGAAAGAAAGAAAGAAAGAAAGAAATGTACATACATGTTTACTTTGAAGTCGGTTCCGCGATATTTGTTTCGCGATCTTTTTACAAGTTGCTACCTGTCCTTATCCCACCTTAATGTGGGGTCGGCGCAACACACTTTAAAGTATGTTGCAGAAAGTATTTAACTTAGTTTTTACGACCGGCCGCCTACCACACGTCAATCCTCTCTGGAGGAAAATTAAAATTAAATTAGAAAATTCGCTTTGCCCGACCTGGGAATCGCACCCACGACCTCCCGGTCCACAGCCCATATAAGCTGCCACTAGACCAAGAAGGCAACTAAATAAATAGATTATTATTAATTGACTGCCTCGGTGGCGTGGTGGTATTTCGGTACAACTACGGTTCTGAGGTCTCGGGTTCGATCCCCGGGTCGGGCAAAGTGATATGGATTTTTCCATATCAGCTCGGAGTCTGGAATTTGTGCCCGATATGGCGATAGGCTCGCCCCTATCACATCTGGGACGGAACTAAGCTCGGCGAAACGTGGGTGTACTAGTTCGCTAGTGTGCCTCTGCCTACCCCTTCGGGGATACCGGCGTGAGCTTCTGTTATGTTATGTAATTATTAATTACAAATATTGTTTATATACCTTACCTCATTATCTTTATCAGCGTCCTTGATGTGTTGTGCTATGAAGCGCACACTCTTCAGAGCTGCTGCCACTTCCGGGGACAGGTGACGTGGCAGCATGTTCTCGGACTCCGTCACTGTTGACAAGAATTCACAAAAATAAACCAAATTGCTTTTCGACTGACTTCCAAAAAGGAGGAGGTCCTCAATTCGTAGGTATTTTTTTTATGTGTTACGCCATATCTCCGCCAAATGTGGACCGATTTTCAAAATTCTTTTTGTGTTAATAGAGCTTCTTTAAAGGGTGGTCCCATATGAATTTAGTCACGATCGGATTTGAAGTCGGTCCTTTAAATTTTTAAACTTATGATTATATAGAGGTACATCACAGTATCGCTTCCTGGTGTAATGGCAGCGAATATGGGCTGTGTGAGAGGTCCTGGGTTCGATTCCCAAGTCGGGCGTGGTGTTATTCTAATAAACTTTGCCCGGGACTGGGTACCCCAGAAAGGGGTTTATGTCAGGCAGACTGCCAGTAGTAGAAACTGAGGAAAAACCTTTCTGTAACACGCTTGAAAATGTGTCATATTTTATTATGATAACTTTTGTTGTTTGTGGTTTAGCCCTGTAATATTACTGTCCCACTGGGCACGAGCCTCCTTTACTAATGAGAGGGGTTAGGCCTTAGTCTACCACGCTGGCCTAATGCGGGTTGGTAGACTTCGCATACCTTCGAATATCTTGTGGAGAAATTCTCGGGAATGCAGGTTTCCTCACGATGTTTTCCTTCACCGTTATAGCAAGCGATATTTTACAATGAAAATACACTTAACATAGAAAAGTCAGAGGTGTATGCTCCATCTTGGGGTTGGTTTCGAACCTCCGACACTTGTCTCGGCAGTCCGTACTATTCCCAACTGAGCTATCGTTGCTATTATGATATCTGAGTTGTAATAATTGCCTGACTTCAAAAAAGAGTGAAGGTCCTCAATTCGTCTGTATATTTTATGTATGTTACGCGATATCACCGCCAAATGTGGACCGATTTTCAAAATCATTTTTGTGTTCGATAGTCATATAAATTTGGACACGATCAGATAAATTTTGAAGTCGGTCCGTTAAATAAAACTTGTGATTATACTTCACCTGATGGTCGTTGATGTGCCCCAGCGCTAAGCAGGTCGTCCTCAGGCGATGGTGACTTGCGGTAGTCACCATTGTCACTCTTAGGGTCGCCAAACGCGTCCGTCAGGCTGTCCCGGCTACAGTAATCACTACGATTAATTCGCAAAAATACATACTACTTCACATTTAACAATATTAATGGTTGTATATGAAATTTACGTCGTCTAAAATATAGAACAGAAAGAAATATTGAAATATTCTCAAAAATAAAAAAGTTAGAAACCTTTAACGTTTGGTGAAACCTTCAAATTGCGGTAAAGAGAAGTATCAGTAAAATCACGTTACCATAACAGTACGTGCGTTGGAAAGTGATAGAAAGATATCTTCAATATGCCCCCACTCCAGAATTTAAAATATGAATTACTGCCTCATTTTTCAACCAATTTCGATGCATTTTTAATAGAAGGGTTTATTTTTTGTTTTATTCGCTTTTACATATAAATATGTGTATAAAATCAAACATAGTAAAGTACCCAATTGAATTAGCTTTTGAACACAGTTTTTCGTGATTAGTGTTATCCCATTGGCCACGTTAAACTGATTTTTCTTTAATTATAGGATTCATCATTAGCCAAAGGGCGTTCACTGCTAGACATAAGCCTTCCCCAAAGATTCAGATCGACCTGTTGCCATGTTTTTGTGTTGTAGAACCACGCTGTAGACAGTAACGTCTACAGCACGAATGGGCCGTCTCGACCGGTTTGATACCACTGTCTCACAGAAAACCGACGTAAAGTGGCAGCTTACTGTCGCGCTTCATTCGGTGAGTGAAATTTCCGGTGGCCCCTTTCCCTCCTCCCTTTCCCATTCCCTTTTACCTCCCCTTCCATTCCCTCCTTTTAGGTTGGTAACGCACCCATGATTCTTTTTGTCTTGGGTGTTTATGGCCGGTGGAGATTACTTACAATCAGGTGCCCCATCTATTCATTTGCTAGACTCTACTATATAAAAAAAGAAAAAATGTTGAAAACGACCTGCATTTAACGATTAGTAATTATAGGACTATAATTCAATAATTATAACACATTAGCCCTGTAATATTATCCGACTGCTGGGCACAAGCCTCCTCTTCTAATGAGAGGGATTAGGTTATAGTCCATCACCCTGGCCTAATGCGGGTTATAGACTCCACATTCCCTCGAAATTGTGGAGAAAATGTCAAGTATGCAGGTTCTCTCGTGATTTTTACTTTCACCGTTATAGCAAGCATTCATAGTGAATAGGTACACATAAAGAAAAGTCAAAGGTGTATGCTTAAATTGGGGCTGCTCTCGATTCTCGAACCTCTAACATTCATCCCGACAGTCCGTACCACTCCCACCCGAGCTATTGTTGTTTAACACTATAAAACGTATAATATTTCACGGCGCGTGTGAATCGACCTCCACGTACGAGTGAGGTAATTGGCCTGAATGTCGGCACTATGGTACGAATAATGGCTTATTATTCCGACGCAGTTGAACGCAGCGGGTGCGGGGGCGCGGGGGAGAGGGGGGGGGAGGAAACCACCGCGCCACGTGTTCACCGAGTTTTGATTACAGAAGCCTATATACAAGGCAATAACGCAGCGCGTGTACTGCATTACGTGAGATATTGAACGCAATCACTATAACACTCCTTGAATCCCCGATTGGGTTGGCAGAGGTGTACCAGACAACCAAAGCACCCACGCGACTTCATGCTAAGCTTATTTTCATGCCTCATTTGAATGGAGCGAGCATACATAGGTATATATCTTATTAAATATAACATACATTATCAGACACATCAAGCATAAATAGGCCGGCATGATTCTGACGGCCACTGATAAACACAGTGTTTGTCAGTGGTCGCTAGTTTTTTTGGACTGCACTACGCTTACCATCCAGTGCAGTGTAGTCACCTTGCCGTGCCCGGATAAAAAAACATCGGATATCTATCATTATGCACTCATAAGTATTCTTAAATATAACCTTTTATCACTTTGATATTAGTTTAGACACAGACGGTAAGGCATTTATGCATTGCATCAACAGAGCCTAGACTACCGTAATTAGAAAAATAAGTAGTGATTGAGTATGGAAGGGATACTTGGACCTCTGAAAATCTCATTTGACGTATAAAAAGCTACAGTTCAAACTGAATGTATTAAAATAAACTGTGAGCTGCAAATCATCTATATATAGTGTACAGTTTAGTTGTCCTGTACATCGACGCAGTTGAAGTTGTAGTTGAGGAGTTGAAGGAAAGTTCACTGCTTGACCATGAGTAGTTTATTCGTAAAAGTTACAGTTAAGAGTTGGTGACTTTCACGCGACGTGTGTTCCGTAAAGTTGAAAGCAATGTGTTTTAGTGTGTTGTAAAATTACACAAATAACCGCGTTTACAAATTTTCACACAAGAAATAAAATGTACGTGGGACCGTACACATAGGCCTCCCTCAAAGATTTCCAGATCGACCTGTTGGAAGCGACCTGCATCCAATGACTTCTTGCGACCACCTGGCAGGTGGGTGTCCGAGGCTGCGCTTGCGCGTGGTCTACATACGAGAACTTTTCTGATCATCGTCCAGTTCTACGAGCTATCTGCCCTGCCCACTGCCACTTCAACTCGCTAATCCGGTGGGCTATGTTAGTACTTTCGTTCTTCTACGGATCTCTTCAATCCTGATTTGATCACGTATAGAAACACCGAGCATAACCCTTTCAATAGCGCGCTGAGTGACTGAGCCTTCTATGCGAACTGCAAATGTTAATTGCTTAATATATTTACAGCTGGCTGCAGCGAGCCACAATCTCTCATTATAACGTTGCATATTAAATCGCTCCGCTGTAACATAATCGCATTCCCACAACAATCAAAACTTTTAGATTACACAAGCGGTCTAATGAACCTGGCATAATATTGCTTTACTCAGATTTGTTCATTTGAGTGGCATTTAACGTAGATTACATTTATAATGATGACTGTCTCTGTGGCATGGTGGTCTGTGGTATTGCGCGGAACGACTTTCGTTTTGAGGTCTCGAGTTCGAGTCAGGCAGAGATATTGGATTTTCAGTATCAGACCGGGGTCTGGAATTTTCCCGATAAGGCAATAAGCTTACTCCCTATCACATCTGGGACGGAACTGAGCTTGGCGAAATGTGGGTGTTCTATTTCGCTGATGCGCCTCTGATGACAGACGTGAGCTTATGTCATTAATGTAAACTACCCTATTTGAAAAGTATTAAGTTTCAAAATGGTAGAGCCGCACCGTAGTTTGTATGAGAATGTCTATGAGCGAGCCAGGTCAACTATGGCGGTACAAAATGTAAAATGGAAATTGACGTAGTGGGCTGTTTTGATTAGTAAGACGAGAGTAGTCCAAGATACATCCGATATCAACAACCAAGCCCAAAAAAAATATGTCGATACGGGAATCAAACCCAGGACCTTTTCAAAACCGACTACTCGCCCACTGAACCACGGTCAAATCACATACTATAAGCAAACGAAGTTGCGTCGCGGAATATTGTCATGGCAAAGTAGTAATTAACAAATGAACATTTTGTTAAGTTAAGAACGGTTTTTATGATCCCCTAAAAGCCCGGGGCCTTCTAATCGTAGAATTTTAGCTTCATTTAGTTTAGAAGTCAATAAAGTTAACTTTCTGCGTAATCTCTTCATATACCCCAAATATTGCGGGCCCCAGTTTTATGACGGGGTGAATTGCACCCCCGACTCTGCTTGGCACGGTTTATTATTTTAAACTTTTTTATCCTTACAACAAACGGGAATTTATGTGTATTATGTTAAACGGTGAAGGAAAACATCGTGAGGAAACCTGCATACCTGAGAATTTCTTCACAGGAATTTCGAAGGTATGTGAAGTCTACCAACCCGCATTAGGCCAGCGTGGTAGACTAAGGCCTAACCCCTCTCATTAGTAGAGGAGGCCCGTGCCCAGCAGTTAAATGTTAAATATTAATAATTGTAATATAATATAACAGGCTCGCCCCCTATCACATCTGGGACGGAACTAAGCTCGGCGAAATGTGGGTGTACTAGTTGGCTAGTGCGCCTCTGCCTACCCCTTCGGGGATACAGGCGTGAGCTTATGTTATGTTATAATTGATCTCCTATCAATGAGAGGGATTAGGCCATAGTCCATCACGCTAACCTAATGTGAGTTGGTAGACGTCGCGTACCTTCGAAATTCTTGTAGAGAAATTCACAGATATGCGCAGGTTTCCTCACGATGTTTTCCTTCACCGTTTTAGCAAGCCATAATTCATAATGAAAACGGTGTTAGAGATGCATGCTCTTTTTGGGGTTGATCTCGAACCTCCGACACAGATCTCGGCAGTTCGTACCACTTCCAATTGAGCTATCGCTGCTATGTACAATGTACTATATTGTATAGCATGTCTTCTTGACGTCTCGACGCCAACAGATATATGGCGTCGCTTGACATTCGAAGTATTTCGAAATTCACCGAACAGAAGGTGAAATGGAGTTCCAAATGTATAATGGAGAAACTATGGAAGTACATGCAAAAGCTAGTTAAAAATAAATCTGTACAGCACAACAGATAAACACTGCTACCGGAATAAAAGCAGTATTTGGAGTCCAAGAAATTTGCGGCATTTCAGAGGTATCTTTGTTTTAAATATTGCAGAAGACATATAGGTACATATCATGAATACTTAGATTAATTGACACCTATAGTCACATAATTAGCATTTTACATAATTGTAAAAGTGAAGTGAAAAAAAAAATACGTTTTTTTCATATATATTTTTTTTCCCTTTTATTTATTTTTTTTACATACATGTATGTGCATGTTATGTATGTAAAAGTGAAAAAACGAAAATATGGGTACATTTCAAGATAATTAGCACCTAAATATCATAAACCGACGTGCATGCATGAAGAATGTAATGAGACGGAATGAGGCGAAAGAGGTGTGTAAGGATCTTAGCATGTAGAAATCCATTGTCTCTGCCTACCCCTATGGGAAAAAGGCGTAAGTCTAGTTTAATAATACGATGCTAATACGATGCTAGTTTCACTTTGAATTACCTATATGTATGTATGTAAATATGTATCATAATTATTCAATAAAATGTTGTTACTATTATGTAAACTTTTCCTATATTTTATCGATAAAATTAATTTACTATAATAAAACGACAAGCCAATAAACGATTAAATGCTTATAAAATCCAATTACCTTTACCGTCACCCTTTTTAATTGGTTGTCGGTAATCGAGATTTATTTGCAAATTTTAAATTTCGACATAAGATCGCAGATAGGTACGCGCTCCACCGGTATTTCCCGATATCGATATGATGCGGCGGCAAATTAATAGCCGTTCCGGTATTATCGGGATTTAACCGGATTACCGGGAATTGTGTAAGGCACGTACTGGCTTTTGTTTGGTAATTTGTGAGCCGGCGCGGTTGGAAATGCTCAAGCATTATTGCACATGCTTTTGATAACGATCCGTTTTAATCAATTTGTGTTCAATTGTTTGCATTGTTTTAAGATGGTTATTGAAACATTCTATAAACCATCAGTGGCGAAGGATGAAAATATCTAAAAAGAAAGCCGCTGCTAGTTCTTAGCAGAAAAACCAACGGTAACCTAGAAGGAATCATTTTGTATGGAATCTTTGACCACTGTAGGCCAATTGCGTATAGCACTTTTGTACAGGCGCATTTGTGTGCATGGCTTATGTGTGGCGTCCGTTAACCATAGGCGAGATGGTGTCCTTCTTTTTTACACGTCCGTGGGATAAGAAATACATTTCTTATCCCACGATATATCTAACTATCCATTTTTTTCCTATGTAAAGACTCGAACCTACACTGCTTCACTCAATACTTACTTATGTACCGACTAAGATATGTATCTCATATGAAAATATATATTAGACGGAGTTGTATGTAAAGAGGGAGGTTCTTTAAAACCTGACGCTCTGATACACTTCTATGCCTGGTTATATTAATTGGATACAGAGAGGTATTAAGATAAAATGTACGTGAGACAAAAATCTAAACATACTTATAAATTACTACGTTTTTAATTCTAACAGACTTGGCTGGTACAGTGTTTAAGGGATTTCGAAAGGTAAAGCTTTTAAAATGATGCGTATTATATTTGTCATCTAAGTACTTATGTATTTGATTCGGACTTCGACCAATTATGGCTTATAGGGGCTTACCATCAATATATTATACCCTAGATGCACAGTTATTTGCAAATATCCTCCTAAAAAGTTGTCTCAGCAATAAAACAAAGAAAACCATCACAAGTTGTAATTAAATCAACACAAATATAACCCTAAGCATGTATCATAAAGTAGGTTTTTAAACGAAATGAGCAAGCGTTCTTTAATTTGAATTTTGAAATTTAGAATTCTATCGACGTCCGACTGTATGCAAAACGAGTGCTTAAGCACTTCTTTGCTGTCCCATTTTCCGAGCGTCAACTGTGCATCTAGGTAAGTAATATACCGATGGGGCTTACTTATAAATACTGTTTAAGTGAGCAAATGATAAAGAATAGCCTGTCCCTTTTATTTTCAAATGATGTGACACAAGGAAAAAAGTGACAACCTATTTTTAGCCATTTGCTCAGCTAAAACTGTTTTTATAAGTAAGGTCCATAGTATTTAATTTGGCCCTTGATTAATATTTATGATATAGCGATGTTCGCCCTCTATCAGATCTGGGACGGAATAAGCTCGGCGAAATATGGATGTTCTAGTTATCAAGTTAACATCTACCTACCTCTTTGGGGATACAGGCGTATCCATAAATATCATCCCAAAACTAATAATAACACAAACAGTAAAACTGTAATACAAATACGATTTGCGTAACCCTAATTCGATTTTGCTGAACCGTGTCTGAATTTCTAATGCTGAGTATTTGAACTATTCAGGCCGACTAGACTGCTCTGCTATTCATTGAATGTTTCAATAATTGATTTTGTTTTGGTATGAAATGTATTATATTTTAATCTAGTAAAGTAAGAGAGTAATGGAAGATGTTCTCATAGAACAAATAGGATCCTTGGTACAATGATATAAGGTACATTATTATATTTGTCAGGATTTTACCTTTTTAAATAAATGCAAAAGGGGTGTAGGTTTTTAATTCGTCGGTATTTTGTATGTACGAATACATACTTTTTTGGACCATATTTGGAATGGTATAGCCACGTTGTAGACAGTAACGTCTCCAGCACGATTAGGCTCGACCGGTTTGATACCACTGTCTCATAGAAAACCGACGTAAAGTGGCAGCTCGCTGTTGCGTTTCGTTCGGTGAATGAGATTTCCGGTAGCCCGATACCCTCCCCCCGTCCTTTCCCAATCCCTATTTCCCTCCTTTTAGGTTGGCAACGCACCCATGATCTTTTTGTGTCTTGAGTGTCTTTGATTTCCACCGAAACCACTTACCATCAGGTGAACCACGTGCTCGTTTGCCAATCTCTACTATAAATATATATATTTGCAACCCCATTTCATTGTTGGATAAATTTCGAAAGACTCAGAATGTCAAGAATCGAACTTTTCCCATCTGTCTGCGAGAAAAAACTATTTCATATGTAGAATAATTGTAAGTTAACAGTCTATTATAAATACCTCATATCTAATTCATTGGTGTATCCATTAGACACAAACGTGTCATCGTAGTCTGGCAGGGAGTACTTGGTTCTTCTCATCATGAGGAGCTTCGGCATCAGCTGGAGAAACAACTTCTTCATCCACGGTGACATCGTGTGGGTCGACGGAGATCTATGATAGAATAAGTATTTTACCGCTTGCTATACCTGAGAAGTGTAACATTCTAATTTTGTATGTAATAAAGCTTAGCATAACTAATAACACAATTTATTTTCACTTTCACTATTTAGCGAGAGGGATCACACAGTGTAAGTTACGCTACTTATTAAAAATAACGCTGAAAAACAAAAAGTTATACACTGCTAGAGATAGGAGCCGCGACCCTCGCGTCGTTGATCTGAATGCGGGCCTGGCTCGTCTAATAAACTTTCTGATAAGAGCGTTAACATGAGAGCAAATAAAATTTCATTAAATGTATATTAAGCTCGAAAGTGTGTTCATTAATATAATATGAAATAGGTACTACAATTAAGCGAATTTGTAATATAAATTATAAACTCTTCATTGGAAACTTGAATTTTATTTTACATAACTACTCAAAAAGAGGTGTGTGTTTCACGAACCCTATTCATTCAAAGCCTTCTCATCGTCATCATCATCATCATCAGCCATAGGACGTCCACTGCTGAATATAGGCCTCCCCAAAAAAAGCAAATCCTTCTATGTATTACTATTTACTAGATTGGCTGATCGGTACATAGAATTTGCGCACTAAGTTTCCTTAAATTGACAGCAACTCACTATAGAGATCCGCTCTTTTCCTTAGCCGTCAAATAAACACTCGCCGTAATGTGACACAGTTTTATTTCTAAATAGATCGTCTAGTAGTTATACATAGAAGTCTTTATATCCAGTTATTTCATTCCATCATAACTTTAAAACAGCTGAGTCGATTTTAATGGTGTAGGATCGATATAATTAATCACAAGTTGCAACATTAAGTAACTATTAATAACTAGAATGCCAGATTAGGCTAGATTATTAGTGTTCCGTAGCCAAATGATACAAACGGGATCCTTATATTTTATCATCTCCTTGTATGTTAGTCTGCCTAGCCATCCGTATGTCACATGTATATTTGGAATTGGAATGACAAAGTTTATCCCAACTACAGGATTTGTGAGTCATACACACGCTTGAATATTTTTAGGTATTTTTGGAGAGTTTTAACTATATGACATAAGCGGATTCCTAGATACAATCACACATAATAAAGCGGGTCAACTGCTCTACATCCTCATATAGACCTAAGAGAGCTCTCAGCTCGATGGTCGACAACTATGCCGCCTTCATTTCTTCTACACGGTGAATAAAAGTAAGAAATATAAAATAAAATAAAATTAATAAAATAAAAATAAATAATAGTAAAATAAATAAAATAAAATTCTTTTACAGTAGGAAGCGATAAAAGAAAAATTAAAATTGTCCTGTTTCTGCCGTGGTTTATAACATCAGTGACCGTATGTCGCATTCATTAATTTAAGAACCCCCTATAAATTACTTGAATTATGAACGAAACTATTTTTATGGTAAAATACATAAATCGCTCAATAAATAAAATATTCCCGAGTTCTGAATTGTTCCTAACACGTCTCAAAAGACGTGTTTAAAATCTTTCTTGATTTGTTGCATTCAGGGGGGTTACCACAACCTCTTATAGCAGTATTATTATAATCATTCTTCGTTTGTTTTGTATGAGAATCGGTACAAGTAAAATTATAATAATACTGCTATAAAAGGTGGTGGTAACCCCCCAGTACTATTTTTGTAAATCATTATGCCAATGTCGGGTTATGCATTCGCTACTTGACACCTACTTAAAAAAACAGTAGTATGATAAAAAATAATCAACATCCATATTTGTAGTAACTCCAAACTACACAAAACTACACTTTGGAAACAGTAAACTGTATACAATTTTACATATCGTTTTACATTCAGAGGCGACATTAACGCAACAATAACGGGACTAATGAAACATAATGTAACAATTCGAAAATTATTCATTAACGTAATAACTTCCTCTGACAGTTGAGAGTTAATTACTTTGCTTTATGCACCCTGTTGTGAGTTGTGATTATTCATTTGGTTACAGGTTTTTATATGAGTTATAAAGTGTATAATCACAAGTTTAAAAACTTAACTGACCGATTTCCAATTTACCTATCGTGACCAAATGTATATGGGACTACCCTTGAAAGAAGCTCTATCGAACACAAAAAGAATTTTGAAAATCGGTCCACATTTGGCGGAGATATCGAGTAATATACATTAAAAAAATACAGACGAATTGAGGACCTCCTCCTTTTGTGGAAATCGGTCGATAAATGGTAAGCTGACATGCAGTTTATGGTGGATGAATTTTTCCCGTGTGTATTATTAATAGCTAACGAAAACATGTATTTTTCTTTCTACCTGCCCTTATCCCACCAATGTGGGGTCGGCGCAACAAACTTTGCAAGCATGTTGCAGAAAGGATTTGGCTATGTTTTTACGACCTGTCTGCCTGACGTCAACCCCCATGGGGTATCCAGTCCCAGGCAAATTAAATTATAAAATTCGCTTTGCCCGACCTGAGAATCGAACCCACGACCTCCCGGTACACAACCCATATATGCTGCCACTAAACCAGGAAGGCGACCTAATGAAAGTATATAATGCTAAAAAAAAACTTTAGCTTTAACTGACGGGTGGTGCAATTGCGCCTTTGTTTTTAAATTGTTAGAACAGTAGCCCGAGCACGAAAACCTAATGTAAATGTAAATGTATCCGAGTTCGCTGCGCACTGATGACGTTTGGTTAATATTTCATACAAATTTCATAGACGCGCATCGAGTTCGAATACATTTACGGTTGTCAGAGATTTTCCTGCTCAGGCCGCTGATCAATTTCAATTAAAATTTTCATCTACAAACAATTTCCATATAAAGCGCATCGATAGAGCAGACCGTAGTGCATTTTTACAATAAATCCTGGCTTCCAACTTTGGGTAAGAGCATTCCGGAGTTTAGACTGGCTCGCCATATTTCCCACATTGTGCTGTTATCACGGCGACAGTACAATGGACGCTGGAGAGTTATGGATCCGTCGCACAGCTTTAAATATACGTGTTGGGTAATTTAAATCATTTTTATATACGAAATTATGATTTTACTGGAGTAGAGTAGCATATCAGAGCATTATAATAGTTTTTACCCGACTGCCCCGGAAGAAGGATGTTTTTTCGAGAATGAAATATTTTGTACGATACGGAAATAACATTTATTTTAAGATAAAAGGTGGTTATGACATAAAAAATAGTAGTGGCCGACTCAACCTTTTTGGTAGATTTTGACAGAAGTCTGACAGGGTGGGTGGTCGTCGCTTGTTAAAATTATTTCATATTATTCTCTAGAGCTGTGTTTGTTAGTTTTTAGTGTTGTGGTTTAATGCATCAAACTTGAGTGAAGATGGACAGTATAATGCGGAAAATTTTTAACCGGTGATCTTCGATGAGTTTTGCTTGGTGCGTTGGCTGACTTTTTTCGGTCGATTCGCCGAGTAAAGGTCATCTGAGGACACTGGACTGGAAGGAATTACCGCCAAAATCCCAGCAGGGCCTTGAGATCACCTCATCTGGGTCTCATGGACATTGTGATAACATAATTGCTCTATTTACCTTGACATTGGCTAAATCACCGCATATGCGTGGAAGCCAATATTTTTAAAAGAAGGAGAAGAAGACCTTTTTGGTACTACTGTCTCATACTAAATTGACGTAACAAAAAAATTCTTACCAATTCCTTATTAAAAGAAGTGATTAACGTTGAAAACGTAATATGATTCTTATAGCATCGTGGATGTCTATGAGTTGTGGATATAAATTACTCCTTGGTCGCCTCCTTGGTCTAGTGGCAGCATGTATGAGCTACAGATCAGGAGGTCCTGGGTTCGATTCCCAGGTCGGGCAAAGCAAATTTTCTAATTTAAATTGCCCGGGACTAAATCCCTTATAGGGGGTTGACGTCAGACAGGCGGCCGCTCGTAAAAACTAAGCCAAATCCTCTCTTCAACATGCTTGCAAAAGTGTGTTGCGCCGACCCCACATTAAGGTGGGATAAGAGCAGGTAGAAAAAAATGACCCATCTGCATGTTTACTAGTCTCTGCTATAAAAACACACATTAATTTTTGCCATTAATCCATTCATACCATCGATTCGAATATTGAATGGGAATTTACAGAAGACAAAACACATATTATCTAGATTAAAATCATTGTAATTACAATTTGGGCGCAAATTGGATAGTAATGCAATCTTCAGCGCCATTGTGCAAATGATTCATGTAAGGTGCAACAATGGGTTGAAATTTATGCATCCTGTTGTGTCTGGGATAACTTTGGGTTAAAGTTTTGATTGCTTAATCTTGTTAAAAGAAATTTCTCTCTATCTGCTCTTATCCCACCTTGATGTGGGGTCGGCGCAACACACTTTCTTGAGCATGTTGCAGAGCGGATTTAGCTTAGTTTTTACGATCGACCGCCTGCCTGACGTCAACCCCTTTGATGGATCCAGTCCCGGACAAATTAAATTAGAAAATTTGCTTTTCCCGATCTGGAAATCGAACCCAGGACCTCCCAGTCCACAACCCATATATGCTGCCATTAGACCAAGAAGACGACGATCTTGTTAAAAGCAATAATAAATAAAAAACCCAACAGTCACACACGTAGTTCTGACTTTCAGCTTCATAATTAAAATATTTTTGACCGACTTGCAAAAAGGGTCAGGTCATCAATTCGTCTGTATTTTTTTATGTATGTTACGCGATATCTCCGCCAAATGTGCACCAATTTTCAAAATTCTTTTGTGTTCGATAGACCTTATTTCAAGGGTTGTCCCATATAAATTTAGTCACGATCGGATTTGAAGTCGGTCCGTTAAGTTTTTAAACTTGTTATTATTAAAAAAAGCTTCTTTAATAGTATTGGAAAAATAATAAGAACGTATTAAATTATACTTGAGTAAAACATAATAGAGTTATTTGCTTAGCATAATATTAACTTACTGTTATAATCTTCTTTCCATTAATATATTCTTCTGGACATAGTGGTGTTGGGTATGCATAAATCCATGGGTATAATTATCAATTATACCCATAATTTGTGAATATAATTGGTAAAATAAATAAAATGGTGACAACTGATGATGAAAAAATTAAGTATCTTTCTGCCTATCTTCTTTGGGTCGTCATCCGTAGGTAGCTAGAGAAAGGTTGGTAGGTTAGCCAGGATAGTACTTTGTAGTTTTTACAGCCAATACCACCAGCTTCCATTATTTTCCGTTCCCTTTTCACGGTCCACAAACCGCTCCATTCCCCTTTCCCCATATGACCTATGACTATTCTTCTAACTATACAACCAGCCTACCTGATTCCAAATTCATAGCATTCTATAATATTATAAGAATTACTTAAATATAAATGATGCTTTTTTGACATGTCATAAGTGCTTTTATCAATAAAGATTTTTATTTATTCTATTTATATTAAATATAAAACATAAACCAGCACCTAGATGGTAAACCACGGCAGAAGATATCCAGCCACACACAACTTACCTAAAATGAACGTTGAGCACGCACACCGTCATCCAAACACTCAACGACACCAAAATCATTGTGAACAGCAAATACTTCCCTAAAAGTGGTATCGCCAAGGACGTGGGCGGTATTATCTCGGCCAGTAGGAGGAAAAATACCGTCAGCGAGACCAGGATCGAGATGCTTAATGATATCTACGAGAGAACAACATATTTACCTGAAATGCACGTTAAGTATGCAAACAGTGACCCAAACGCTGAGGGACACTAGTATCATGGTGAATAGAAGATATTTCCCAAGCAATGGGATCGCCAGGGATGTCGGCGGGATGATCTCGGCCAGACCGAGGAAGAACACAGTGAGGGACACCAGGATGGAGATGCAGAGCGATATCTAGGGAAGAGAAGTCTCTTTTGAGTTACGTCGTTTTATCGATCGCCTGTTATCATGTGCACTAAATCTGACGCTGTAAGATATGACACTTTAGATACATAAAATTCAATCTTCTGGAAAATCAAGGAAATGTCGTATTTATAATAGCGTAGCGTGTAATGGATGTATTTCGACTTATTTAGATAATTCTTCTTGGTTCTAAATGGTCCAATTCCAAGAGCATTTAGTGCACTGAAAATCCGGCCAATTATAAATTCATTAAAATTGTCTTTCCACTGATGTTTGAAACGCACAATTTTATCATAAATTTTAAAATCCAATTAGTTTTAAAATAACAGGGTTATAGCCAATTTGAAGGAATGCCATGCAAACTATTTACAAATGTAAATATACAAAATGGGATGTAATTTTGAATGCAATTTTGGGATAGTTCGGTTCAATTTTCATTCCAATGTTAAAAAAAAATACGATACTCACCTCCAATAGAAATAAATAAATCTGTTTTGTTCCTCGTTACGCATGTGCGTGGCGTACAGTGCTGCAGAATAAATATTGAACATCGAAAACAACTCAATTTGAACTTTATTACAAACTAATAGATGTCAATATCGTCTCATGTACATACATAAGTTCACGCCTGTATCCCCGAAGGGGTAGGCAAATGCGCTGTAGCGAACTAGAACACCCACATTTCTCCGAGCATAGTTCCATCCCAGATGTGATTGGAGGCGAGCCTATCGCCATATCGGGCACAAATTCCAGACTCCGGGTTGATATCGTAAAATCCAATAATTTTCCCCAACTCGGGGATCGAACCCGAGACATCAGGACGGTAGTCATACCGAAATACAACCACGCCACCGAGGCAGTCTCATGTCATAATCAGAAGACGAAATCAGCCAATGTCCAATATTTATACTGTTAACTGTAATGGGAATTTCCCATATACATACAAACCTGTGTAGAAACAGACTTATTTTCCCAATTTCAGTGGAAAGACAAATAGATATGAAAGTATATAAATTTTGATGCCACTAGCACACACACGGCTAACTAATGAGTCAAAAAAGACTAATAGTAATGGATGAGCGAAGGTATGGATCGTGGAAGTAAGGCTTGGTGATTGCTAGTGAGAACATGCCCTAGACATCCCATTCATGGCAAAACATCGAAAGCAATTCGATATCGTTATCAACATTGTGTCATTTTGTGTCTCTCGATACACTATGCCCCTTACTTATAAAAATATTTGAGCGCTGCTTATCTTTATAACATAGGTTGTCCCTGTCATTTTTAAACAATGTAACGAAAGGAAAAAAGTGACAGACTATTCTTAGCCAATTGCTCAGCTAACCTGTTTTTTTTAAGTAAGGGCCTTTATGTTTACTTATAAACATTTAAACGACACTTATCTTTATAACTGACTCTAACCAAATGTATATGAGATCACTCCTGCGGGCTTAGACAAATGGCTTATGCGCTAATCGAATAGAATAGTCAAATTGAATAAATGTATGGGTGTGACATATGAGTACGCCGCATATAGCGTAGTCTTATGTCATTTCCATACATTTATTCTATTTGACTATTCTATTCGACTAACGCATAAGGCTCAATTGCACCACTATTATCAACCTAGAGTTAGTCCTAACCGCAAGCTAAATTGTCAGAAAATGTATGAATGACATGTAACTTAACTTGCGGTTAGGACTAACTCTAGGTTAATAATAGTGGTGCAATTGAGCCTTAGCCACTTGTCTAAACCCGCTGGAATAATCTATATTGAACACGAAAACACTTGAAAATCGGTCCACATATGGTGGATTGCGTTATATTATAAAAAAAATACAGATGAATTGATTATCTTTTTTGAAAGTGGGTCGAAAATATTTGTCTCTTTCTTCCTAATGTCAAATAGATTAAAAATGGAAGAGATAAAAGTACTTAAGTGCCATTTAATTTGTATGGGCCTTATAGAAGCATTTTAACTAAGCAAATGGTTAAGAATAGCCTGTCACTTCTTTCTTTTCATTGTTTAAAAATGAAAGAGACAACCTATGGTTCAAGATAAGCAGCGCTTAAATATTTTTATAAGTAAGGGGGAAAAGTAAAAATCTAAATGAGTTATCTTGACTAAGAAAAAATTGCAAAAGTACACTTACAATTGTCTGTCAATGTAAATCATCGAAATTCTGTTTTTTAACGAGTTATATTGCACTCTTAATTACTTGGGTGTTATTTATTATTATTTATTATTATTACTGTTATAATTAAAAATTGTAATACTTTGTAACTACAATTCAATATATTTTTTAATATATTACTCTGACTGCCTCGGTGGCGTGGTGGTATTTCGGTACGACTACGGTTTTGAGGTCTCGGGTTCGATCCCCGGGTCGGGCAAAGAGATATTGGATTTATCCATATTAGCCCGGAGTCTGGAATTTGTGCCCGATATGGCGATAGGCTCGCCCCCTATCACATCTGGGACGGAACTAAGCTCGGCGAAATGTGGGTGTTCTAATTCGCTAGTGCGCCTCTGCCTACCCCTTCGGGGATACAGGCGTGAGCTTATGTTATGTTATGTTATGTTATATTACTCTACGTCTCTTAAAATATATCTTTTTATCGAATACATTTTTTTTTAATAAAATAATTAGGAACCTACTTCTCTAAACATAATATAATATTTAGTATCTTTATAGAATAAATAAACCTATTAAAAATGTATACACCGGGATATCGATTCAAGAAAAGTAAAATGCAAGAAAAATTCAATTTTAAAAACCAAATACTCAAAGCCACTTTTACTGACAAAACTAAACCGTGTTTGAATAAAACCGTTATTAACAAACATTACCATATCAATAATTTATAAGTTAAAATTCATAATCGAAATTACTCGATATTTCCAAAAATATGGACCGATTTAAAAGTTTTTTTTTGTGTTTAATAGATACTCCAATAAAAAACAAGGCCCTAAAACGGTTTAAAATTTCATACAAATGCGTTAATCGCGAAGCTATTCATTGTCGTTACAGTTTCGACAGACAAATACTGTTACGCCTGAAAGCTGGAACGTTACTCGACTTTAACGGCTTCTAACATTGTTTTTCGCCGTAAAATTTTTAACAGATAAGGCGGCCTTATATGAAATAAGGCGACCTTAATGCTGAGATCTATAGAGCGAACTTCGACTAAGTCTATGTCAAAAAAACGAACTTAGCGAGGATTTGGAATTATTTAAAAATTGCTCGGACTAAGTCGAAGTTCAATTTAAGAAGTTCCAAATCCGCACTGAGTTCGTTTCTTTGACTTATGGCCCATTTAGACGGAGAGAGTTTCTTGGCTCGAAGATACGATTATCGGAAGAATATCAAAAAAGTTTCTTTATCTAAACATTCACACTTCACTCTCTTCTTTGTTGATAATTGCCTTGCAATGTAATATTGATTGTATCCGTGTAAACAGAATAAATTCGAATGACAAATTTCGCACTCCAAACGGTTCAAACCGATTCGTACAATACTCGTATAAACTTAAAAAAATGTCATACTAGATCGTGTATATAAAAGTCGAGATTCTCGTGAGCAAGAATCTTCTTAGTTTAATTGGGTACTTGACAATAGTAACCAATATCAATTAATTTCTGTAGGAACATAGATTTATCATCTAAATAACGTATGCAATAGGAATTTATTAAAAATACTCTAAGGATAATTTTATTTTAGTAATTTAAATACTTATTTTTTATCTGTGCGTCACGTGACGGTAAACACCAATCACCATGCATGATGTCACGTCACTCAATTTTCTTGTTTATTGTGTGTCATAATGAGAATTTAGTTCTTGTCTGTATGTTAACATTTTGATACGATAATATTATGGCGATTATTGCTTCTGATAATTGCGTACGATTCCTCGTACCGAAATGTGCGAGAAACTCTCTTCGTCTAAATGAGCTTTTAGACTTAGTCAAAGTTCTCTTTATAGATCTCAGACTAACTCTTTGAGTATTCGAGGGTTAGTGGGAGGATTTAATTTTACTCAATCGATACTAAGTTCAATTTTGTTGGCACAAGTGACACGCAACGACAGAATGTTGATACACTATACACTCTTCACTCATGACACAATATGTTCACACTTACCTTCTCTCCGGAGTCGGAGGGTAGGTAGAACACCAACACGGTCAGAAACGTCAACCCCACACACGGAATGATCAGATTCACCGTGTAGAATAAGGTCTTCCTTCGCATTGTCAACTTGAACGTTATATCTGAAATGAAAAGAAAGTTGTAAAACAGAAATACGAAAGTTCGGTGCTTTCACCGTAATTTTTTTAATTCTTAAATATTTTTGTACTTTCTGGAAGTTTCTGGTTTGGCTCAACATTTTCACTAACATTATTACGAAAAACTTATAATAGTATACATACATACACACTCACGCCTGCATCACATGAGGGTAGGCATAGACAATTGAGCGCCACAAGCCGTAGCATGTGGCGCAAGATCAAGATCGTAATCTTGACACACCTCTTTTGCCCCTTCCACAGTCATGCATCATTTCATACATTTCTGCCCGTTGAGGGTACTTAACCTACTACCTTAACACGCTCGAACATTATTTCTGATTATACTCGTATCATCAGCCACAGGACGTCCACTGCTGGACATAGGCCTCCCCCAAAGATTTCCAGATCGCCTCGTATATTCATCTATTATCTTTTTTTTTCGCGGGGAAAACGATTTATCGCTACTTATCCACCCCGGGGGGAAGTTAACTGGTTATGTTGGACTCGCCGGTCTTACCACCCAGCATTCAGCTGCCCGGCAAAGATGGTAAACATCCAGGCGACCGCCAGGCCGAATCCCTAACATTATTTACACCTTACACTAGAAATAACAACGAAAACCCCGCTTCGGCTCTCTTCGGCGCATTAAGGGCGACCACGGGATTCCAAAACGAGAAGCATCTCGGCTTTCGCCGGAGCCGCGTTTGCTAATAAGTATAATTATACTCATTTTAGTTCCAGCAGAGAAACAACTATAATTAAACCTCAGTAGCACAGCAAATCGCCGTCTGTAAAGCAAGAGGGCGTGAGTCCGATTCTCGGACCGAGCCAAATATATATTTCGGATCTGGATGTTGTGAGGCCGAAAATCTCTTGTAGTTTCTTTCAGACACCCGCAATACAAGACTCGTACACGGTGGAGTCAGGACTATAATAAATAAATAACACCCAACAGTCACATACATAGTCCTGCGGCCTGAGCAGGAAAATTTCTGACAACCGTAAATGTATTCGAACTCGATGCGCGTCTATGAAATTTGTATGAAATATTAACCAAACGTTATCAGTGCGCAGCGAACTCGAATACATTTACATTTACATTAGTTTTTCGTGCTCGGGCTACTGACCCCACACTAAGATCGAGTCTTGTGTCTATGTGTGTGAGTTGTGACTGTTCAGGTATTTAAGTAATTACCTGAGAACGGTTCTGGACAGCAAGGGTAGTACTCCTCGTTCCTAGTGGCTGGTACTTCGAGGATGTCCCACTCTACAGACAGGTAGAACTCGCTAAGGTCTATACCGACGTGGACCAAGCTGCTGCCTGGCAACTGGTCCATGTGCTTCAGATCCACCTGGGTTTAATTGAACAAAGAAATTATTCATTATGATCAATTGATAGTGGATTAAGGCCTAACCTCTCACTTTGGTAAAGCAGACTCGTAAGATTTTGAAATTTTAGGGGATTCGGAAGATGATTTTGTGCAATATTATTTAATGATCATTAAGATGGATCAATTGCTGGGTATTGCGAAACTTATATCTCAATTTACTGCTATATAACGGCTATTATGCGTCATGCAATTTTGCCACTGAAATTACATTATAATTTAATTTTAGTTTTAGTTACGTTTATCGACGATTCAATATTGAAAGTTACGTTTCAATATTGTAGATACCGTATGTACAGTTATAATTAATGCCGTAGTGTTTTGGCACAATCAATCAATCGAACAATTTGTCTCAATCAATAAACGACAAAAAAATCGATAAATTCTAATTCTAATTTAGATTTCTCTTACCTAAAGGTAAGAGTAAGGTAAGAGTGTGAGGTATCCGAAGACGACGTTATGGATAGAGCGAAGTGGAAAAAAAACAAGGAATGCTGACCCTAGAACTAGCTTGGAAGAGAGAGAGAGATTTCTCTTACCTGTGCTCCATTGTACGTCCAAGAGCCGAACTTCATGAAGCAAGTCTGCTCGTCAAAGGGAAAGTATTCTACGTTGATCTCGCACGAGGACTTGTAGATGGCAGGCGGCTTCCAGTTCACTTCGCCGGTGTACTTCAGCGTAGCTTTCGTCATTAGAGTTACCTATAAGAATAGTGTTTAAATGTTAACACGGTTTGGAACATGAAAATGGATTTATTATCACCCGACTTCCACAAAAGGAGAAGGTCCTCAATTCGTTTGTAATTTTTTTTATGTATGTTACATGATATCTCCGCTAATGTGGACCGATTTTCAAAATTCTTTTTGTGTTCGATAGAACTTATTTCAAGGGTGGTCCCATATAAATTTGGTTAGAATAGGTAGATTGGAAGTCGGTCAGTTAAGTTTGGAAAGGTGCTATTCGATATTGTGATTTTTGACCGACTTAATAAAGGAAGGTTTTCAATTCGTGTATTTTATGTATGTTACGCGATATTTCCGACTTGACTGCCTTGACTTGATTGACTGCCTCCGTGGCGTGGTGGTATTTCGGTACGACTACGGTTCTGAGGTCTCGGGTTCGATCCCCGGGTCGGGCAAAGTGATATTGGATTTTTCCATATCAACCCGGAGTCTGGAATTTGTGCCCGATATGGCGATAGACTCGCCCCCTATCACATCTGGGACGAAACTAAGCTCGGCGAAATGTGGGTGTTCTAGTTCGCTAGTGCACCTCTGCTACCTCTTCGGGGATACAGGCGTGAGCTTATGCTATGCGATATTTCCGCCAAATGTGGACTAATCAAAATTGTTTTTGTGTTCGATAGAGCTTATTTAAAGGGTGATCCCATATAAATTTGGTCAAGTTTTGAAGTCAATCCGTTAAGTTTTATTAGTAATAAATTACGAGTCTTAAAAAATGATGAGGCCGATCACAATTCTGCTAAACAGCTACTTAACTAGTGAGATTTAATTCTAAGAGTCTTCACAGAAGGTTATTAAAGATGCTTACTTCATAATTTCCATCCCAGTTATTGTACAGCACTATGTCAGGCAACCAGATGTGCTCAGAGGGCACGTACAACATCTCCACCCCGCCGTAGTCGTCCGGGTTCCATTGTAGCTTGTAGTCAAACCATTTCTGGAAATATAAATAAATGTTAATAGAGTCTGGAAATTTTTGGGGTATGTTCAGCAGTGGGCGTCTTGTGGCTGATGATGATGACGAAATTCTAAAGACTCTGGCACTTAGCATGACTATAATGAAAGGAAAAAGTGATTGTAAGGAATATTCTTTGGTAGAAAAGTAACGAAAAAAATATGAAAAAGTATAACAATTTTGAGATATTTCTATGAAACATTTATGGACATTTTATTAGACCTGTCTGACTGAGCCTGTGGACTAACAAAAAGCTATCTAAATTATAATCTTACATCACTGCATCATAGTTGTTTTTGTTTTTGCGTCAGTTTGTGACTCTAGAGGCGCGTCTCCTTCGAATCTTTTTCTTCAAACACTACACAGAAACGACATAAAACATGCTTTCACTACACATTTTTATTTATCATATTGTTCTATGAGCAGGATATAGTCAGAAACGTTGTTTTGTTTCGAGCAACTATGTGAGTTTGCCGGTGAGTGAGTGTGAGTTATTTGACAGCCTTCATGGCGCAGCAGGCTGTGAAGCGAGTGACCGCGGGTTCGATTCCCGCAACGAGATAAATGTTTATGTAACCCACAGACATTTGTTTCGGGTCTAGGTATTGTGAGACCGAAAGTCTCTCATAGTTTCTGATACCGAACGAAAAATTGAACGTACCTGCTCCACCCACAGATTGGTCGTCATCACTTGGTTCTTCAGGTTGACTTCCATCAACTGCGACAGCTTCAGGCCGAGCCTGACAGTCAATATGTCACTGACGTTGGTAACAGGTCGGATCAGACGGTTGTAGTTGCTCAACAAGTCATCGTAGAGTCGTTTCACGTCGGGGTTCGCTTCAAGTAATTTGACTCCTGAAATTAGTTCCGTTTTTATTGGTTAGTGTAAAAAAATATGAAATACTAGTTCGTTCATTAATTATGTCCAATTTAATAAAAGTAATTAGAAATAATATGCCACCACTCACATTATTACAATGAATAATATTTAATTAAAATGTGTTGTTAATTATTATAATAATAATTGCAACAAGAGCCAAATGCAGAAGACAGGATTACTGGACACGGTACGAATTGTGAGGAGGTTCCTCTCTCTGGGGTCTTAACCGCAAGTGACTTAGGTCCCAAAACTCGCCATCGGTGGGGAATAATTTTATATTTTAAATGTATTTTTTGTTTCATATTTGTATATTTAAAACACCTTTTGAAATAAAGAGTTCATTACATGTATATTGCTACAAAATATTTTCAATTTTCGTTAATTTTGTGATTTGCAATTATCAAAATTATACAATATAGGTGCAATAATAATAAATAGAATTATTTTACTTACCCAAACATCTATTTAAATAGGCCAATAATAATGCTAAGAATCTTATATCCATTTTGTATTATTCAGTCCCTACTTTCAGATAGACGTCATGTTTACTAACTTCCCAGTTGTGAATGCTACGAGAATTACTTCGTAGCACGTTAATCAATACTCTACGCTGCCGTAGAGCTACGGCTACGGCGGCGCTACGCATAATCAGTGCGTTCCTTTTACAGTCGATAGATGGCGTCATCAGACAGTTTCTGAATGAAATTAATGAAACAGTGGATACAAATAAACATTTATTTTAATTATCAAAAATATTCGCAAGTACAAAACACATTATTTGACATTTTACAGAAACTTTTTTCTTACATTTACTCGTATTTATACAATTTAACATTATCATATAACTGTTATCTTTTAATAATTCAATTTGTTATGTAACGACTTGATATCAAATGATTTTATAAAATTATTTTGTGTAAAAAATAAAATCTATAAAAATATACGAATACAGGCTGTCAAACATAAGTTGGCGTGTGGCAAAAAAACGAACTAACTTGAACGTGTATCGTATAACAATATTTAATAAAAATCCGGTAATTCGAGTTTAGTTTGATGGAGACAACAGACTGGATAGATATCCCTCATACTTAACATGTAGAAATGAGTATTTTTAGTCACAGAGAAATTTGGTGGCAGCACATAAGCGCTTGGAACTTATTTTTGACAGACTGTATGTATATTGCTATTTGTTTCTACATATATTGTCATATTTCTGTTTTAAAAAATAACATTTCTTACAATACAATCTGATCTTGGTCGCATTACCTTTACCAAACCTTCCTGTTTTATTTGACTTTTGCATTCATATTTCAAAACTAGCAAAAATAATAAAAAATAGATAATATATTTACAACGAAATAACTTATAATGAAAGAAAATATTAGTTATTTTAAATTCAAAATATACAAACTCCTAGAGGTACAAAATGATTTATATAAAAATATCGTTCCGTGCTCCTTTCTTGTACAACAACAAATTTTACCGTAACTTAAGTTATTTACATAGGCAATTGCTTAGCAAGCTCTTTTGTGTGATTAAGACGTCATACACAACGTAGTCATGTAAAACTATATGAAAAGGTTATTTTATTATTATAATTAAGGAAGTAGATTTGTAAGTTTCTTACATTTTCGAGTCAGGGAACACACTCTTTTAGTCGCTACAACAGACTGCCTCAATTTAAAAGCCAATAACAATATGTTTCCGAATTCAGCCGCACAGAACAGCTTGCTACGTTATAATCAATTTTGTGATCCAAAAGTTGTGACCTCGTGAACATAAGTCATTCAGTCGTATTTGAACATACGCGCGCAAGGTCGTGTCAGCATAATAATGTTTAGGTAATAAAATTGTCTTACGTGATTCTTGAACATTCACAGTACATTCTAGGGTGTAAACTATAGAGGTAAATAAGCACCCTCATCATTGTATCAGTGGTAGATAGCGTTAATGACCTTTGAGATCAATTTTTTTGTATGGAAACTTACTTGATACCCCTCTATAGTTAGATTAAATCTCTTTGACTTAGAGCACATATTATCGACAGCCGCCGTGGCGCAGCGGGCGAGTGGCCGGGTGTGAAGCGAGAGGCCGCGGGTTCGATTCCCGCACCGAGACAAATGTTTGTGTGGCCCACAGATGTTTGTTTCGGGTCTGGGTGTTGTGAGACCGAAAGTCTCTCATAGTTCCTGATACCCACGACACAAGACTCGATCTTAGTGTGGGGTCAGAACTATGTGTGTGACGGTTGGGCGTTATTTATTTATTTATTCAAAACAACACTTTTCCTAAACTATTTAGGTATACATTCCTTTATATGTGATTGGTGCTCTTTTACCTCTAAAAATGGACGAATTAAGTATACAAATCCACTCATAAGGCGCTTAAATAATTATTCTTGAACGGGATCACAGCAATTCTTCTATGGCGTCTAACTATCCAGCTTTCATCATGCCCTCTATTGTTTTCCGGATCATTCTTATTTCGTTTGAATCTTCCAAAGCTGAAAAAAGAACATACATACATACATAGACTCACGCCTTTTTCCCATAGGGGTAGGCAGAGACAACGGATTTCTATTTGCTACGATCCTTACACACCTCTTTCGCCTCATTCAGTCTCATTACATTCTTCATGCATGCACGTCGGTTTAGGGTACTTTTAACTTGACCTTTCTCGAGTAAATCTCTGACTTGGTCAGAGAATGTTCGATGAGGTCTTCCCCTTCCAACTCTACCACACTCTCACACTTGCCATATATATTTGCTTTGTCAACCTCCTTTCATCCATCCTTTCTACATGCCCAAACCACCGCAACATTCCTTTCTCAATCCTCGTTATTATTTCCTCTTTCAAACCACACCGCTCTCTCACCACACCATTTCTTACCCTATCTCTCAAAGTCTCAAAGTCAAGTGAAAAAAGAAATAATTTATTTACGAATAAATAGAGTTCAGTATAAGGACTTGTACACTAGTAATAGTACTATAAAGATAGCTTTCCTCTACCTTTTTTTCAACCGACTTCAATAAAAGGAGGCACTCAATAATATTTAATTTTTTAAGTATGTAAGAGTGTTTGATTTTAAGTATGTACCTCATTTTATGTATAGGATGTTTACCTTTTAATATTAATTATTATTATTTATGCATGTTACGCGTTATCAAATCGCCAAATATGGACGTAATTGTTTGTGTTCGATAGAGCTTATTCCAAGGGTGGTCCAAATATATTTGGTCGCAATCGGATAAATGAACTCGGTCCTATAATTTTTTTAAATGTTATTATTTTATGTATATTACGCGGTATATCTGCCAAATATGGACCGATTTTGAAGATTATTATTGTGTTCGATAGAGCTTTTTCAGGGGTGGTCCATATAAATTTGGCTATGATCGGATAAATGAAGTCGGTCCGTTAAGATTTTAAACTGTGTTGTCGTACGAAGAAGTTATTTCTTTCGACGTTTCTCCAGGGTACTCTGGTCGCATGATAGAATAGGAATTCTTTGAAGTACCTCCAGGGGAACTGACCGAGGGTACTTACTTTGAAAAATGTTGTATAGATATTTATTGTTTTAATACCAACCTGCTTGTTGATGTTTTGGCAGCGGTGACAGATTAAACGGATAGTAGAGTTTGTATGGCATTCTTCTTATTACAATGGTCCTGTCGCGCATTTTGAATTCTGGAACAAACACTTGGATGAGTATTCATGACGAGCGGTTTTAGACAAGTGGCTAATCAAGTGACTGGCTAACTATATCGGCTAATCAAGTGGCTAATCAAGACAAGTGGGATATGCTAATCGAATAGAATAATCCTTAGAAGAAATAATCATATGGAATAAATGTACGGGAATGACATAAGAGTACGCTAATTGCGGCATACTCTTATGTCATTCCCATACATTTATTCTATTTGATTATTGTATTCGACTAGCGCGTAAGCCACTTGTCTAAGGCCTCAGGTGACCCACCTGCTCGTTTGCCAGTCACTGCTATAAAAAATAGATGTAACGTGGGTACAAACCAGGATATCACAACCCGGTAACGATTTACACGACTCAAGTAGGAAGCAGCTCTTTATAATATCTTCCTGGATAGAAACTAGGAAGGTGTGTAGGTACTGGATCCCTTTGTGGGTGTTATTGACCCTTAGCATAGTAATTTCAAAGGTATATTGAATAAGGTATGTTCAATATGCATAATATGGTACTTATTCATATCCTAAAGAATAATTAATTTAATAGCCACAAGTTTTAATTAAAAAACTCACTGTAAATGCCCAGGCGCGAAATCTACTCTGTTATCTATTAAGAGCCGGGAGATCCTGGGTTCGATTCCCAGGTCGGGCGGGGTGCTTTTCTAACCCGATTTGCCCAAAGGAGTTTACGTCAGGCAGGCATAAAAACTAAAGCCAAATCCTTTCTGCGACACGCTTCAAAGTGTGTTGCTCTGACCCTACATTGCGGGCAGGTAAAAAGAAGTACATCTAAAGCCGGGTCCCTGCACTAGCTTATTCGAAACAAAACACTAAAACACATACGCAAAACAACTATTTTAGTCACCTGTTCGTAGAACAATCGACCATAGATAAAAATGCATGTTTATTGTAATATTTTAGTACAGGAGACCCGGCTTTAGTTTAAGGGCGACTTGCACCACTATTACTAACCTACAGTTAGTCCTAACCTCAAGTTAAATTGAAAATGAAATACATGAAGGGCATGTAATTCATTACATATAATGTACTACATGCAATTACAGATAATAAATGATGACATTTAATTAATTACATGCAATGAATTACATGTCCTTCATATATTTCTATTTCAATTTAACTTGAGGTTAAGGCTAACTGTTGGTTAGTAATAGTGGTGCAAGTCGCCCTAAATGGACTTTTGAACAAGGATGTCGAGGCCGACCGTTAAGATACAAAATATTTTTGGGTCACGAGTCACGACCCAGTGAATCTAATAAAAGTAATACACTCTACTCCTACATTTATCTCCCATTGGTCGGTCAATTGGTGTGACAAGTCATTATTCAACTGTCGAAATATTTACTAATAAAAATATACTGATCGTAAAATACGGGCTTTTACGACCAATTCAAAGTTTCTTTCCAGGCACGGACTCGTATGCTTTGGTAATAAAATAAGTTATGTTTTACAAAACATAAGAACACAAAGTTTAAAGCTATAGAGTGAACTTCTACTAAGTCTGAGTCAAAAAAACGAACTCGGTGAGGATTTGGAATTTATAAAACGAACTTTGATTGAGTCAGGGTTTTAAAGAAAATCTTTGCTTAGTCTATCTGAGAGTCTGTTTTTCTGGTAAAAAAACAGTTCGGACTAAGTAGAAGTTCGATGTAAAATTCCAATTCTCACTGAGTTGGTTTCTGTGACTTAGACTTAGTCGAAATTTGCTCTATAGATCTCAGCCTAAATGTTTAACAAATACAACGTAACATACATGTTTCATACAGATAAAGCTGTTTTACCTGTTCATTATACCGTTTTCATCTAATTTTTATACCCAAAACTACTCGATTATTTAATATTATTTCTTAGTTAGTTTGCATTAATTGACATGCATATTGTTAAAATATTACCCAGTTGGAGAATCAGAGTAATTTATTTTTGTGTATTTCACCTTTTTTAATACGCAGTTACATACTATAATTAAATATTATAGCTTATGTCACACCGATCCAGATCCGATCCCTGAGACGAATCAAACCACACATAATATTATTATATTAATACCCGTGAATGCATTTAAAATGCAAAACGTGCCAAAGTCTCGATGAATATTATGTTCCCGTTTCTGGACAGCTAGGTAAAAATATGCATGATATCGAATGGGGGTCCTGGTTCCCAAAAAGCTCAATACAATCCGCTCCTGTATTATATAATAAAATGTTGACAATTGTTCTATTCTAGCAACAACTACTTCCCGGTCGAGGGTGTGCGGTAGGAAATCACTATTTTTCACTTAAGACCGCGCTCATAAAAATGGACGTGAATACGCAATAGATTTATGGATATTGACGCAATTTGCTAATCAGCGTAGGGACACATCCTTGCAAAAGAATACTCGAGGGAAAACGACAGAATTTAAAACTGCTTCTTGCCAATGCTGCTACAATATCTAATATATTATTACATTCTTTTAATAAATAAAATTGTTTTAATAATAAAAATAATATTATTAAGTCAAATATTTTTGAAACGGCTACATTATGTTATAATAATTATATTGAAAATGTTGTACAATAACTAGATTGAAATTGTGTAAAAAAATAATAATATAATAATTTTTATAATTTGTTTTTCTATTGATATTCTACCCGAATTTGTCAACGATTATTATTTGCAATGGCAACACCTTCTGTCGCCCACCACAGATTAAATATTTTCCATTTTTTAATTATTACAGTAAGATCGCAAGTCCATTAGCCTTAGCGGTCTTGTAACCTTACACTTGAACTGGGATCAATCAACGAAGAGCCGGGAGTCCAGGTTTGTCTGTCTTTAAACGTGACTGTCCGCGTGTGCGGTAGACAGATGGTGTGGAACGTGACATTGCTACCGGCGAGACATGAGACCAATCAAATTTCCATTATGTAGTTAACATAACGCCAAACATTTCCGTACTGCGCGTGATACAAAGTGCAATCCAATTGTTCAATCAGGGAAATCAATACCCACCAGAGTGCATCGCTAAGAAGTGTAGGTATGTAGCACCTACCTACGTATATTATGATCACGGACGTAAAGAAAAAGAAGGACACCATCTCGTCTATAGTTAAACGGACGTCACAGAGAAGCCACGCACTCAAACGCGCCAGTACATAAGTGCCCTACGCTCACACACGCCATTACGTGTAAATAGATCGAATGGGCCGAAAAACCTGTTTCACAAGTGCTCCATCCACTTTTTTTTACGTCCGTGATTAAGGTATTAAAAGATGATATGTTTTTTTTCTTCATTAATTTATGCAAGCAGCTTATAAGAGCTATTAACTGGGAGGTCCTAGGATCGTTTTTTTACACTATTTAACCGACACAGGATCATCCTGGTGGGGTTGACGTAAAGCCGTGTCTTCTGCACACAAAGCATTACACAAAACACCTACACAAAACGTGGTATTTCTAAAAAAATTGTCTATGGTCCATTATTATATGAGCAGAAGACAATGAAAACCCTTTGATTTGTGTAGGTGTTTTGTTTCGAAAAACATGTGCAGGAGACACGACTTTAGACAGGCAACCGGTCGAAAAAATTTATCTAAATATGTGAAGTCTAGCAACCTGCATTAGGCCAGCTTCATAGACTAAGGCATGTCTCCTCTCATCAGTAGAGGAGACCCGTGCCCAACAGTAGGACAGTAATATAGAGTTAATATTATTTTTGCCAAGCTTCGGCTTTCCACTTTCAACAAGTAACGAACCACAACACTCGCTCATTAACCAATAAAATCAGTTGGATAGTCTCAGCTACTCATGGCGCGTCCACACCGGGCCGAATGAAGGCGAACGAATCATGCCTGTTTCATTCCCACAACAGCGAAAGTTTGTTTGAGTGAACGCCCCCGCCCTAGTTTGTATAACGAAACCCGAAGTTGCGCACTTCGTTTCGGACGTTTTGCTATTCTATGTGGCTCACGTGTCCGACCGATATCGGTGCTATAAGTTTCATTTCGGAGAATGCTATGCTGTAAACAGATTGACAGCCCACTCTTCGGTGTTTGACATTTATTTGATCAACGTGCATCTATATTACTCTGTGCGGTAGAGTATCGGTGTGATATCGTTCATCCGACAACGTTTTATAGAATAGGCACCCAGGTATTGATTCGTTCGCCTTCCTTCGGCCGGTGTGTACCCGCGCTTATACTAACATAATGCGGAAAGGGATCGGTTGGCCCACGCGCAAGATCAAACAATTTATGTCTTACACTGACCTGTATCAACATCTTATTCTAATCATTGTGCGTGGGTTGGCGTGTTCAAATAATGTTTTGGTTTATACAACGTGAGTTTTAGTTTTTCTTTTTTTTTTTCCTGTGTTCTATTATGGTAGTGGTGATTTGTGTCGCTGTAGAGTGGAGTGTGTGTTCTGTGGGGTGTGCCCGGCAAAGGAGGGGACCTTCGCTATTTGATACGTAGGTCCTCCCTGTGCCGGTATGTGTGCGTGTAGGGGGATCTTCCGGAGAGGCAGGACTTTCGCATAGCAATGCTTCCGTCCGCCTCTCGTCGGTCCCCCTGTTTGATGAGGTTTGGTATACCTGAAAACTAAAAGTAGTTTCATATAATTTTTTTTTTTATAGCAGAGACTGACAAACGAGCAGATGGGTCACCTGATGGTAAACGATCTCCACCGCCCATAGAAACCCAAGACACAAAAAGGATCATGGTTGCGTTGCCAACCTAAAAAGATGGAATGGAAGAGGAGGGAAAAGAGATTAGGTGAGGGAGGGGGTTGAATTGAGCGACGGGAAATCTCACTCACCGAACGAATCGCGACAGCGAGCTGCCACTTTACGTTGGTTTTCTGCGAGACAGTGGTATCAAACCGGTCGAGCCGGCCCATTCGTGCTGCAGACGTTTCTGTCTACAGTGCGGCTCTACCACTCAAAATATGTTACATAAAGCTGTAAATTGTTGACGAGAGGGGGGCTATGCAGAATAGTCATCCATTGAAAGCTATAGCAACGCACATGGCATCAGGTGAGCGATCTGTTCGTCTGCCGTGATAAAAATTCAGACTATACATACACCATCTCGCTTAATCCTTAACTGAGCCATACATATTTGCTGGTGGTAGGATATTCTTATCCGACCAGATGGTGACCACCGTACACATGGTGCTAAAACCTGCCATAGTGACCCACACTCCGTGTTTGGTTCATGTTCCAGGATCAGGCAGTGTACTTCCGGTTCTCTCGAGTGGCTTGCGGCATGGCTTGATAGTTGGTTGACACGGGTATAGGGGTATCCCTGTATCTGCATCGCCCATCCGCCTGTCTTGTCGCAAGCCCCTCGATTTACTTCTTCCCTATTCGAATTTGGAGTGTCAAGAAACATAAATAGGCCGGCATGATTCTGACGTCCACTGATAAACCCATTGTTTGTCAGTGGTCGCTAGTTTTTTGACCGACTGCCAAAAATGAGAAGGTCCTCAATTCGTCTGTATTTTTTTAAATATGTTACGCGATTGCTCCGCGAAATGACAGATTTTCAAAATTCTTTTTGTTTTCGATAGAGCTTATTTCAAGGGTGGTCCCATATAAATTTAGTTACGATCGGACTTGAAGTCGGTCTGTTGGGTTTTTAAACTTGTGATTATTTGGACTACACTACGCTTACCATCAGGTACCATGTGGTCCAGTTGCCCGGATAAAAAAAAACAGTCCCACGAGAATCACGCTTCCACTATTATACAATCGGTCCAGTGACATAAAAACCGCGTGGAGTGTCCGAGTCAATGCTCCAGCAGCTTTGATCCAGCCGCGGTGCCGCTGACCCACATTATCGCACTCGCTCGCCGGACGAACGTAAGTAACGGTAACCAATACTTATCCTTGATTTTGACCCTCTTGTTTATTGACATTGTTTCTTTTAGCTTCGATTTCATAATGCAACCTAAGGAAGATATCTATAGAGCGAAGTCTAATCGAAATGTCTTTTTGGTCTTGTGGTGACATATTGCACTGGCCGCTGGGTCCTGTATTCGAATCCCTGGTTGGGCAACGCGTATTTTTGGACACCCCAGAGTGGGTCGTCGACAGGCAAGCGATCGAAAACGAAGCCTCATCCTTTCTGCATTCTTGAAAATGTGTGTTGAATGTGAACACATTGGAGGGTGTCAGTGTAATTTTTTTTATTATAGCAGAGACTGGCAAACGAGCAGATGGGTCACCTGATTGTAAGTGATCTCCACCGCCCATAGACACCAAAGACAAAAAGATCATGGGTGCGTTGCCAACCTGAAGAGAGGGAAAAAGGGCCACCGGAAACCTCACACAATCTTGTTTTCTATGATATCACACCGGTCGCGCAGGCCCATTCGTGCTGTAGATATTTTTTATTGTTTTATATATTTTTTGATGATATTTTTATTGTTGATTAGTGCAATAATATGTGAATTATTTGCACTACAAATAATTCACATCTTACTATTTTAACTAAGTATATAATGATGATACAAAAGAATTTAAACGACTTTATTAATCTAAGGATGATACTATATTGTAGTTTGTACTGTGTTCTATTTAATAAGTTTTTATCACGTTTATTAATATTTTATGACACTATTTCGAACAATGTCATGCAAACCATAAGTCTTCATATATATATCAGACTATTTTATATTTCTATAAACTAAGATACATTGTAACCATTATAATATATATGATGTGGTTTTGCTTAATAAATAAATAGACGTTACTGTCTACAGCGTGGCTCTACAACTAGTGTACCAATATGAAGTTACTTAACAGCAGCGTTGCCTGCTGGTTACCCATGGTTCTTTAGGAATCACGGGTGTCTATCGGTGGAGGAGATCTCTTACCATCAGGTAACCCACATGCTCGTTTGCCAGTATCTGCTATAAAAAAGGAGGAGACAATTTTATCTTATATTAATTCATATTAATAATAGAAAAAGTTATATTAAATCGCAAATCAAGAGTACATTTGAATATATGACCGATGGGATGACCGACAGTGTGACTGACGGGGTGACTGACGGGGTGACTGTCGGGGTGACTGACGGGGTGACTGTCGGGGTGACCGACGGGTGATCGACGGGGTGACCGACGGGGTGACTGTCGGATTGACCGAAGTCACGTACTTTCTCTCGAATTAGAATTGTGTTATATGTGCCTACGACTCACTCTTTCTAATTCCTTTCTCTCATACGCAGACGAAGTTGCGCGGGTCAGCTAGTTTGAATATAAAATGAGGCCGGTAACACAATTTGCGCATTGATTCAAAGTCTCCCTACTGTGCGAGTGACCCCATTTCTTCTCTATTTTTAATAATTTCACGTTAACAGTAACGTATGAGTTCCGAGGGTCTCGAGACGAAGTTGGGATTATACGTATCGACGGTCCCTACGTATATAAATACAAGTCAAAATGTCATATTTTTTATTGCATATATGGCTTTAGATTATCCATAGGTACGTTCATAACTATATAGATATATTTTTTTATTATTTTGTATTCTAAAAATTCTAATTTAAATACTAATCGAACAATATAGCAAGTATGATAATTCTTAAACTTATAAATGAACTTCATTTCGTTCTCCTGAAAACCTCAGTTTTTGACATGTCGCTTTGTACGTAGGGACCGTCGGTATGTTTATGTGTTTGTAAGCCGCGTGTCCTGCACTAAAACAAGTTTTTGCCTATGGTCTATTGTTATATGAGCAGGATACAATGAAAACCAAAAACATGTGCAAGTTATGCGGCATTACGTTTACGACTAAGCTATTGGACCGATTTTGATAAAGCTTGGTGCGAAGAAAGCTTGCACCCTAGAGAAGGACATGGGCCACCATTTGTGTAAAGTTTACATATTGGTTGATACATGGTATATGGGGGTTTGAAGACTACGTATATAGGTAGGTACTCATAATTTATTACATAAGAAATCGAAGTTCTCAACGCAAAAACGAACAAATACTTAAACATAAAAATGAAGATTTCTATACCCATAATAATATTTTTTTACTTTCTTTGGTTCCGGGGCTGATAAGGGTCTAATGAAAGGCAACACAAATAAGTAGGAAGATGGCACTTATTTGTTTGTATTTCTGACAAATGTACGTTAGACAGTAATAAGAACCAATATTGCTATTAATCAACGTTTCATCTTAATGTAACTAACGCTTTTAGGTACAAAGCCAACAAAGCTCGAAATAAAAATAAAATCATTGACCAAAATGTATACCTAACAAAAATTTATTACAAGTATTCTAAAACAAAAACATTAAAGAAATACCTACCTCTATTTACGGAACGCTTAGGCGGCGCCGGCGCAGCACGAACCATGACGACCGCAAGCAACGCGAACACGACTAACAACGGTAACAGACGCGCGTGCGACATGCGTGCTGTCTTCTGATCTAATGCAAGTGATGGTAAAAAAATCCTGACCACAACACTTGTAGCTTTAATAGCATTCACGCTTAACACCAAGGAGGCCATTACCGGGGGCTTGAGTCCCTCATACCTATAGAAATTAAGGTTGTTACGCATTAATATATTATACCCTAGATGCACAGTTCTTTGCAAATATCGTCCTAAAAAGTGGTCTCAGGAATAAAACAAAGAAAAAGATCACAAACTCTAATTAAATCAAACACAAATATAACCCTATGCACGTGTTATAAAGTAGCTTTTTAAACGAAATGATCAAGCGTTCTTAAATTCGAATTTTTAAATTTAGAATTCTATCGGCGTCCAACTGTAGGGAAAACGAGTGCTTAAGCACTTCTTTGCTGTCCCATTTTCCGAGCGTCAACTGTGCATCTAGGTAAATAATATATCGATGTTGTTACGGCTTTCCGAGCCTGGGAAATCCTGGGAAATTACATGTCTCAATCGGGAAAATTAATGGCAGGAATTGTAGGAAAGTCGGCACGGTCATAAAAATTATTCTTTTAGAAAACAATGCTACCGCCCACGACCCACTTTACAACAAGTATTTTCCATGACACGTGAAAACTTTGAAGAAAAAAGTAAACACTTTACAGTCAAACTCAATTTAGAGATATTTTTTTTAGTTCACAGCCTAGGTTGTTTTTGAAAATAGATACATTTCTGTTTGCATTTGGAGGTAAAAATATATTCGAATCGTGATCCTAATACATTTTCCTAAATAACTACCAATAACCCTTAAATAAAGGAGGCCTACACTAAATTGTTGAAAACGGCCAAGACGAAGAAAAATCATTCTTCATCTTTGTGGTTAAAAAATCAATTTGACAACAATACTTTGACATTATTAAAGAAAGAGTAATAAATATTGAAAAAACATCTTTATAAAAATCATGTCTTCATGCAAAAACATTGAATAATGAAAACACAAAAAACAATTTATTGGAATAAGAAAAACTCGCCGGGTGTTTTAGCATCGACACTAAGGAAAGTCGTCGAAGAAAATCGAAAGCTCAAAAATCAACTACATGAAGACACAAATAAACAACATCAGGAAATGTCCAGAGCTATTGAACATAAAGAAAAAAATGAAATATTAAGGAAGGAACTTCACGAATCAAAGCTAGAAGCTTGTGTGCTTAGAAAACTAAATCGTAAACTTAGAAACATAATTTAAAATGTACCATACATACGAATGCCGGATAAGAAATTTAGAAACAGAAAATCAATACATAAAAAATCTAATATTGATATCGAAAAAGAAGAGAACAGAAGCGTGCCATCACGCTGCAAGGTTGGCTGAAGAAAATTATTATTTACAAAATTGTCTTTGTGAAGTATGTAGTGAGATAAATAATTTAAATCAGGAGAATGAACGATTAACGTTCGAACACCAACGTAGAGGTCGACACGCGTGTTAGATTTTAAATTATTATTCAATTAAGGACTGTTTATGTTCCGTTACTATTAATTCTTTGTCGTAGTGGTTTGTCGTATTTGTAATATGAGAAATTATGTATAAAACTATCGATAATAATATTATACTCTATTTATTTACATCTTAGATTAATACTAGATACACAATACTCACAGAATAGTCCTAATACCTCTCACGATACGATTCTTGTGTCATGTAACGTGAAACTTTTACGATTTTGTTTTTTGTTGTAAAATTAAATTTAACGCCTACTAAATTAAATAGCAACAACCAAGATATGAGATATACAAATTGCTGTTTAAAATGTAGTAGGCGTTAGTGTATTTTCATTTTCTAATTATGTAACATAAGATATAACATAAGCTCACGCCTGCATCCGCGGAGGAGTAGGCAGAGGCGCTCTAGCGAACCAAATTACCCACATATCGCCGTGCTCATTTCCGTCCTAGATATGATAGGGAGCGAGCCCATCGCCTAATTACTTTCCAATCCCTAATCCTATTGTTTTAATGTTGGCACCGCAACCATGACTATTTTGACATAAGCGGTGGAAATCACTTACCATCAAGTGACCCCCTGCTCGTTTTCGAGTTTTCTTTCTTTCCCTTTCCTTTTTCTGCTATAATAAAACTTGGCATTTTGAAACTTAAGTACTATCTTGTTAGTTATTTCAGAGTGCTGAATATTCTTGCAGTACTTTATAATTGAAATATTATTCTTTGTTTATTTAGAGCAAGCTCTACTGCCAGCTTACTTCGTTTAGCTTAGCTCACGTAGCTGTAGAGTGTGGCATCTTTTCAAACTTCAATTTACGCTGCGAACTATAGAGATAATCGACCCTTTGACAAGATTTCTATGCATACTACTAGACAAGCTGTTTAGAAGTAAAATTGTATCACATTACGGCAAGTGTTTAATATTACGGCTAAGGAAAAAAGCAGTCTCTCTAGTGAATTGTGGTCAATTGACGGAAACTTAGTGTACACATTCTATGTACCGAACAGCCAGTCTAGTAGCATACCTAGAAGTCTTTGACCCTTTGATACTAATTCAGCTGTCACCCAAAACAATCTTAGCGAAGTTAGCCTTTTCCAGCTTATCTTCCGGAGCGAGCTATGCTTAAAAGTCTGCGACTTACCATCAGCTTACTTAGATTTATTATTTAGGAAATAAAAACGCCAATTAAAACATAGACGGTAGGAAGTTTCCTACCGCCAAATGTCTGCTGTATGTTAAAATTATTTCTAATTCAGAAATAAAACAGAATCTTATCGTAAGTTTTTATTGCCTATGTAAAGAAATTATTCTTATTTATTACGAAAAAATATAATAACTAATATTAAAGCATTAGTAAGATACATTAGTAAGAGCATTATTTGAAATAGAAATGACCCTTTCTAATCTTACTTTATAAATAAACGTTATTTCTTCAAGCGGCCGCAGCGAAATACTGGAAAGAAAATAATTTTATAAAATTAATAAAACGTTTAAAATAAATAGCCCACATCGAAAACTCCACACAGAACACTTTCTCTTACAACTCATAGACCAATAACCTATTGGTCTCGTGGGTCCAAAATACCAAAGTACATCCCACTATAGCAACATCATACCTCACTGTAACATTCATCTCTCTTGAGTTATTTTCTTGGGAGTATTAAAAACTTCTAGGTTATAATGGTTCCAATAGACCTGATCACCCATCTATACAAATGCACGCAGACCAAAAAGTAGTAGGGGGAAGATAAGTATGAGTCCCGGATTTCTATATGCGTCCCGGATTTCTACTAAAGAAGATAAAATCGTAGCAGTACCATATGGCGCCCAAAAGGCCCCTAATTTAATTAACAACGCCATCTATCAATACATTCAATATTGAGTGTTAAAATGGACATAGATATGTATAAACATTCCGACCCATAAAATAAGATATCGTCATACATATGGTTAATGGTATAAATAACTTTTTATTTCAGACAGCCAGCTCATCACAAACCATTCGTGCTTCTGGCTCGGCTTAACCGAGACAGACACATGGTCGGTGGCAGACTTTATCACCCGCTTATGATCTAGATTGATGCAAAGGATTGTTTGTTCTCTCAGAATCCTCATTCACTATGTAGAAATGGCCTACAGTTAGCACATAAACCCTTTCCACTTTTCTTGTCTCGAGGACTTTCAAAACCCAGCGAACATCGAGCAACTTCAACTGAATGAATGACAACAATGAACTAACTTTTCCCACGAAAACAAAAAAAATATTGGAGCCACGCCTCCAAAAAGTTCAAAAGCTATTTTGCACAATCATGTAGCTGGTTTGGGCGTGTGATGAAACGGCGCCGCTGCAGAGCAGCGTCTGTGTGTCCATATTTGGCTAAGGTGCAAAAGACGAACGGCATCAGCTTCCGACGGTCGCGTTTCGGAATCGGCTGGTCTTTATCCAGGTAGACGGGCCGGCATAATCCTTGATCGCCGAATGGTGACTCGTTTCATGTTGGTCGACATTCGCTACAATGTTCTAACCATCAGGTTCAGAATACTTGACACGTCGTGTCATAATAAAACATGGATGTATCCTTACTCTCCCAATTAACCATTGTAGTTTAAACAGCAGATTATTAAACAAGACAATCCCACAAAATCCCATTGAAGGACTCCCTCGCTCTAAAAGCTTAGGCGTTGTCTATGCGATACCGAAGATATTTGACACATGACAACCAATGTTCTGTCTATTGATGGTAATCACCCTCAAATGACCCTCATTGATTCGAAATCCAAAGGTAAATGAAGATCATGTAGGTATTATTGTCAAAATATTTATACTAAGGGTTGGTTCACTCTAGCTGGTCCTGTGACTACCCTGATCAGTTTTTTTTTTATTACAAGCTCCACTCAATTATGTATTTTGAACCCAAAATTGTGTAGCCCGAGAGAGTAAATTTCACAGCGTGTAGACCCGCTCCACACATTAGGCGAGAGACATATCGCCGACTGCCTCGTGCGATATCTGTCTCTGGCGAGTATGACAAGCTTAAAGATGACGAATATCGCTCTCATCCTGCCATTTCTCGTGACACCTCAAAGGATCCCTTTGACTCGTGTCCACAAAACCGACAAGTGAGACTACCCGAATATAAAAGAGACAAGACTGCTCCTCATACATACGTATGCAGCAACTCTTGTCATGTCTCGCCCAATGTGGAGAGCGGGCTTTACAATTTAACACTAGAACTATACTTGTCTATGAATTGACAATCGCTCACAAAACTAGTGAATTATGTTAATCGCTTACATAACTAGCTTTTGCTTGCGGTTTCTCTCGCTCAGAAGTCTTGCCGTTACATTAAAAAAGCGTGTTATTCAGTATAATAACTATGGAATAGTGTAGCATTTTAATAATAAGGCGTAAGCTTATGTATATAGTGTGAAATCAGTTGTATTTTAGAGTGAAGTTAGCAATGAGTGTGGTTATATGGCTATATTTTTGTAAGCTGTTAATTATCCCTCTGCTAGGCAACCTCACTGAACATTGCTAGTTCGGTGCTTATATTTTTGAATGTTGATTGAATTCCAAAATATTCCTGATTATCCCGCTATTAAGCTCCAGAAATAGTTTCATCAACAAAATCATGTATTCATATAACTTAAAGTGTGCAGAAACCCTTACCTTATGTATTTTCCACTCACAATAAAGGTGCAGTTAAACGACACGCGATAACACGAGTTACAGAGCAGGTGTCTTAAAAACCCATTTACACCGAGCGACTTCATAGCATAATCCGCATAAAAAACTGTATATGAATTATGTGATGTATCTTAAGTCTTAGACGCTGTATTTGCTCGGCTAACTCGCATCGTTTAACTACACCGTTAGAAGTATCGCACTTCTATAAGTTGTCCGTCCACTCTGGACCTGTCAAATAATTCTGTGTTACGATAAGGAAAGTGTACAACTTTAAAAACATAGTTCCGTCCCACGTAGTTCCTGATGTCCACGCTACAGTCTAAACCATAGATTTATCAGTCGACTAACGTCTCATAGATCGGCGAATAGACAGAGACGAAGTGAGATTTTCCATATGTTAGAGCGAGATAGTAGATGACACCATTTACGAATGCTATACGGGCCTATATGGGCTTGGCGCTCTTTTACATATCGAAATGTTGATATTATAAAAGGATACTGAGACATCGTTTCGCGTCTCTAGAACTTGTGAACCGAACCAAGGCGCGTCCGTTTCCAGTCAACTCTATCAACTTCAACTCGCCCACTCGTTGCATCTTGCTCTTGAGCACTTGTAACGTCACACTTCGAGGCAACTGGATATTAAACATTTGTTTCAACATATTTTTTCACCAATTTGACGGCGTAATTGATATGATGATGATTGTAGAACATACAGGGTGTTTAATAAAGTTGGTATTAATAATAACTACACTTGAAGAGAGGATGGCTAGCAATCTAGCGGTAAAGTTTAAAATTTCGTAAGACTCACAGTTTTTGAATAAGGGAAACTTGAGGTTGTGACGAAAAATATTTCTGACCCATTGGGTTAGCTTCAGTACATTTGCCAACCACGTATGTGGTAATTATTTATTTTTAGCATACATAAAGCCATTCCTGTGCTAATTGCGACGATATTTTGCAGGTCGCCTTCCGATTTTAAAATCCCGGTGATTAATTGTAAAAAAAATATTTTTTAACTTTACCATTACGCATTTACGGCCGTTTAATAAACGATCTCAGTTTAGAGTGCAGATAGATCGCGATTATGAACCAATCAAATCAAGTCATTTGACAGAGTCATGTCCAAACTGTATTCTTATTGGCTAACTGTTGTAATCTATCTGCACATTCGAACTTAGATTGTTTATTTAAACCGGGCGTTAGTCGTTCTCCTGTATCTGGAATTATTATGGCGGGTACACACCGGCCGAATGAAAGCGAACGAATCTATACCTGTTGCGTTCACACAAACTTTCGCCGTTGTGGAAATGAAACGGGCATGATTCGTTCGCCTTCGTTCGGCCGTGTGGACGCGCCATTATTGGTACCAACTTTATGAAACAAAGTAACCCTTATCCGACGCGAATGTATGAAGAGATTGATGAAAGTAGATGAAGCGAAAGTAGTGTGTCAGAATCGAGTGAATTGGAAATCCATAGTCTCTGCCTACCCCTATGGGATACAAGCGTGATATTATGCATGTATGTATGTATGTATAACCATAAAACACAAATTTCTACATTACAGATACTTGCATTTTTAAACATCAACATATCAGGTTTTTCATCCTTTTCTTTATATTTATCCTTCTTGTACCTGTCACTGTCTCGCGACTTGTGCGACTCCTCGCTCGCTCGATTCAGTGTTTCTCGACTGGATCTACCTTCTGCAAAGCATATACAAAATCAGACAACACATCAATACACTTTTCAAATAACTTTTATAGATATACCCATTTTTTTGACGGTTACATGTATACAAGGTGTTTCATAAAGTGTGTACCAATAACAATTCCACATACAGGGAGAACGATTTAAAGCGTAAGGGTAACGTTAAATAAGTAAAATTGCACTTAATTTTTTTAACAATTATTAAGCATGGGGATTTTAAAACCGGAATGCGACCTGTAAATTGTTGCAATCAGCATAGGAATGGCTTTGTGAATGCTATAATAAGTTACCCCCATAGGTGGTTTGCAATTGTACTAAAAAAATAAAAAAAATGTACTGAAGCTGAGCCAATGGGCCAGAAACAATATTTTCGCCACAATTCAAGTTCCCATTATTCAAAAACTATGAGCCTTGCGAAATTTTAAACTTAACCGCTAAATTGCTAGCCATCATCCCTTTAAGTGTAGTTATTATTGATACGAACTTTATGAAACACTCTATATAAAACAAATTATTATAATCGACCATGGGAGATCCCACTTCTGAAAAATAATACCAACTGTTGCATATACAAATTATCACTAAGTAAATAACATCCAATAATAATCACTAGAATACTAGTCTTGTGTCGTGGATCACATAACTTCAACGCCAAAATTATTTGAGTTGGTTTCTTAGCAATTCACTTTACCTAGTGGTGCTGTGTGCTGTAAATTAACTAAATGTACTTATTGTATGACAACTAGCGATGGAAATAACGGGTAGTTTTGTCATTAGGTTATGTCGCTATTATTTTAAGTAGCTATTTAAAGCTCCCAGCTATTATTCGCCGCGCAGTTTTAGTAAAGTATTAGTTTTCTAAATAGCGACTTCTTGAATCGCCGCAGCTATCTTGAACCACCGCAGCTATATTAATAAGCTTTAGTATTAAACGCGTTTTTGTCGTTGTAATATTATTACTATGTAAATCGCGGTCGTTTTGGCGTTTTATCGACATGGTTGTCATATAGTATTAAGTTGTATTTGTTTATTTTGGGTTAGGTATATATTTTTAATTTTGTCTACTAAAGAATACAATAATTAATGTTATAATTATTTTGTATCAATGAGATCCTTGTTAGTGATTCATTGCAGTAAAAAACCTACTACCATACCAGACAACTGACCAAATCGGAATTCAATAAAACAGTGTCCATGTTTTCTCGAAACACTACACAAAAACACTTACACAAAACAATGTTACTGACTGTTTCTTACTCATGGAACAATGTAGCAGACACCGAAACATCTACAGAAAACAATTTTTCTGATTGTCTCCTGCTCATGGAACAATATAGCATAGACAAAAATGTATAGCGAAGCCATGTTTAGAGGTAGTATAGGTGATTTATCACTCACGATAATGTCGTCGATTAGACTATAATATACAATACATGAGTAAATTTACCATATTTGCTGGATTCTTTGTAAGCCCTGTAACCATCTGATTTCTGAATATATGCTCTGGGATCATCGGATTTCTGATCAAGCTCTAAACTACTTGTTTTATTTGCGATCGGTGAGAATTTCGGCTGTGCTATGCTCAAATTTTCTTGTGGCGTGTTCACAGTAGGCTGTACTTGCCAATCTAAAACGGCAGTGCTTCCCGGATTGGAGCTTTGTGCAGGCACACCCATGTTCATATTGTTCGGAAGCAGCATGCTGACAGCTTGTTGGAAGCTGGCCGGATTCTGCTGGGTGAGGTTTTGTAACATGGTCTGCAATATTTGTTGCTGTGCAAGGCTGAAAGGATCCATCATGGCCGCCGGTGTCCCGAACGGGTTCATGATCTGCTGCGTGGGAACTTGTATCGGCATTTGCATTTGAGTTTGTACAGGAGGAGGTGCTACGGTAGTTTGAGCGACAACAGGAGTTTGAACCTTCATCGCAGATTTACTAGTATTCGGTGTAAACACAGTTTCCTGACTAACAAACGGATTTAATTTTGAGTTACTCAAACTATTGCTTTTCCTACTACCTGTTTGGGCGCCAATAGGAGCTTGAACCTTCATCTCAGGTTTACTAGTATTTGGTGTAAACACACTTTCCTGATCAATAAACGGATTTAATTTTGAGTTATTCAAGGTACTGTTTTCCCCAGTCCTTGTAATGTTAAGTTTTTCTTCGGGATCGCCATCCTTCATAAGTTGTCTCAGCGGTTCCAGCTCTATGAAGTTCCTTACTCCTCTTAACGGTTCGCCGTTCTCCCCCAACCCTGGTCCAATTTCTGTTAAACCGCCAGGAAGATTGTAGTAAGTTTTTGTATCCATAGTAACTGACATGGGCCATGATAACAACTTTTTATTGTTAAACATAGATATCGCCTGGAATATAAGAAAATAGTCAGCCATTACATTGTGTCATATTTTGTTTAACAAAGATATAAGATAGCTAAAGCCGCGTCTCCTGCAGCAGTTTTTCTCGATACATTACATAAAAACACATACGCAAAACAACTATTTTAGCTGTCACCTGCTCGTAGCACAATGGACCATTGATAAAAAATAATTGTTTTGTGTAATGTTTTAGTGCAGGAGACGCGCCTTAATATGTGTATGAAATTCTAAATAATATAATATATCCCATAACTGAGAATGTATAAAATGAGGTGCAAACCAATTTTATTTCATACAAAATCACAGTGAGTATTCATTGATTACCATATTTTTTAATACTTTTCGCACTAATATATTAAAGTAAAAGGGGGAACACACATTTACATACTTTAAACACAATAACTGATATAAACAAAAAAGTAATTTTCGAACGTCAATATCTTAAATGTAAATTATGCATTTTATTAAATGTAAATGAAAGTGGAGATGGGACTATGCTAGAAGAGATGATAAAAGGTGGTGGCAGACTGGAAATCTTTTTTAAATGACAAATGACAACCAGATCGCTTGCTTATAAGTGAGTTAAAAATCTAGGATGTATTTCCAACCATAAAGAAGGGAAATGAGAATTGGGAAGGGGTGATTGGGATAAAGTATTTGTGCCTCTGATAAGTGGATAAGTCTGATAGTCTGATAGCATTCTAAAGGAAGATGGATGTTTCTCTATGGACCAGAGAGCCATTCTATAAAGCAGTACTTGCTCTTACTTTAGTTATTTTAGCTGTACATGAACTGGGGTTTCGACTTTAGACATGAATCTAGATTCACAGCTAGAGTTTACATACAAACAACAATTTTGATTGCTGATAAATGATAATTATAGTGGTCCGTTTTCTTTCAATATGTCCTTATACCACAATGTGGGGTCCGCACAACACTATTTTCAAGCATATGCAGAAATGATTCAGCTGTATTTACGACCAGCTACCTGCTTGATGTCAAACCCTCTAGAAATTAAGCCCCCAGGCAAATTAAATAAAAAAATAATTTGCCTGACTCAGGAATCAAACCCAGGACTTCCCGGTCCATAGCCCATATTGCCACTAGGGATTGCAATCCGGTGTCATTTTCAAAGGCCGGTTTCCGGATCCGGTAAATGAGTGCCGGATCCGGTAGACGTGAAATGACGCCGGATCCGCCGGATTACCGGATCCGGAAAACCGGATTGCAGTCCCTAATTGGCACCAAGGAGACGACCGATTATTATGTATCTACATTGCTACGAAACTGAGATGAAACAAAACATACTTGCACTGCTTCAACTGGATGATCGTACTGTATCCTAGCACAGACTTTTCCACCAAATTTCATTTTGTTCTTAATCAACACTGCATACACAATCTGTCCAGCCAAACCAAACACTTCACGTAGTTTAGCTTCGTTCAAGTTGGGATTTAACTAAAAATATAAAACAAAAAAATTAAATGCCTCATCAAAAAGAAAAGAAAATCACATCTTGGTCAAATCCTATAATGGGACCGCCCTTGTAAGCTCTATCGAACTCAAAAGGAATCTCAAAAATCTGTCTATATTTGCCAGAGACAGCCTCCGTAAACAACACTTAAAATTATGTTGAATAAAATTATATTTAAGTAACAATTACCCTTAGGGAACGCACCCATATTACGTGACCCGTTCAGGGGGGGAGAAGAGTCTTCATAATACCACACTTGGACACAGGCCCGGGGGGGGGGGCTATGTTTTTGTCACGTAGTCAATATCTTCTAGGAAAATCTCGTGCTTTTTCGAGCTATATTCAAATATGGCGCGCAGCGTTTAGCACTTTTTAAAGTCATAGGTGGCAACACATCATAATATGTTTTATTTTTTAACTTTTATTCTACATATAATCACAAGTTTAAAAACTTAACGGACCTATTTCAAATCCGATCGTGACCAAATTTATATGGGACCACCCTTGAAAGAAGCTCTGTCGAACACAAAAATAATTTTTAAAACCAGTTCACATTTGGCGGAGATGTCGCGTAACATACATAAAAAAAACTGACGAATTAAGGACCTTCTCCTTTTTGAAAGTCGGGCGAAAATGATTTAAAACCATAATTATTACTACGTGACAACTAGAGGGGGGGGGCGCGGGGGGTTGACATATACTACGGGTGGTCACCGAGGGGGGAGAGAAGAACTGTCTACTAGCATTTAAAAGAGCAACACCAGAGTTTCTTGGCCGTTCTTCTCTAGCGAAACGGCCTTCCGAACTGGCGGTAGAGGAACTTTGACGGAATTTAAATAATGTAGTAACATTTCATGGATTCAATAAATATATTTTTTTTTTAACAAATTGTAAAAAATGGATTACGTCATATGGGTACATTCCCTTACTACGGAACGCTGTACTGTGAGTGGTCAGGTATGGAGTATACCATTTCTCGATTTTTATTATCTTTAAAATAGCGTGTAAATACCAGTGCAGAAGCGTGAGGGAACTTTCCAATTTATTAGCACAAAATCCATTTATACTCACATTACTTATAAAGATATTTGGTTTGATAGGTAATCCAATACCTAAATCATTTAAAAGATCACGATCTAAACCATATGCTCCGTTATGATCTTTGCTGAAAGACGTTGGGTGGAAAATTTTCTTCCTTTTCGCTGGAGGCGGGTGTTCTGACGGTGGCCCAAGAGAATGGTCAGTTCTGAAATTTAGTAATGAAACCGACACCAAATTCCAATCGCGACGTCGATGCTGTTAAATAATTCACTACAAAATTTCGTCACATCTAGCCCTTTATACCGAGTAGCGCCAACCAAACGACATTAACGCCCGAATGGTCAAACGCTGCTCAACTTTAACGGCTTCCTATATTGATTTTCGCGATACAATTTTGACATATAAAGCGGCCTTAAACGACATAAGGCGTCCTTTAAGTGTATGAACATTCGGCGGTAAATTAGACAATGTGTAATAGTTAGGTATTTTGAAATTTCGCCGTACCATAAGTAACACTGTAACACTAACATTCTTGGACAAATGACATCTCAGTCCAACCTGTGACCACAAAGACTGCAAAGCCTTCAAAACGTCAGGAATTTAAATTAAAACCAAATCGTGATAGAATCCGTAAAAATAGTTTTATTTCAATGTATAACATTCGCGTAAACTTAAGAAATTAGTACGAAATAGGTAGTTCGGTTAATGTCACATCTTTATAAAGTGTAAAGCTGTAATATGCGTGTGCAAATCCACATGTAGGTAAACTTCAGTAGGTACGCGGCGCGGCGCTTGCATTTGAATCGCGCCAGACAGGTCCCTACAAAAGTCTGTCACCGCTAACATCAGGTTAGTAATCATATGCAAAAATTGAGAAAACTAAAAATTAATGCTGTGGCTAAACTATTCCACCTATTTGACTGATTTTTGGTACAAGATTTTATAACATTGTAATGTATATCTGGGGCGATTTAATGTCGATAGATCGTCGGCACTCTATATAAATAAATACACCCAACACATATCCTAACTCCTGACCCCACACGGTTTAACCTGTATCGTGGGTAGCAAGAACTACAAAGGACTTCCACCAGACAGTCACCACAACACATAGATACACCCGAATCAAATATCTCGTGATTCACACAAATATCTGTCTTGGTATTGGGATCCGACCCATTCTCGTTTTACAGCCAACTATTCGCCCATTGCGTCATTGAGGCATATGGAATCACTCTTGAAAAGTAAAAAATCGGTCCACATTTATACCATAAAATACATATAATATACTAACTGATTAGTACTACACAAACCAAAAGATAAATTGAGTCTTTTGAAGTTGGATTGTAACTACAATTTAAAAAAGTCTTACCTCTTATTAAAATATTTTTTGTAATGTTTCTTAGCCTCAAATAGATTTTCTGCAAATACAAATAGGGATTTTACAAACCAAACTTATGTTTATAACTGACTTGGTGGCTTTTTGTGAAAGGTAGAGCCACGCTGTAGACAATTATGTCTACAGCACGAATGGGCTGGCTCGATCGGTTTCATATCACTGTCGAACAGAAAACCGACGTAAAATGGCAGCTCGCTGTCGCGTTACATGCGGTGAGTGATTTTTCCGGTGGTCCATTCCTCCCCCCATCCTTTTCCAATCCCTTTTCCCTCCCCTTCCGTTCCCTCCTTTTAGGTTGGCAACGCACCCATCATTCCTATTTTATCTTGGGTGTCTATGAGCAGTGGAGATCACTAATCCATCAAGTGACTCATCTTCTTATTTGCCAATTTCTGCTATAAAAAAACACCACCAGGTTACCAGGTATAAAAAACACACTGTGGTATTTTCATAAACTTAACAATAATAGTAGTGGTAGAGCCACTCTGTAGACAGTTACGTCTACAGCACGAATTTGCCGGCTCGACCGGGCAGATACCACTGTCTCATAGAAAACCGACGTAAAGTGGCAGATTGGTGTCGCATTTCGTTCGGTGAGTGAGATTTCCGGTGGCCCAATTCCCTCTCCCTTTCCCAATCCTTTTTCCCTCCCCTTCCATTCCGTCCTTTTAGGTTGGCAACATACCCATGATTCTTTTTGTGTTGTGGGTGTCTATGGGCGGTGGAGATCACTTACCATCAGGTGACCCATCTGCTTGTTGGCCTGTCTCTGCTATAAAAAAATAATACATACCTAAATCATATTTAACTGTTATGTTTTGTTCCTGTTCCAGAGCCTTCCATTCTTCATATGCCAGTTTACAATATTTAACATTCGCGAATTGTACTAAAAAACCTGAGTTAACTAACCCAATGTGAGACACAAAAGATTTGACTATAATAACATATTGTATGGCATTTAAAATGTCCTGAAAATGGAATTAGCAAATAAATACACAATTGGGTACTTGACTATGTTTAAATTTATACAAATTGTATATGTAATAGCAAATAAAACAGAAAAAAACCTTCAGTACATACTGTATCGATAAATATCTGTAAATAACAACGTAACGATCGCATTTTAGAACAATATAAAGTACTTGTTATGTAACTCAAATGCTAATATTTACTTCTTACTGCTACTCACTGCAGGTGGCCTTATACCACTCGTCGTTCGGCCGACTCGCAACCTATTCCACCCGTCTGACTATAATTTCATGTCCAATAAAGATAACAAAAGTGTCTTACAAGCATACATAATATGTAATGAGAGTCTAATCTCACAGAATACTCACTTGATTCTTTGTTATTTCTCGGATGAATGTAACAACTCTGTCCAAATTCCAGAAATTTGATAAATGTTCAACATGAAGTACATCACAATTATTTTCATTCTTACAGTGTTTCGCTTCAGTGCTGTTCACAGGTTTTTTTGCAATGTTTTCAATAACACCTCCAGTACTGACCACATTTTTGTTCACATTGTTTTCTCCAATATTGAGTGAGTTGTTGTGTTCATTTTTATTCATACTGTCCACAATCTTATCCACATTATTGTCTACAGTTTGGCACATATCACTTCCTGTGGGTACTACATTATCCACAATATTTTTCGTTGTGCTGTCAGTAGTAATGTTTATTGTGCTTTTTTCAGCATTAACTACACTATTATTTGCAGTGTTTTCTTCAGTGTAGTCCATAATATTGCTTGCAATATCATTTACAGTGTTGCATGCTATCTGTTCTACAATGTTATTTGCTTCATTATTCACATTGATATCCATGGTGATATCAACAGTACTGTTTGTGGTCTGGTCTGTAGTGTCACCTACAGTACTATTAGCAGTCACATCTATAGTGTTGTTGACAGTACTGCTTGAGGTCTGATCTGTAGGGTCACCTACAGTACTGTTAGCAGTCACATCTGTAGTTTTGTCAACAGAATGATTTGTAGTCTGTTCTGTAATGTCATCTACAGTACTATTTGCAGCCATGTCTATAGTGTTGTCAATGGTACTCTTTGTGGTCTGGTCTGTAATGTCACCTACAGTATTATTAGCAGTCATATCTGCAGTGTTGTCAACAGTACTGTTTGAGGTCTGGTCTGTAGTATCACCTACAGTATTATTAGCAGTCATGTCTGTAGTGTTGTCAACAGTAATGGTAGGGGTTTGTTCTGTAGTGTCACCTACAGTACTATTAGCAGTCATATCTGTAGTGTTGTTGACAGTCCTGTTTGAGGTCTGGTCTGTAGTGTCACCCACAATACTGTTTACAGCCATGTCTATAGTGTTGTCTATAGTGTTGTCAATAGTCTGGTCTATAGTGTCACTTACAGTACTATTTGCAGTGATGTCTGTAGTGTTATCAACAGTACTGTTAGGGATTTGGTTTATAGTGTCACCTACAGTACTATTAACAGTCTTGTTTACAGTGTTGCCAATTATACTGTTTGTGGATTTGTCTGTGGTGTTGTCTACAGTGCTGGTTGCCATCTTATCCATATTGTTATCTACACTGCTATTCGAGATCTCGCCTACATGGTAATCCACAGTGTTATTTTCTGTTGTGCTTCCACTGTCATTTGCACTGTTTTTTAGAGTGTTGACCCCAGTATTATCCACAATTTTAACCACATTATTTTTCAGAATGTTACTGGCATCACTGGTATTATCCATGGTGCTAACCACTAGGTTGTCCGCAGTATTATCAAGGTTGTTCAAAGTGTTCACAATGCTGTCAAGATTATCCACTATGCTGTCCACAATATTGCCTGCGGAGTTGTCCGCATCTTCTAGATCGCCCATATCGTCTATATCATCATTAACACTGTTTAAAACCCATTCGTGCTCTATTATCGGCGATTTATTTGGTGATCCTACAATTTATAGAACAGTTAGAGCTATATAGTCTATATCCTTCCCCCTGACTAACCTAGTTACACTTGTGTTATTCTTAAATGCTAAGACAGATCAAAGATATTTCATACTATTATACTTACTAGTTGAATGTACCTGAGACAGTTAAAATTATTGCACATTACATTCTACTTACCGCTCATTGTCTCAAAATAATCGAATAACTTATTTTACGAGTTCCTACAATATCATATACTTTGCCAGCTGTAGGAGTTGTTTTTGTAAATGTACAAATACATTAGTAAATAGTGAATGAGTAAATGTATCTTATATTTAACAACAAATCAAACAGGATGCCGTGTCCACTGTCCATGTCACAGGGGGGCCTCTATTAGTCTAATATGTTTTACAACCTATCGAGTATAAAATTTGATAGAATCAGCAGAAAATAATGCTATCTCTTCTTTTCTAATGTTAGTCAACTCTGTTACTGTTAAACTAAAGGACCAATAAACAAGTGTTTATTCCCTTAGAGAAAGAATGAAATAGAGTAGCCATGCGCGTATACCCGTAAGGGACAGACATAAGACACAGGGATACCTTGTGAGAAAAATTTACCCTTCAATATGTGGATAATTGTAAAACAAAAATATATTTATTTTTTATATATTATAGTTGTAGTAGTAGTCTATTTTTTTTATATTGCCTCGGTGGCGTGGTTCTATTTCGGTACAACTACCGTCCTGAGGTCTCGGGTTCGATCTCCGGGTCAGGCAAAGTGATATTGGATTTTTCAATATAAGCCCAGAGTCTGGAATTGTGCCCGATATGGCGATAGGCTTGCCCCCTATCACATCTGGGACGGAACTAAGCTCCGCGACATATGGGTGTACTAGTTCGCTAGTGCACCTCTGCCTACCCCTTCGGGGATACAGGCGCTTATGTTATGTGAGCTTATGTTATGTTATAATAAAGATAAAGATAAAAATTAGAAGCGTCTCTACAGAAATAACTTCTTTTCTTTCTACGTGCCCTTATCCCACCTTAATGTGGGGTCGACACAACACACTTTTTCAAAGCATGTTGCAAAGAGGATTTGGCTTAATTTTTACGACCAGTCGCCTGCCTGACATCAACCCCTACAAGGGATCCAGCCCCGGGCAAATTAAATTAGAAAATTTGCTTTGCCCGACCTGGGAATCGAACCCAGGACCTTCCCCCGGTCCACAGACCATACATGCTGCCACTAGACCAAGGAGGGGACTCTACAGGAATAACGAAAGGGTTTATTTTTAACTAAGGGATATATTGTTAACTATTGTTAACTAAGGGACTAAGGCCTAACCTCTCTCATTGATAGAGGAGACCCGTGTCCAGCAGTGAGACAGTAATATTATAGGGCTATATTATTATATTTTCTTAAAGTGTGTTGCACCGACCCTACATGTGTGATAAGGGCAGATTGAAAAAAAGAAATATAGTCTTTCTTACTCACCATAGATTTTGTGGAATAATGAATTCTAACATTTAAATACTTTATGCAAATTTATTTCATCAATAAATCCACCCAGGCGTCTTCGAGTAACCGGGGAACATACATAAAAAATATTTCGACGAATTGTTAAGCTCCTCCTTTTTTTAAGTCGGTTAAAAAAACTGTTCAGTCGTATAAAATATTTTTATAGTCAGTCCAATGTAAACTTCCCGTAATTTGGGGTAATTAAGTTTTTGTTTTCTTGGCATCCCTAAATTTTATGTAATGCCACCAAATTTAAGATCAGTTTTACAAAGCAACATGGTTGCATTATAATAACCAATCAAACTTGGGAAGGTTATAGGATAAAAATAATTTTCTTTTCGATGTGAATTTCTTATATTACTTTGAGAATTCCGCGAAAGTTTACATTTATTTCAACTCTAATTATCATTACCGAGATTATCACAAGTAAATTTGCGGGATATACGCTAATAATCGGTACTTACCTATGAAAGGTTATGTTTTCTAATTTTCGTTCAATACGGCTTTTATAGCCTAAAATGCAACATTGTACCATCTTGGAGAAACACAATTATTTGATACTTATTGGAATAATGTCAATTGTCACAATGTATAACACGAAATACACCACATAAACACAAGTCAATATTTCACAGGAAGATGTTTGACACCAACTCGGGGTACATTCGGAGTTGGTGTCAGACAATAAAAACGCATACGCAGAACGAGATAAAAAATTCTTCGTCTGTCACTATCACTCACACTGTAAACTGCATTTATCTATCTCACTTATTCAAGATTTAGGTACCTGGACGCCCAATCTATTATATACTTTATCTAAGGTTTATTCCTTAGACTAAATATTTATTCCTATTTCCTATAGACCCGCATCCACAATAAGCCACGCCCCCGCGCCAAAGTAATATTAATACGGCAGCTGGAATGGCGGTCTAGTGACGACGGGCGTCATTTATTGCGTATATTATCGATATCGATAAAATGTTTTATTTCGTTGTTTCACGGTATATTCTTTTACATTACATACATATTATCACACCTGTATACTATATATAATAGGAGGCAGAGACTATAATTTCCTAATTCGTATTATACGAAAAGCTTGTGCGTGCGCTAAGAGCGCTTAGATAACAATTTTTATAGCAGAGATTAGCAGACGAGTTTTTGAATTGTTCTCATGATTGATGTCATTGAGTTAATGTATAAAGTGCACATTCCGTGGCTGATGACTATATCATTGAAACTTATCATGCAAATAATACTCTAATATTTTAACTAAATAATAAACGTAATGTTTGATAATCTTAAATAATTCAAATAAAAACAAGTAATAAGTAATAAACGTACAAATATATTCACTTTTAAACATTTATGCACTGCTTTGTAAAAACAATACAAAAATGTTTATCGACAAATCATCGACTATATTACTTAGACGCACTAAACTTTCCGCCATCTTTAGCTGCCAGTCTGGTGCGAAGGTAATGGAGATGGAACCGATCTCCTCTCTCTCTTTAATATAAGGTCCATGTACACACCATGGTATAGGGATGATAGATATTCATCGATGATGAATAAACATCGATATTTAACTGGGAAACATCGATGTTTTGATGTCTTTTTATAAAAGTTTAAATTTATATTCAGATTATCGATACAACTATCGACTGTAAATATCGAATGTAGTCTGTGCCTATTATTCCAAGTGTATGACACTTAGATTAATAGTATGACACTATTCAATGTTTGCATGTTGCTTGAGATACGTCTATGCTTGAGGATTCTCAATATGTCAACATGCCTTAGATAATCATCTAAGGCATGCATTGACTTATATGTATACTACTAGACAAGCTGTCTAGAAGAAAAATTGTGGCACATGACGGCGAGTGTTTGACGTTTGACGGCTTAGCGCGAGAGCAGAACTCTGTAGTGAATGGGCAGGCTCACGCAGATGTGACAATTACAATGAATTTTGCCTTTATCGTCTCTACGCGGTATATGAGTGCTCATATTATTTTTTGGTTTATAATAAAATTATACAGTATTTATTGAATAAAACCAGATTTAAATAAAGTATTAATAGCACCTAATTATTATTATCTACTGTTCATTTATTTACCATTTCCTACGAATTAAAAAATAATTACACTGCCTCTATGGTGCGGTGGCAGCGTATATGAATGTGAACTGGAAGGCCTTGCGTTCACATTCCACATCGCAAAGCGGTTTTTCTTACAGGATTCGCCCGGAATTGGATTAGCCATCAGGCAAACTCGTGGAGCCTTAAGTAGAAAACGAAAACAACTTTTTCAAAACTCGGTTGTTGAAACGAAAATAACTCACGAAATAGGGACAGCACAAATAATGTCATACTCTGTGTGCATATATATTATTATGTTTGGGAGTAATTAGAAATCAGTATTCTTAAGAATATTAAAAAAAAGTTGTAGGCTCTAAAAAGCAGATGGGGTTTTGGTGCTATAATAGTTATCGGAAAAAATCAAATAAATAAAACATCGCGGAAATAACTTCTTTGGTCTAATGGCAGCATATATCACTTGTGAACCGGGAGGTCCTGGATTCGATTCTCAGATCGGGCAAAGTGAATAATCGAAATTAATTTTCCCGGGAACAGTCGGTTGACGTCAGGCAAGCCGGAATAACTAAGCCGAATCCTTTCTGTAATATGCTTGAAATAGTGTGTTGCGCCGACCCCACATGAAGCCGAACAGTTCAAACACCACAACTTATGAAAAGTTATGCCCTCAGAAGACTTCTTCGTTTTTTTGTAATAATTTTTACAGTACCGTAGTATGCAACTCGGCATTGTTGTGAATGTATTATTTAGATTCAATATCTGAAACACAAACATTACATTTCATCTATCAAAATTTACTGATTAATGTTTTCCACTTTTTGTCTTATCTGCGTCTCTCATAATCTACATCAACGCGTCGGTAGTGCTGCTCACTCTAATCTCATTCCGAACAAGAGTAAGCGAGATGGTAATATTGACATGGCGGTTATTATTTGAAATTCAAAATAAATAGTATTTTATAAAAAAACGAAGAAATTAAATAATTACTTACCTAAATGACTTTAAATCATATGAACAACATAGAAACACAAATAATGCTAATATTTTAAAGTTCACAATACACTATGAATGCCTGATAATATGTTTAATTTAATATTGACGGCTGCCCAAATGACAACTGTTTCTGTTGCTCTCTGGTTATCGACTAAATGAGTTTCAGGCAATCCACAACAACGCAGTCCGCAAATTCAATGTACTGAACAGCCAGTCTAGTAGTATACATATAAGTCAATGAAGGCATGTTGATATATTTGACATATTGGTGCACGTAAAACATACATGCGTTTCAGTATTTATTTATGTATGCGTTCGTAATTACATATCAATGATTTGAGTAACACTAATGCACTTTCAATGTATTCGTTCCCCCGTCTCCCTCAAAAACTGACAGTTTTTTTTCCGTAGAATAATAGGTGCGTCGTGCGTTGTGAGTCCATACATAAAAGTCCTAGCGACGTGAATTAAGTATGAGCTAATTTGACGGTACCCTTAATATGAAACTTTAGAAAAGATTCATAAAAATAAAGAAATAAAGGTTGTTTATGTACTCAAACATATTTCGTAATCGATTAATATACTGCATATAGTTGTTATATTATGTTGTAGGTATGTATAAATATTTTTCAAGTATTTTTATATCGTAAAACGGAATAAAAAAATTATAATTATTTTATCGATAACAATTAATATTTTATTGATATCGAGAATGAGTCACGAACGTCACTAGCCGCCATTGTGGTGCCGTATTATTACTTTGGCTTGGGGGGGGGGGCGTGGCCTATTGACGACTGTGGCTCTATAGGTATGACACATAATTATATTTGTCCTTTATTACCTGAACTAACACTTGTTAGTAAAAAAGAGATAGCATTCATTTTTGGTACTTCTATAAATTCTATACTCGATAGAACGTAATAGTAATAATAATAATAGGGGGCAGAGGCCGCTAAACTGTAAATTCAAAATTGACATTTCCAATTGTCACTTGTTACTTGCACTATTTAAAATATAAATAAATGGAGTCGCAGAAGTCAGAATCACTGTCAATCCGTTGAGAAAATAATTTGCGTTTTTTTCAAAAAAATTGATCTTTGATACAAATCTATGCTGTTTAAATATTAATTTGCACACTGAATTAAACAATATGTTTACAACGAGCAGTACCAGTACGTAAACAACAGGGTTTTATGAAATAATTGAGTACTTGACTATTATTTTAAAATTCATTGTATATGAAATTTACGTCATCTAAAACATAGCACAGAAAGAAATATTGAAATCTTCTCAAAAATAAAAAAGTTATTTGTTTGTATAGTTTGTTAAGTCTTTGATGTTTGGTGTAACCTTTTAACTGCGGGAAAGAGAAGTATCAGCTTAAGTATCAGTATGATCACGTCACGGCCATAACGATGCGTGCGTTAGAAAGGGATAGCAAGATATCCCCACTACGCCCCCACTCTTGCTTTCTGCAGAATTTAAAATATGAATTACTGCCTCATTTTTCAACCAATTTCGATGCAGTTTTTACAGAAGGGTTTCTTTTTTGTTTTATTTACTATTACATATAAAATGTGTATAGAATCAAACATGGTCAAGTATCCAACTACTGGATTTAGAATAACTGTGTGGACAACTCTTCCGCCTGCCTCTAATTTAACTTCAACATGGGGTCAAACAGAAAGATACTTTTTCAAGCTTTTACAAAAATTTTGCTTAGTTTCTTCCAATTAACTGCCTACAGGACATCATGCCGCATGAAGGATGGAGTCCCGTTGAAATAGTGTTAAAAAACATTTCCCCAAGCAGGGAATCAAACCCAGTACCTGACATTCCCTGTATGTTGCCACTTGACTAAGGCGATAATTGACATGACTAAAATTGTATGAATCTGATACAACTGGAAAAACAGCACATAATTTTTTTTAACAATCTAGCTTTTAGTGTATTGTGGAACAAAAATAACTTTTTTTATAGCAGAGACTGGCTTGAAAACTATTTACCATAGACAAAATTTCCAGGATCAAGAAGTGCTTCACCGATGGAAGAAGGAATGGACCACTCCCATACACATGAAGAGGATGATCAAAATAATATAAGTGTGGATACAGAAAACACTAAATATAGCTTTAAAAAATTTTTAAAGAAAAAGGATACTTCTATAATGATTGAAAAAATACCTATATTTTGGAATATTATCATTGCACAAACATTCATTCAAAATATAACTAAAAACAAAGTAAGTAACATACATAGACTGACACCTGTATCCATGAAGGGGTAGGCAGGGGCAAAACAGAGAACTACAGCCTTTTGACAGCCCCCATGGCGTAGCGGGCGAGAAGCTGTCTGTAAAGCAAGACTACACAGGTTTGATTCCTGCACACACAAATGTCTTCTACAATAGTGTATTTTTCAGTATCAGCCTGGAGTTTGGAATTTGTGCCCGATGTGGCAAAAGACTCGCCCCATATCTGGGACGGAACTAAGCTTGGTAAAATGTGATTGTTCTAGTTTGTTAGTGCGCCTCTGCCTACCACTTCAGATGTAGAGGGGTGCGCTTATGTTATGTTCAGAATTATATTGCACATAAGCTCATGCCTGTATCCTTGAAGGGGTAGGCAGAGGTGCACTAGCGAACTAGAACTACATTTCGCCGAGCTTAGTTCCGTCCCAGACGTGATAGGGGGCGAGCCTATCGCCATGTCGGTCACAAATTCCAGACACCGGGCTGATATGGAAAAATCCAATATTACTTTGCCCGACTCTGGGGATCGAACCCAAGACTTCAGGACGGTAGTCATACTGAAATACAACTACGCCACCGAGGCAGTATATTATCATTCTTAAGATAAACTATTTGTTATATTTTATCTTTAATCCACCATGCAGTATACTGAATTGGAAGGCATCACACACATGATGACAGGATGTACACTTCCAACAGGTTGTTCTGGAAATCCTGGAGGTCTACATATGTTCAGCAGTGACCATCCTGTGGATGTTAATCTGATCCGAGTTTCTTGCCTGTTCTCTGATGAATGAACAGCCCGCATAGTATGCGCACCACGAGATCATTTTGTCTACGCTTTTTGTCCTGTTATAACCGGTTTTCCCTATTCGTCGACGGAGACTAACATGCGCCCTTGTTTATTTTCATACAATATTGTAGAGAATATATCGACATCATCCCGACTGTCGATTATCGTGATATCTCGTGGCGCGCATGCTAGGCGGGCTGGTTATGTTATAATGTAGAGAAAAATGTTGACTGAATTTAAATAATGTGTAGCTTTTTATGAATTCAAGGAATGATTTGATGAAATTTATTACCATCAAAAATGTTCTTTGCAGATTATTTTACAGGGAATAAAATCCATAACTATGCTCAAACATACGCAGCCCGACGTCACCGTAGAATATAGGTGTGGAGGATGCTTTGTGAAATTTCACACTGCGATATTATGTAAAAAGGCGTATGATGAATGGATAACCACAACTACACCTGAACAATGTGTTATTACTATGTGTACATGTGTGTATCACATTTTATTATTATTTTCGCTCTACTTCATAAGAGGTCGTCAATTGGGTATTTGACATTTTTTTTATTGATTTTATATAAAACTGACGCTATCTAAAATATAGCACTGAAGGTATTATTGAAATATTCTCAAAAATAAAGAAATTATAAGCATTTAAATTTGATGTAACCTTCAAACTGCAGAAAAGAGAAGTATCAGTAAAATCACGTCAGGGCCATAACGGTACGTGCGTTAGAAAGGGATAGCAAGATATCCCCATTACATCCCCACTCTTGCTCATTGGAAAATTTAAAATATAAATAACTGACTCATTTTTCAACCAATTTCGATGCAGATTTTACAGAAGAGTTTCTTTTTTGTTTTATTTGCTAGTACATATGTGTATAAATGTGTACAAAATCGAACGTAATCAAGTACTCAATTGTTCTGTATTTTTTATGTATGTTACGCGATATCTCGGCAAAATGTGGACCTATTTTCAAGATTATTTTTGTGTTCGATAGAGTTTATTCCAAGGGTGGTTCTATTTTTCCAATGTATAGCTGTACAATCAATGCGGTCACCTCCTTGGTCCAGTGGTAGCATATAAAGGATGTGAACCGGGATGTTCTGAGCTCGATTCGCAAGTCGGACGGGATGTTTTCTAACATGATTTGCCTAGGATTGGATCCGCAGAAGGAGTTTGACCTCAGACAGGTATTAGGACGTAAAAACCCAAGCCAAACCCTTTATTCAACCAGCTTGAGAAAGTTGTTGTGCTAACCCCACCCTGAGGCGGGATGAGGACAGGTAGAAAGAAAAGTAAGCTCCCATTAGAATTTTAATCAATGAATGGGCATGGCAATGTAGTCTACGCAGCTTCACCACACTAGTATGGCGAAGCCAAAATGCTTGTACTAGTCTAAATGCTTATACTAGACTAGTCTAGTACAAGCATTTGAGCTGTGGACCAAGAATAGGGGGTCCTGGGTTGGGATCTCAGGTCGGACAAAGTGGTGTTTCTTACAGGATAACTCAGAGTGTATTGGCCTCAGGCAGGCTCGATGGCCGTCTAGATGTTTACCATTTTTCCCGGGTGGCTGAATGCTGGGTTGTAAGACCGGCGAGTCCATCATAACCAGTTCACTTCCCCCGGGGTGGATTGGTAGCGATAAATCGTTTTCCCCGCGAAAACAAAAAAATGTGGCTTGTCGTTAAAGCTACGCCGAATATTTCTGCAATATACTTGAAAATGTGTGTTGTACTACCGCACTTTAGAATTTGATAAAGGCAAGTAAATAGACAGAAATAGCAGCAATAACTCAAGCCGGAGGAATACGGAGTTCTGATTATCGGAGCTTCAAATGGTTTTGAATTTAATAACTGGATATTCCCTAGTCCATCTTGCATATAACACATCACTGTGTCACTGTGTGTAACTATTAATTGATTATTTTAATGTTCTGTAGCTCAACCATGAGATTTTTTGACTAAAGGCATAAAATATTTGTTTGAGAAATACCCAATATCGCAGTCGCTAGCCAGAAACGTAAGAAATCATGTATAAGTATATGTTTTGTTTTACAGTTCAAGTAAGAAAACTTTACGCTAATATCAAGCCTGGAAAGTAAGTTGTCTTTTTTTAAGTATACAGAGTGGCGCAAACCTAACGACATTAAATTTGATAATGAGTAGCATAGGTGTTTATAAATTTCGCCATACCAATAAAAAAAACTAACATCAATACTGAAAAAAATATTTTTTCCAAAAAAATATTTAGAAAAAGTTCAATTACTAAATGTCACACCATTTATACTGTATAGAAGCGAGATTACGACGGATAAAGCTACATGTAGGTAAATGTCAGTAGGTACGCGACACGGTCCTCACTTCCGAGTCGCGCTAGGCAGGTCAGTTCACGTTTGTTATCTACAAAGTCTTTGACCGCTAATATCAGCTGTTTTATCTCGATCCAAACGTACATCATGTGCAAAAATTAAGAAAACTAAAAATCAATCCTGTGGCTAAACTATTATAACTTTTGGACTGGTATTTGGTACAAGGCCTTGCAACGTGGTAAGGTATACCTGGTATGATTTAGGGCCGAATGGTCAAACAGTGCTCAATCATCCAAGTCATTTGAGCACTACCCAAAGTTAAGCAGACAATAATTTTTGAGCGGCATGGTCGTACGCACTTGAGAAGACTTCGCGGAAAAATCAGCTGAGGATCAATCATTTTGCTACAGATAATAAAAGTTTGTTCTCGATTACAAAATTTTTATAAAATTATATTTTTGTTTCGTTTCACGTAGAATCATTTTATTTCATTTAGTTTTTTTTTTTAAGATAATTATAATCAATAATTGGCAGAATACATGATTCGATAATGTTTATTTAACCTTTTTGTATTCCATGTGCCATTCCGATCATATTTCATCTGTAGTAAATTTTTCTGTAATGTTTATGTTATCTCTGTCTATTTTTTGTTATTATACATTTTTATATAATAGAAACGGAACATAAAATGGATCTTTTTATAATTTATTAGTATTTTGTTAAAATATTTACCACTTGGCAGTATGTATCTTTCGTCCTTAGTCAATGATTTGTGTGGAAGAATTGAAAAAAAAAATTGGCAAATGGCGACCTGTTTGTTTATATTTATTTTCGTAATTAAATAACTGTGTTTGTTGTATGTGAAGTGATTTTGTTTTATGTAATAAACATCAACGCAGATGAAGAGATTATGGAAACGATGAAGTTTGGATATGGAGGATATTTCTTGGAGCGTTTCAATGAAAGAAGTCTTCTTGAATTTTTCTTGCCAGGGACTGTGTCTGACCGTGGGAAGAAAGAAGAAAAATACTCGGCCCGATCTGATAAAGGAATTCAGGACGTCCCAGTTCACGCCGGCTTCAGCAGAACCATATAAAAACCATTATATTGGAGAGGATTGAGGAATTCGGCAACATGCAGTAGTGTTGAATCGGATGTAATAAAATTAATCATTGTATTTTTGAAGTGTTTTTATTTGTCTTGGCTTCTACGAGTGCGATAAATTGAGGAAAAATACATTTTATTGAAATCAAGGGGTAGGTAATAGGTATATATTATTAAACACTACACGGAACACGGAAATCATGAAATACAAACCTATGCCCGCCATTCCGTTCGCGTGAAATTTTATTTATTTAAACAAATCTATCCTACAGAAATCTTACATTTTTCCGGGGAAAAAAGTAGCCTGTGTGCTATTTCAGACTTTAATCCATCTCTGTGCCAAATTTCATTCAAATCTCTTCAGACATTCTGGTGTGAAAGAGTAACAAAACATCCATACATCATCACAAACTATACAATAGTTTCATTTGAGATTGGTCGCAGGTACTCTCAAACTAATCTCGATTAAATGCTAGTTAAGCGGGCCTTAAATAGCTGTCAAACTTTAGGCAGTTGTTGACCATGCCGTTTTATGAAATAAGCGGGCCTTAAACTGGGTCCTGCTTACATTTAATGTGAAGAGATAGGTTCTGTTTGACCATGCCAAATTGAAGAATAACGAGTGCTTAAATCGGTAAGACCATCCTAAATATTTAGGCAGCGTTTGACCATTTGGGGGTTAATGTCCTTATGTCGGCGCCACTCTATATATTTATGTTGCAGAAAGTTGGTACTAATAACATTTCCAGATATAGGAGATTTAAAATGGTAAAGTTAAAAAAGGTCGCCTCTCCGGTGACCGGGAGGTCCTGGGTTCGATTCCCAGGTCGGGCAAAGGGAATTTTCTAATTTAATTTGCCCGAGACTGGATCCCCACGGGGGGTTTACGTCAGGCAAGCCGGTCGTAATAACTATGCCAAATCCTTTCTGCAACATGCTTGAAGAATGCCGGATCTCCTGCACTAAAACATTACACAAAACATGCATTTTTTATCTATGGTCCATTGTTCTATGATCAGGTGACAGCTAAAATCGTTTTGCGTATGTGGTTTTAGTGTTATTTTTTTCAGGAGACCCGGTTTTATCTATGTATCGGGCAAGATTTTATCTAGAAACTACTATCATATTATGACAAGCTACGAAATCGCGTATTATAAGTAGAGGTAGATGGTCATTGGACCTAAAAATGTTAAAGTTTTGTAAAGTGTATAATCCAGCATTGGCCCAGCATGATAGGCTAAGGAATAACCCCTCTACTTGATAGAGGAGTCCAGGCAGTGTAATACATTAATTACACTGCAGAGTTTCTTGCCCATTCTAGTACCTGAGTTTGTCGAAATTTTAAATGATGTATAAATATTTCTATCTTTCATTTAACATTAAATATCTTTCAAATTATTTTCAGAAAAACGCATGAGCCCTCTTCACCATTCCCCACCAATCAACCACTGGCAAAAAAAATTAAACATATCCCTACTAAAGCATATAAAACTTACGGATTAGATGAAGAGCTTCTAAAAAGTTTGCATATTAAACTGCCTCTTAATAGAAAGGTATATGTTGGTAATGTGAGTATAACCATGATCATAAATTGATTGTTGACATATTGTTAACTGCCTCGGTGGCGTGTTGATATTGCGTGCGCAGTACGATTATCCTGTCGATTAGTACTGTACGATTAGTCCTGAGGTATCGGCTTCATCCCCGGGTCGGGTAAAGTGATATTGGATTATTCAAAATCAACCCGGAGTCGGGAGATTCAGCCCGATATGGCGATAAGCTCGCCCCCATCACATCTGGGACGGAACTAAGCTCGGCGAAATGTGGGTGTTCTAGTTCGTTATTGCGCCTCTGCCTACCTGTGAGCTTATGTTATGTGTGTGTTATTTCTGGGAATTTCCGGAGGCCCAATACCTTAGTCCACGTTGCCTACGGCCTTCCTTGAAGGATGGCAATGCACCGATGATTTTATTGGTATTGTAGGTTGTATAAGCTGATTAAGGTCGCAGGAAGCCGCTGGATGCAGGCCGCTTCCAACAGGTCGATCTGGAAATCTTTGGGGGAGGCCTATGTTCAGCAGTGGACGTCCTATGGCTGATGATGATGATAAATATCACTATAATCACTTCACCACCATAACGGTACGTGCTTTGGAAAGGGATAGTAAGATATCTTTACTATGCCCACACTCCAGAATTTAAAATATGAATTACTGCCTCATCTTTCAAATAATTTCGATACAGTTTTTACAGAATGGTTTCTTTTTTGTTTTATTTGCTATTAGATATATAAAATCAAATATAGTTAAGTACCCAATTATTGATATGAGGCGTGGGCAAGGAAGTACTGCGCTGGTAGGCTAGCGACTCGCGCGCTTGAATCAACTGATTTATCAATAATTATATTAGTAATTTATTACTAGTATCCAATACACACACTGTGATTATATTTTTTTTTCAGCTAACCCCAAATGTGGATGAAGAAAAATTGCGTGAGGTGTTTTCATTAGCAGGACAAGTCTTACAAGTATCGGTTAAGACGACCGAAAGGCAAGATAAAAAAAAAACATTTGGCAAGGTTGAATTTGATCATCCAGTTGAAGCTGTGCAGGTATTGTTTTCAATTATAATATTTTTAATGAAATACCCGCACATATATTTTTTTTTTAAAAACAATTAACCCAACACATTTTAAGATGCTAACGCCCGAATGGTCAAATGCTGCTCAATTTTAACGGACTCTTACATTGATTTTCGCCATACAATTTTGACAAATAAGGCGGCCTTAAACGACATAAGGCGACCTTAAGTGTATGAACATTCGGCGGTTAATTGAGCTTTGTTTATAATATTATACAAAAAAATATTAATATATTTTTTTACTTGGTTTAACATTAAAATGCGTGAAGAGAGTTTTTAAGTAACACGTAGAAACTATTACTTTATTTATGTTTGTATATCCCATTCCTTATTACCTGTTAATATGGAAGCAGTTCAGTCTTTTTATCACAATACAACTTAAGTAATTAAGTATGTTATTAAGTACATTATTAGTAAATATGACGAACACGTACCCTCATTATTTTAAGATAAAATATGTTATCACATAAGCGACAATTTGTCTTTGGTGATAATAAAGTTCTTTAAACCTTAAACCTTATAATTATTAGCTATGTGGACGACAGTAGCGCCGCCTAGCGTCTGCAACTTTACCGGATCGGTAAATATTTTTTTCAGGCAATATCGATGTTTCACCACAAAAATCTGTATAATTCGAAAATGATAGTGCACATGGACTTCAATCGAAACTCCGATGTTCCTACTGGATTATCAGAAATAGGGCCTGGGTTAGGGTTCAGAGGCAAACCATTGAGAGGAGTAAGGAACCACATAGAGTTAGAACCATTAAAAGAACTTTTAAAAGCTAAGGATGTTCGTACGCTAGACAATAATGCTACTAAAACACAAACTTACACCAAAGGTTCCAATTCGTATGTTAAACAGAATAAACCAGCACAACAAACGTATAGTCCTAGTAGATCTCCGATGAAGGTCCAAGAGCCTGTGACCACCCAGACACCCATAACGCCTCCTGCACAAAATCAAATGCAAATGGTACAAGCTCCCACCCAGCAGATCATGAACCCGTTCGGGACTCCGGCAGCCATGATGGATCCTGTCAGCTTTGCACAGCAACAAATATTGCAGACCATGTTACAAAACTTCAGCCAACAGAACACGGCCAGCTTCCAACAAGCAGTCAACTTGCCGCTTGCCAATATGAACGTGACTGCGCCTGGACAAAGCTCCAATTCGGGAGGCACGGCCTTCTTAAACTGGCAAGCACAGTCTACTGTGAACACTCCGAAATACTCAGGGGTGGAAAATTATTACAACGCATTTGGATATAATCAAAATAATGATAATAGTCAGAGAAACTTGAATAAAGCAAATTATGGTAAGTAATATTATTATTATCACTATGGAGGATGCTCAAGACCGGGCGAAGTGGAAGCCTTTAAGTAGGAAGGTGGACCCCGGAAGAAGGCCGGGATAACGCCAGGCAGAAAGAAAGAATATTATAACGAGTCGCCTCCGTGGTCTAGTGGCAGCATATATGGGATGTAGACCGGGAGGTCCTGAGTTCGATTCCCAAGTCGGGAAAAGCGAATTTTCTAATTTAATTTGCCAGGGACTGGATCCTTCATAGGGGACTGACGTCAGGCAAGCAACTACCAAATCCTACCAACTACCAACTACCAAATGCGTGAAAAAATGTGTTGCGCCACATTAAGGTGGGATATGAGCAGGTAGAAAGAAATAACATTCTTGTGAGTAAAAATTAAGAATCCTTTCTGTAACATGTTCAAAAAACGTGTCCCGTCGAACCCACATCGGCTTGGGATGTGGACAGTTGACAGAAGACGTTGTGCTAACTGAACAGACTGTTATACAAGTACCTTATGCATTTCAGATGACAGGGAGTCGAGACAATCGTCGCGCGACAAAGACAATTTAAATAACCATGAGTCTAAAAATAATATGTTGATATTTAACAATGTAAGTAACTTGTTAGGTTTATACCGGGTATTACATAAAGTTGTACGAATAACAATTCCACATACAGGAGAACGACTTAAAGGGTAATGGTAAAGTTAAAAAACAAAAAATGAACTTAATTTTTTTATCCATGTTATTCGATCCCCCTCAGATGACCTTCACTTAGCTAATCGACCGGACAAAGCCAGCCAACACACCAAGCAAAACTCATCAAAGATCACTGGTTACAAATTTTCCACATTATACTGTCCATCTTCGCTGAATTTTGGTGTATAAAACCACATCACATTAAACAACAAACACAACTCCAGTCAATAATATAATTAATTTTAACAAGCGACGCCCACCCTCTCAGACTTCCGGTCAAAATCCTACCATGCTATTTAGTACACAGCATTTATCTATGTGTCCCCAGTTGCCTCAAAGTGTTAGTCTACAGACACTGAAGAACAAGATGCAAGAGGTGGGCGAGTTTCAGATTGTGAAGATGATGGGCCAGGGAAGGGCTATAGTGCGATTTGTTGACGCTAAACACGCTGATTTATGCATCAGTATCCTTTTAAAATATACACATACTAGATTTAGCTTACGACTTCGGTCGTGTGTCCACTTTTGACAGTTTTGACATCGGTTCTGTCGTTTGGAACCACGGGGCGACCTAATATCGAATTTGAAGTAAATCAGAATAGCATACAGAGTAATATCTGAAATACCAAGTCATGGTAAATTTGATCACGTCTGCTTTGTCAAGTGGCACCTTGTATGCATGCTGCGGATCGAGAAGTCTTGGGTTCGAATCTCAAGTTGGGCATCATTTTCATATCACGCTTGTTTCTCAGCTGACTTCTGCGGAGGAACTTGCCTTTGGCAGACTAGCTATAAAAACTAAGCTGAATCCTTTCTGCAACACGCTTAAGTACGTTGCGCCGACCCCAATAATCCCACATTGAAGTGGGATAAGGACAGGTGGAAGACCAAGTCATGGTCAAGGACATTGTAGCCAGTGTAATAAATGGGCATTATAAGGCTGAAATCTATAGAGCGAACTCGGACTATGTCAAAGTTCGATTTAAAAATTCCAAATCCTCACTGAGTTCGTTTCTTTGACTTAGACTTAGTCGAAGTTCGCTCTATAGATATCAGCTCTAATGTCTCAGAGTGACAAGCGCAATGCAGCACCACTCCGTGCTTTGTAATTCAAACTATGGGTAGTCGTATCACTCATCGGACGAGCGGCTTGCTCCTTCAATCATTTGATTGCAATAAAAATGAGGGGAAAAGAAAATGTTATTATCAATTATTTTGGGTCTTAGTTTTCCTGCCTCGGTGGCGTACTTGTATTTCGGGATGACTACCGTCCTGAGGTCTCGGGTTCGATCCCCGGGTCGGGCAAAGTGATATTAGATTTTTCTATATCAGCCCGGAGTCTGGAATTTGTGCCCGATATGGTGATAGGCTCGCCCCTTATCACATCTGGGACGAAACTAAGCTCGGCGAAATGTGGGTGTTCTAGTTCGCTAGTGCATCTCTGCCTACCCCTTCGAGGATACAGGCGTGAGCTTATGTTATGTATGTTTAATTTTCCTTAGCATAATACAGAAATATTTAACAAGTCCAAAGTGGACGGACAAATCGTCGACGTGAAATACTTCTAACGATAAGTTGAAACTACTTATAAGGTAAGAGAGTGAACACATTTCGAAAAGACAAAAATCGATTTATTGTGATATCGATCCATTTATACCGAATGTCTCTCATAGTCCTTAATACCCATGAAATAAGACTTGTATCTTAGTGTGCAGTCAGGGGTCAGGACTATGTAATATGTGTGACTTTGGTGCTGTAAATTTAAATAAGTATAGCAATATAGCTATTAAGCCCAAATACCGGGTTCACCTATGCACGTCTACAGGGTGTGTTTTATTTTAATCGTATGTGACTTCAAACCAAACTAATGTGTTTGAATAAAACAGTTGAACAAAACCATTGAGATGGTGCTACTGTATTATATGACGTCATTGCATTGCATTGCATTGACATGTTGCTTTATCATCGATCAGTGACGTGCACAGATGTTTCGATCAGGGTCGACAAAAAGTTGTAAAATGATTTTCTTCAACTCTTACATCAAATTTTATTTACTGTCAAAATTATTATAATTACTGTTAATATAATCAAGGCACTGCTTGCTACTTTAATTTTTTTTTCGTTATGATTTATGTAAATAGCGAATTGAGACGGTAGACAATGTCCCTTTGTCTATATGGAATGCACGCCACTGTCATTGATGTGTTTTTGTAGCTTCAGTTGTTTGTAAAGAGCAGTGCTGGATCTAGGGGGGGGGGGCGAGAGGGTGCATGTGCCTCGGGTGACAAGATTTGGAGGGCGTCAAAATTTGGACGGCGCCATAATAAAAAATCGACCAAATTGGCACCTTGCCCCCGCTTTGAAAAAACCTAGATCCAGTACTGCTAAAGAGAGAGGCTCTAATGTCAAGTATTTGCCTCTTTGATGATAATGGATGGCATCCTATGTCCATTTTGGGGATGGGAGAGGTTTTATGATGCCAATGTTTTATTGTTGTTGGCTATATTATATTGAACGATTTATTATTTCGGCTGATGTTGTGGTTGCCCATTTTTGTAATGGGTTTCCCAATTAAAAAAATTTCAAAGAAATCTTTCTTTTTGTTGACCATCAGTACAGTACAGTAGGTATAGTTTGTGCTATTATAATATTGTTTGCTAAGTAAAAGCAGAAATATTGCCGAAACCCGGGATTGAACCGGGGATAGATCTTCAGTCTAACGCTCTCGCAACTGAGCTATTTTGGCTGATGTTGTGGTTGCCTATTTTTATAAAGGTTTGCAACTAGCAAAAAAAGTGTTATGAAAATTTACGAATATATATATTTTTTATTGGCATGTTAAGCCGACGCCCAGTACCCCGGATTTGAAGAAGGGAGCGCAGAGCATTTTGAAATGTCAATAGCCATTAGCCAGGGCTGTTATACTTGTATGTTTACCATAACGCTCACCAGTGAACTAGTTCAGGGGGGCTACCACCACCGCTTATAGCAATATTATTATAGTCTTACTTGTACTGATTCCCGTACAAAAACGTAGTAAGACTAATAATATTGCTATAAGAGGTGGTGGTAACCCCCCAGGGCACGGGCATTTTTATATTTTCAGTCTATGCCTCTAACTACCTAACCTGTGGCGCGTGGGCCAAACATGGTTTGAAAAATTTACTTATAGAGCAAGAGCCCGTGCGTGCCAGACCTTCGGATTTTAATAAAAGCTGTAAATTTTACTATGTGTGTCCCTAGTACAGGTAAGAATGATCCCCACCCATGAAGCTGAGGCAACGGTGGCTTTGGCAGGTAACAGGTAACAAAGGTGTATAAAATTCCATCTCAAATTTGTCATAGAATAAAACTTAATTTTTTTATATTTGATTCATAATGATATCAAAATTCGCGTTGCTCATTGCCAGACAGTTAGTATGGTTGCAACCCTCTGCCGGACACCCTTAAATTATTATAATTTATAATTATACTTACGTTATATTATAAAACCTAAATTTTATATATAATTTTTTGGGGGCCTATTAATCTATGTTTACATAATAGCCGGACAGTTTCAACGGTTCTATCATCTTGCCAGACGCATTCAAAGTGAGCAGTAGTTCGGAGAGCAAGGAGCGTATACAGTAGTGTTGCCAGATCTATTGTGTGAAATATCGGAACACAAGGTTAAAATGATCGGGACATAGGTTTTCAAATCGTGACGTTTCCGGCTGAAGCCTGGGCGCTTCTCTCCTAGGGAAACCCGGAACGTCCTCAAGCGCCGAAAAGGGCCACCGCGGTGTTTTTAATCGGTATTGCCGGTGTAGGGTGTACATAGAGTTAGGGACTCAACCCAGTGTCGCCCGGATATTTTCCATCTCTCCCGGGCATTATGGCGCTGGGTCGTAAGACCGGCGTTAATGTCGCTCTGATATAGTAGAGCATTGAGACAAGCTTGCCCATTACATTGGCCACAAGTTAAAGAGCATTGCAAGCCCGCTTTCCTGCATCCGCATCGCGAACCACAACCACTCTTGCAGTTGCAGAAAATTGTATTTAGCAAATCTTCTGGAGCAGGTGGTAAAACTGTCATGATAGGCTCCAGAAAATCGTTTCGTATTGTCCAACCCCATACCTGGGGTTCCAAATCATGCCCTAACCAAGTTTGAACTTGATAATATACACGTTTGAAATACTGATTTCTTAAGTTTACGCGAATGTTATATTTTTTTTTTATAGCAGAGATTGGCAAACGAGCAGATGGGTCACCTGATGGTAAGTGATCTCCACCGCCCATAAACACCCAAGACAAAAAAATTATGGGTGCGTAATGAAGAAGGCGATATTGAAGACGATCAATCCACAGAATGGAATAATAGTGACGAGGAATATGGATGTATTGACGACGACGATGAAAATGATGAAAATGTTTAAAAATTTAATTAAAATAAGTGTATTTCACTGTAACTTTTTTATTTTAAAAAAAATTTTGCCCTTTGATTAATCTATACTAATATTATAAAGCTGAAGAGTTTGTTTGTTTGTTTGTTTGATTGAACGCGCTAATCTCAGGAACTACTGGTTCGATTTGAAAAATTATTTTTGCGTTGGATAGCCCAATTATCGACGGTGGCTATAGGCTATATAACATCACGCTATGACCAATAGGAGCGGAGCAGAAATGAAAAATGTTTAAAACCGGGGAAGTTGATATCACAGAAACTACTGGTTCGAATTGAAAAATTATTTTTGTGTTGGATAGCATATTTATCGAAGATGGCTATAGGCTATATAACATCACGCTTTGACCAATAGGAGCGGAACAGAAATGAAAAATGTTGAAAAGACTATATTTCAGAAACTACTGGTTCGAATTGAATTTTTTTTGTGGTGGATAGCCTATTTATCGAGGATGGCTATAGGCTATATAACATCACGCTTTGACCAATAGGAGCGGAGCAGAAGTGAAAAATGTTGCAAAATCGGGAAAATTTATATCTCGGACAGAAACTACTGGTTCGAATTGAAAAATTCTTTTTGTGTTGGATAGCCCAATTATCGAGGGTGGCTATAGGCTATATAACATCACGCTATGCCCATTAGAAGCGGAGCACAAATGAAAAATGCTGCTAGCGGGGAATTTTATATCTCAGAAACTACTGGTTCGATTTGAAAAAATATTTTAGTGTTGACCAAGGGGATGAATGGTAGGGTGACTAAGGGGTGACTGACGGAGTGATTGATGGGGTGACTTATGGGATGACTGACGGGGTGACGGACATGAGGAATGACGGGGTGACTGACAGGCTGACTGATGGGGTGGCGGACGGGGTGACTGACGAGGTGAATGACGGGGTTACAGACGGGGTGACAGATGGGGTGACAGATGAGGTGACCGACTGGGTGACAGACGGGGTTATTTGTTATTCAAACTGTAAAAATTTATTCAATGAAATTTCTCGATTAAGAAAAAAATAAACTGCACAATTTGAACTTAATAACAGTGGATGCGCAGTGAATGGCTGCAATAGACCAAGCGCTCTGTCTCACTCGCACTAGTTACTGTATACGCTCCTTGCTCTCCGAACTACTGCTCACTTTGAATGCGTCTGGCAAGATGATAGAACCGTTGAAACTGTCCGGCTATTATGTAAACATAGATTAATAGGCCCCCAAAAAATTATATATAAAATTTAGGTTTTATAATATAACGTAAGTATAATTATAAATTATAATAATTTAAGGGTGTCCGGCAGAGGGTTGCAACCATACTAACTGTCTGGCAATGAGCAACGCGAGTTTTGATATCATTATGAATCAAATATAAAAAAATTAAGTTTTATTCTATGATAAATTTGAGATGGAATTTTATACACCTTTGTTACCTGTTACCTGCCAAAGCCACCGTTGCCTCAGCTTCATGGGTGGGGATCATTCTTACCTGTACTAGGGACACACATAGAAAAATTTACAGCTTTTATTAAAAGCCGAAGGTCTGGCACGCACGGGCTCTTGGACCATTACCATGGTAAACCTTAGTAACAGAACATTAAAATCAAGTCTAAAGTTAGACTGCATTATAAAATTAAACCCCATATGCCCCTTATAAAAATCTTTAAGCGCTTTTTATCGCTTAGAACAGCTTGTCCCTTTCATTTTCAAACAATGTGTGTGGAACAAAGTGTCAAAAGAGTTCTAAAAGATAAGATAAGCGAAAATGTTTTATAATCCCTATGTATCCAAGATCGCCTAGTTTTGGCATGCTGTCTGCCTACCTAGTGCGTGCACATCTGGTTACCCGATATCTGCAAAGTGGTTAATGGGGGTGCTGTGTTGGATTAACCAGATTGTAAGGTGGCTGTGACAACCAGGCGCATTCACTTGCTACGATGCTGCGGCAGATATTACTGGAAGGAGGTTTGATCAAATCCAGAACAACGAATTGCTGTATGCTCTTTTGAAGAAGCTTAAATTCGATCCCCGGGTCGGGCAAAGTGATATTGGATTTTTTCATATCAGCCCGGAGTTGAAGTTGTGTCCGATATGGCGATGGGCTCGCCCCCTATCATATCTGGGACGAAACTAAGCCCGGCGAAATGTGGGTGTACTAGTTGGCTAGTGATCCTCTGCCTACCCTTTCGGGGATACAGGCGTGAGCTTATGTTATGTTATGTAAATTACCTGTGCAAAGTTGAAATTTGCTAGTCATTCTTTCTTTAAGTGTGTGTAGTTATTATACCAACTTTATGAAAAACCTATATATTACAGGTACGGGCTAACATGATTTTCGTTATACTTTAATAATTTGGTTGTCTCGAAACAAATGTTATAATGTTACCGAAAATGTTATAACATTATTATAAATCGGGTGTTCGAGCTCTTTAGCCATGCATTGAATTGTTACCGATTTTTGCAATACTTTTACTTAGTGGATAGCAGTGGCGTAACTATACTTATGGGGGCCCGTGGCAAATTCATGATTACGGTCTTTTAAGGCAAGGTCCATGGTCAAGCCATTTTCAGCTAGAGGCCTCTTTCTGGCTGAAGGTGCGGGGCCGCCCTAAGGTTAGGGCCCGTGGCATTTTGCCAGGATGTCACCTGCATTTTGTAACTTTTTATATTTCTGGGTGTTGAACGTCCTGCAATGCCATGCAGGGCTTTGTAACCCAAAGTCATTAAGTACTTATAACTTGTGCATTTCCTGAAGACTTGTGTGTGAGCTCAATGTCGCTTTTATCTTGATACTATTACAATACTGTATAGATGACTTCGTGGAGTGCATGAACTATCCTACTACTACTTGGACAAACTGTTTGTCTCATTATAAAATAATGTGATATTCAATGTATTGAATAGTGTTCGCCTCACCAGTCATATTATAGCAGCCACCAGCCTGCCTAGACTGAAGCACCGTGAGGTTCTGGGTTCAAATCCCGAGAGTTTCGAGTATACGTCACTAAAAACTTGTTTCGTGTCGGCATTTGTCGTGAGGACGATAGCGTCCTTTTCTATCACATTTATAAATGCCTACTCTTTCAGGCGTGAACTTCTGGGTTCGTAACGCACCTGCGTTCACCCAACAGACCGGTGTAGCTAAGTAAGCCGACTCGGTCGGGCTGCCAGCCGTAGGGCCAAAAAAAAGCGTGAGCTTATATTACCTAGAACCGCGTCTCCTGCACTAAAACGATACACAAAACACCTACACAAAACATGTATTTTTTATCTATGGTCCATTCTACGAGCAGGAGACAGTTAAAATCATTGTTTTGCGTATGTGTTTTTGTGCTTTGTTTCGAGAAAAAGAGGTGCAGGATTGTGTATATATTGCTGAACCCATTTGACTTACATTTAAGACGGTCTTTATCGGGTGTTGATTTACCTATATATTAGGTTATTATAATAATGAAAAAAGCAGCGATAGCTCAGTTGGGAATGGTACGGACTGACGAGACAAGTGTCGGAAGTTCTAGACCAACCCCAAAATAGAGCATACACCTCTGACTTTTCTATGTTAAGTGTATTTTCATTGTGAAATATCGCTATAACGGTGAAGGAAAACATCGTGAGGAAACCTGCATACCTGAGAATTTCTTCACAGGAATTTCAAAGGTATGTGAAGTCTACCAACCCGCATTAGGCCAGCGTGGTAGACTAAGGCCTAACCCCTCTCATTGGTAGAGGAGGCCCGTGCCCAGCAGTGGGACAGTAATATTACAGGGCTAATATTATTATTATTATTATAATAATGACCAGAAAATGTTATTTTTATGGTATATTATATAAGGCGATGTATATCCCACTCGTCGTGTGTTTACTTTAATAAAATTGTGATATTATTTTCATTTCAGCATTTTGCTGCGGACCGATGAAGATTTTTATTTTTAAGGTGTTTTCATCATTCAATTTTATTAAAGGACTGCGAAGTCTCGTAATAATTTTAGCATTATGTATGCAATCTTGGTTTTCTAATACCTGATTATTTTTATGGTGGCCCTAAAGTTGGGCACGAGCTGTACAGCAGTTGTTTATTCAAGGGATTGAGGAAATCGGGAAGAGCGTGGGGCAAATGTAATTAACTTAAGGAGTATTTTTCAATTTGAGTAATTTCGCTGCTGAATGAAGACTGTTTTGCATTCCCAGAGACATTGTGAACTTCACTGTTCGGTGTCGATAAATGCGTGCCATTGTTGACTTGGCTTGCATGGAAGGTCTCTACTGTGTAAGCCGGGATAGTCTCGTGACTTCAGTGATCATAAGTATTGGCGCGAATCATACTTGGTGAAAATAAAAAAAATGTACACATACCTATGCATATTAATTACTATAAATAAGGAATTGCTAACGCTGTTTCCTCGTAATAAATTTTAAAATATAGAAAAAATGATTTGTTTTGTATTCTACTAACTACCTTTTTTTGGTTTACGAAAGCAGGTGAGCGTCTAGTCTAACTCTAGTTACTGTCGTCTGTCTACTATAGAAAGGGAAGGAATGGGACAGGGTTGGTACCCAAAATCTCCCTTGTTTGGATCTCAGAAAAATCGCTCACCGTGTGAAACACAAAAGCAAGTTATTAGTTCCCAGCGGTTTTCAGTGAGGCAGTTGTAATGGCCCGGACGAGCTAAACCTTGACTAGCATGCTCAGTGGCGTAGTTGTATTGCGTGCATACGACTACCGTTCTGAGGTCGCGGGTTTAATCCCCGGGTCGATCTAAGTGATATTTGTTTTTTTTTTTTATATTCAAGATCAGCCCGAAGTCTGGAGTTCTCGCCTGATAAGGTAATAATCTCGCTACCTATCACATCTGGGACGGAAATGAGCTTGGTGAACTGGGGTGTTCTAGTTCTCTGACTACCCTTCGAAGATGCAGGTCGTGAATCTATTTTGATAAATTTTAGGAAAGAAGTTCCCACATTTGGTAATTTCGCATTTTTTTTGGCAAATGGCTACATTAGCAATGGCAAAGCTGATAATCAATTCACCGTATTATTGTCTATTATAGCCTATCGAGTATAAAATATAGAATCAGTAAAAATAATACTATCTCTTTTCTATTAATGGGTGTCAATTCAGGTAAAGAAGGACCAATAACACGTGTTTATTCCTATAGACCTACATCCGTCAATAAGCCACGCCCCTGGGCCAAAGTAATAATAATATGGCAACAGGAATGGCGGTCAGTGACGAGAGTCGTATTCATTGCGTATATTGTAGATATCGACAAAATGTTTTATTCCGTTATATTACGATTTAATTTTTTTATTACATACATATCACTTATATATCTTACAAGGGTAGGCAGATACTATAATTTTATAGTTCGTATGATGTCGTCATTGAGTTAATGTTTAAAATACACATTCAGTTGCTGATGATTATATCATTGAAATTAATTGTGCCAATAATAATCTAATATTTTAACTAAATAATAAACGTAATGTTTGATAATCTTAAATAAATCAAATAAAAACAATAATAAAGATACAAAAATATTCACATTTGAACATTTATGTACTGCTTTGTAAAAACAATACAAAAATGTTTATCGACAAATCATCGACTATGTTACTTTAACGCACTAAACTTACCGCCATCTTTAGCTGCCAGTCTGGTGCCAAGGTCATGGAGAGGGGTCAGGGGACCGATCTCCTCTCTCTCGTTAATCTAAAATCATTTTGCGTTACTGCGTAGGGATGATCGATATTAGAAAAACATCGATTCAAAAGTATCGTTGTACGATAAACATCGATAGCAAAACATCGATATGTCTAAAACATCGATGTTTCGGTGGCAAGTAAAACTATCTATTCTATTATTTTTTTTCTTATTGTTTATTTGTGGTTTACTGTTATAATACAAGAAAAATATTAACATTCCCAGTATTTTTGGGCACACTGTAAAAAAATTTACTTTGTTAGGTGTTTTCCCTTTACAGCCGGTTTCAATTAACGATGTCAGTTTAGAGTGCAGATAGATCGCGATTATGAACCAATCAAATCAAGTCATTTGACGGAGTCATGTTCAAATTGTGTTCTTATTGGCTAATTTTTGTAATCTATCTGCACATTCGAACTGAGATCGTTTATTGGAACCGGGCGTTAGTCTGTGCATTGAAGTTGAGTTTTTTTTAATCCCATAGGAAATGTAAAGAAATAACTATTCGTACGGCTTACTTTAATTACGTTAATCAGCGTCATCTAGCTGATCTAGCGTTAAATAGTTGAACTTGATAGCAATTTAGTCCCTAACTAGTACATACAACGCTAGATGGCCCTAAAAAGGATATTTTGACGTTTTGATATTTTATGCTCATAACATCGATATGTCGATGTTATCGAAATCAAAACATCGATGTCAAAACATCGTTTTTTTTCCAGTTCAATATCGATGTTTATTAAACATCGATGAATATCGATCATCCCTATTACTGCGTATTTTTGTTTGTATAGTTTGCACTTGGAGTCTTCTGTGATTAAATTCCTTGATTGCTTTTTGCCATTTGATAAATAATTTATCAATTATAACTATGAACAGTAAGTACAACAGAACGTGAAACATAAGTTACCGGTATTTACAGTAACGCTAAATGTAACTGGGATAACCAATATGAATTCTAGGATCACGGAGTAGATCGCCTAGAGGGGATAAAGAAGATTCAGGAAGATTCAAAGGAGATATAAGTACTAGTGAATGTAGCGTACTTCACATAGAAAATATACCTGCGTACTGGAACTTTGAGAGAATGCAAAAACTTCTTAGGGACATCACCAAGTCTCCAGTAAGTTATGTATTCCGAATGATGAGAGAGTCGTTAACTTTTACTATTACCACCAACATTGGCTGCCACTGTGCTTGTTAAATTAAGACGCAAGATATACCGTCGAATGTTCATACACTTAAGGTGGCCTTATGTCCTTTAATGCCGCCTTATCTGTTAAAATTGTATGGCGAAAATCAATATAAGAAGCCGTTAAAGTTGAGCAGCGTTTGACCATTCGGGCGTTAATGTATAAATTCCGTAACTAAATGCAATAATAAATAGCCTTAGTGGCACAGCAGGTGAGTGGTCAGCTGTGAAACGAGAAGCCATAGGATTCCTGCGCCAAGACAAAAGTTTGTGTGATCCACAGATATTTGTTTCAGGTTTGGGTGTTTTGAGACCAAAAGTCTCTTGTAAACTGTATTGTCAAAGACATTCAACAGTATGTAGACGGGACAACAGCAAAAATTTATATATAATTATTTATTATTTATATATAATTTAACTTTTATTTTTACTACCTATTTTACTACTTATTTCAACTGTCTTATCTAATTTAAATATTTTGGTTAAGCTATTAATACCGATGTTACTTTTCTATGCATGCTGTGACACAAGTATTAATGTAACAACTACTGGTTGTCGAAATAAATAAATAAAAAAAAAAAAAGAAAAAGTGATCCATAAGTTATGACCTAGCGGTCATAAGTCGCTCAGTTTATTTGAAATATAATGGCCAGCGTAATAATATTGAGAGAATAAACTTATCTTACGTGATTCTTAACCATTCACAGAACATTCTAAGGTGTAAATTGTAATAAGTCCTAAGTCCTAACCTCAAGTTAAATTGAAAAAGAAATATATGAAGGACATGATGTAATTCATTACATGTAAATAAAACTGTAGGTTAGTAACAGTGGTGCAAGTCGCCTTTAGTCTATTAAGGCTCAATTGCACCACTATTATTTACCTAGAGTTAGTCCTAACCGCAGGCTAAATTGACAGAAAATGTATGAATGACATGTAACTTAAGTTGCGGTTAGGACTAACTCTAGGTTAATAGTGGTGCAATTGAGCCTAAATAGTTACGGGTGGCTCGGCCTCAGGTGGCCCATACATATTATGTTACATATATATGTGACGCCTCTGATGGGCTAAATATAAAAGCCGCAGTCTAATAAACCTCTAAGGATAATATTTTCCATGTTTTTTGGAGACACTTATTCACTAAGAGTGGTAGAGCCACGCTGTAGACAGTAACGTCTATGGCACGACTGGTTAGATACCACTGTCTCACAGAAAAGCGACGTAACGTGGCAGCTTGCTGTCACGTTTCATTTGGTGAGTGAGATTTCTGTCAGCCCATTTCCCCACTCCCTTTTCCAATCCCTTTTCCCTCCGCTATTTTTGTGTCTTGGGTGTCTATGGGCAGTGAAGATTACTGACCATCAGGTGACCCATCTGCTCGTTTGCCAATCTCTGCTATATAAAAAAAAAAACTTAACAGCATCTTAGTTTGAGGACAGCAGAGCTAGTAATATTGTATTTTTTTTTGCAGAAAATCTTAGATGGCATACTGTATTTAGTTATTCCTAAAACTGATTCACGTCAAATCTCCCAAAACAATCGTGATTTTTTGGTAAAATTCAAGAATGCCCATATCTGTAAATTGGCTTATGTGGAATGGAGTCTCCTGAGTCAGTCGAGGCCGATGAAAGTACATTATGATTTAGGTGAGTGGGTTTTTTTTTAGTCTGATACTTGATTATGTTTGATTTTATACATAAATTTATAATAATATGTATTAGAAAATAAAACAAAAATGAAACCCTTCTGTAAAAACTGCATTAAAATTGGTTGAAAAATGAGGCAGTAATTCATATTTTAAATTCTAGAGTGGGGGCATATTGGAGATATCTTGCTATTCCTTTCCAACGCGCGTACCGTTATGTCGTGACGTGACTAGACTGATACTTCTCTTTCCCGCAGTTTGACAGTTACACCAAACTTCAAAGGCTTATGACTTTTTTCTTTTTTAGAATAGTATAATATTTCTTTCTGTTTTATATTTTAGATGACGTAAATTTCGAATAAATTGTGTTTACTAGTATGTATGAATAATGGACCGAGAGGTCATGGGTTCGATTCCCAGGTCGAACAGGTCCCAAAACCAAAAAAATCCCAGGTCCCAAAACTTAGCCAAATCCTTTCTGCAAAATGCTTGAAAAAGTGTATTGCGCCGACCCCACATCAAGGTGGGATAAGGGCAGGTAGAAAGAAAGTAAGAATATGTATGAATAACATCCCTATTATTATTTACAGGGAATCTGTATGAAAAAAATAAATATTTAAGAAAACCGTTTGGGCAGAGGTAAGACGAAAGTTGTATACCAATTTAAATTTAAGATAGATAGATAGATAGATAGATAGATAGATAGATAGATAGATAGATAGTAACTCTTTATTGTAGACACACACAGAAAACGGGTAACATTAAATAACTTATAAACTGTGCCACAAGTGGCAGCCTTATCGCTAAAAGCGATCTCTTCCAGGCAACCATAAGTATATTTCTTAGAAAAAATCACTCCACTGCGCCACAGTGATCTTGCACATGTCTAGTAATAAATAAATAAATATCACCCAACAATCAGATAGAGTCTTGTGTCGTGGGTATCAGGAACTACGAGAGACTTTCGGTCTCACAACACCTAGACCCGAAACAAATATCTGTAGGCCATACAAACATTTGTCTCGTGCGGGGATCGAACCCGCGGCCTTTGTCTAGATAGTAGATAGCATGCTTCCTCCATTAATAGTATGGTTTTGGAAACATATAATAATATTAGCCCCATAATATTACTGTCTCACTACTGGGCATGCCCATGTCCTACAAAAAATAAAACTTTTTTAAATTTGTATAATTTTAAAATGAAGGTAGATATTGTAATGTTAATATTTTTGGACAACTGACACCTTAGTCAGACCCGTGAGAAGGCTGCCAAGCTTTCGAAACGCCAGGCATAAAAATTAAAACCAAATCGTGATAGAATCCGTAAAAATGGTTTTATTTCAATAACTAAATAGTTTCAGACCAAATCCTCAGGCGGATGAACCAGCGCCGAAAAAGCCGAAATATGTTCAAAATGCACCAGAAACAAATGATTCTGAACCACAATATGAAACTTATGGATTGAGCATGCAGTTCTTGAGTAATTTGAAAATCAGGCTACCACTTGGAAATAAACTGTTTATATCTAACGTAAGTATATGTTGTCGCCTCTTTGGTCTAATATCAGCGTAAATATGGGTCGAGGTGTTATGGGTTTGATGCCCAGGTCGGGGAAAAATGAATTTCCAGAGGGGATTGACGTCAGGCAGCCAGCCTATTATAAAATCTTAGCCAAATCCTTTCTGCTTGAAAAAGTGTGTTGCGCCGACCCCACATTAAGGTGGGATTAGGGCAGGTTGAACGAGAGTAAGTATATGGTATTAAATTATGTACATGGTATTAAAAAACAGTTATAGCGTACTACTATCACTGCATATTATAAAACAAAGTCTTCCGCCGCGTCTGTCTGTTTGTTCGCGATAAATTCAAAAAGTACTGGACGGGTTTTCATGCGGTTTTCACCAATAGATAGAGTAATTCATGAGGAAGGTTTTCGTGTATAATTTTGAACTTTAATACGCGGGCGATGCTGCGAGCAAAAGCTAGTTATAAGTAAATAACAACAACACATAATCCTGACTCCACACTAAAGGCCTTAATTATAAAAATAATTTTAGCTGAGCAAATCATCGATATATTATTTACCTAGATGCACAGTTGACGCTCGAAAAATGGGACAGCAAAGGAGTGCTTAAGCACTCGTTTTCCATACAGTCTGACTCCGATAGAATTCTAAATTTCAAAATTCGAATTTAAAAATGCTTGATCATTTCGTTTAAAAAGCTACTTTATAACACGTCCATAGGGTTATATTTGTGTTGATTTAATTACAACTTGTGATCTTTTTCTTTGTTTTATTCTTGAGACCACATTTTAGAAGGATATTTGCAAAGAACTGTGCATCTAGGGTATATTATATTGATGGAGCAAACGGTTAAAAATAGTCTGTCACTTTTGTTTTTATACAATGTGATATAATTGCCTGTTGCACCACAAAGGCTACCAATAAAGGGGGCGTGATATTAAAAAGTTTGACAAACAGTGCTCATGGTCGTGACCTTATTTTTTAAAACAAATTCTTTGATAATTTATATTGTAATTATACAATTATTTTTCACTGTACTTTAAAGTTTTATTGTACCAACATAATATAGTATTTCTTTTAAACCCCAAATCTTTTATTTCTTTCTTTCTACCTGCCCTTATCCCACCTTAATGTGGGGTGGGCGCAACACACTTTTTTCAAGCATGTTGCACAGAGAATTTGGCTTAGTTTTTACGACCGGCCGCTTATCTGTCGTCAGCCCCCTATGAGGGAATAATAAAATTAATATATAATAAATAAATAAAATTGCATCCTCTAGTTTCACCTCTGTCTACCGTCGACAAGAGGCGTGAATGTTTGTATGTTTTAATGTTTCTATGTGTTTTATATATGTTTGTTTGTATGTTTCAGTTACATCCCAATGTGGATGAAGCAAAAATACGTGAAGTGTTCGGTTTAGCTGGACATATTGTGTACGCAGCAATAATTAAGAAAGATTATTTTGACCCCCCGAAATACTGTGCCAAAGTCCAATTTGATCATCCCGTTGAAGCTGTACAGGTACCATTTTCAATATGATTTGAATTTCAAGTATAGATGTAGCCCTCTTACTTACAAAATATTTAAGCGATTCATATATTTTAATCAAGTTTATCCCTTTCATTCTGAAATGTGACACAAGAAAACAAACTTGGTTTAAAAATAAGTGTGTAAATGGTTAATAAGTAAGGGAACGTACCCATACTACGTGACCTATTCTAGGGGGGAAGGGGGTCTTCAAAATACCACGCTTGGTCACAGGGCTAGGGTGGGGGCTTAGGTTTTCGTCATGTAGTCAATATCTTCTAGGAAAATCTCGTGCTTTTTCGAATTATATTCAAATATGGCGCGCAGCGTTTAGCACTTTTTAAAGACAGGTGGTAACACATAATATATTTTGTTTTTAACTTTTATTCGACAAAAAATTTAAAACCATATTTATAAATTACTACGCAAAAACTAGAGGGGGAGGGGGCTCTTGGCATTAGTGATGTGGATAATCGATTATTTTTCAGAATCGATTATCGATATAGACTGCCTCGTTGGCGTAGTTGTATTTCGGTATGACTACCGTCCTGAGGTCTCGGGTTCGATCCCCGGGTCGGGCAAAGTGATATTGGATTTCTCCAAATTAGCCCGGAGTCTGGAATTTGTGCCCGATATGGCGATAGGCTCGCCCCCTATCACATCTGGGACGGAACTAAGCTCGGCGAAGTGTGGGTGTTCTAGTTCGCTAGTACACCTCTGCCTACCCCTTCGGGGATACAGGCGTGAGCTTATGTTATCCATATCTCAAATAGTATTCTACATTTACATTTCGCAAAATTTAGTCGTGTAAGATACGGTAGTCGTACGGAAATACAACTACGCCACCGAGGCAGTCAGGTAATATGATAATACGTCTTTAAAAAATAATCGATTATCCACATCACTACTTGGCATATATAAATTGAGTATAAAAATTTAAAAAAATGGGTCACATAATATGAATATGTCCCCTAATAGATTATATTAGTGTTATTCAAAGTACATAATTTACTTTTAAGGCAATATCTATGTTTCACAACCAACAACTGTACTCATGGGTCATGGTAGTTCACATGGACACTAAACCTTCTAAAGATATTCCTGAAGGATTAACAGCTATAGGCCCAGGTTTGGGACCGAATGGGGAACCGTTGAGAGGCATCAGAAACCACATAGAGTTGCAACCGCTCAAACAGCTCCTAAAACGGGATGGTGCAGAATCTAAAGATACAAGCAGAAATGAGAATAACGCTCAGAACTTCAGTCCATTCGTACAGGACATGTCGATGTTTACACCTATGGCAAATACGATGATGCAAACGCCCATCGTCGCACAAACGCCTATGATGACACCTGTACAAACTCAAATGGCGATGCCAGTACAAGTATCCAACCAGCAGGGTATAAATCCGTTTGCGGCGACGTCTATGATGAACGCGTACAATATGCCGGCGATGCAGAACTTCCAAATGTTGCAAAACATGAACCAAAACGCGGCTAACTTCCAAGCGGTCAGCACGATGATGCCAGGCAATATGAACGCTGGTACTCCCGGACTGAGCTCTGATACTGGGGGCGTTGTCAGTTCAGATTGGCAAGTACAGACCAATGTGGGCACACAAAATGATAACACACAGCCGAAATTTGACGCTATGGATAATAAAAATAATTTTGGGTATAATCAGAACTTTGACAATAATGAGAGAAACTACAGTGCTCCCAGCAAGTATGGTGAATATGCCAAATTTTTTTTATATTATTTATTGGTTTATTGCTCGCCTCCTTGTTCTCGGACCAGCATATAAGGGCTGTGGACCGGGAAGTCCTAGGTCGATTCCCAGATGGGGCAAAGCGAATTTTCTAATTTAATTTGTCCGAGACTGGATCCCTCAAAGCAGTCAACGTCAGGCAGGCAGCCGATCGTAAAAACTAAGCCAAATCATTTCTGCAAAATGCTTGAATAAATGTGTTGTGCCGACTCTACATTAAGTTGGGATAAGGGCAGGTAGAAAGAAGAATGGGCTATTAGTTGATGATTGTCCAAAACTAAATATATCAATTGTGAGATGCTTAATTCAAGGTTCTATTCCGGTTACTTTTTATAAAGGTTTTGGTGGCTAAAGAGGCTGTATGTAATGTAAGTATTGTAATATACTATGAATAACATAACATAAGCTCACGCCTGTGTCCCCGAAGGGGTAGGCAGAGGCGCAACTAGTACACCCACATTTCGCCGAGCTTAGTTCCGTCCCAAATGTGATAGTGGGCGAGCATATCGCCATATCGGGCACAAATTTACTATGAATAACATAGTGTAATGTTATACTGGATTTAAATATATAAGATAAGATAAGGATCGAGAATCTTTATTATTTTCGCCCGAAGTCCTCAATTCGTCTGTATTTTTTATGTTTGTTCTCCGATCTCTTCGCCAAATGTGGACTTATTTCCAAGATTCTGTGTTCGATAGAGCTTGTTGCAAAGGTGGGTCTGGTCACGATCGGATACATTTTGAAGTCGGTCCGTTAAGTTTTTGACACAATTTCATTACAGACGATAAAAGAGACGATAGAGGCGGACGGGATTCAAAATCGAAATCGTCTCGAGACGATGACAAAACCAACAATGAGAAGTCTGATTTGTTGATATTTAAAAATGTAAGTACGTGGGTGTATTGACTCTTGTTATACATACATAAGCTCACGCCTGTATCCCCGAAGGGGTAGGCAGAGGCGCCATAGCGAACTAGAACACCCACATTTCGCCGAGCTTAGTTCCGTCCCAGATGTGACAGGGGGCGAGCTGATCGCCATATCGGGCACAAATTCCTGACTCCGGGCTGATATGGAAAAATACAATATCACTGCCCGACCCGGGGATCGAACCCGAGACCTCAGGACGGTAGTCGTACCGAAATACAACTACGCCACCGAAGCAGTGACTGTTAGAGAAACCGATATCATGATGTTAATCATAGCTGCATAAAACAATGTCCACAGCTACCTCGAAATGTAACGTTACAAGCACTGAAGAGCAAGATGCAAGAGGTGGGCGTGTTGAAGTTTGCCGAAATGACGGGACACGGACGGGCCATAGTGCGCTTCTGGAATAACAGAGACGCGGAACGATGTATAAGTATCCTTTATAAATAAATACACCTAACAGTCACACACGTAGTCCTGACCCCACACTAGGTATAACCTGTATCGTGGGTATCAGATACTATGAGAGACTTTCAATCTCACAACACCCAGACTTGAAACAAATATCTGTGGGCCACACAAACATTTGTCTCAATGCGGAAATCGAACCCGCGGCCTCTCGCTTCACAGCCGGCTACTCGCCCACTGCGCCACGGAGGCTGTTTTTGTCTTTCATAAAAACATCATAATAATATAATAATATTAGCTCTGTAATATTATTGTCCCACTGCTGGGCACGGGCCTCTACTACTGAGAGGGGTTAGGCCTTAGTCTACCACGCTGGCCTTATTCGGGTTGGTAAACTTTACATATGTACCTTCGAAATTCTTGTGGAGAAATTCTCGGGTATGCAGGTAATCATAATCATAATAATGTATTAACATGTTATACGTGGGTATTTAGGGATCCGGAAGAACGAAGATGAAAGAATCTACACCTGTTTCATTCACACAACAGCGAAAGTTTTTGTGTGTGAACGCAACAGGCGACCCGTGTGTACCCGCCATTATGTGACCTGTTCTAGGGAGGAGAGGGTCTTCAAAATACCACGCTTGGTCACATCCAAAGTAAGCAAAGACAAGTCCCCCCCCTCCCCCCGTTGAGCTTACATAATACTTGAATGGCCCTTTAAACTCGTTATTTTGATGGTCGCTAATTTTTTTAATGTCACTGTATTTATCATCAGGTGTAGTGCAGTCACAATGGTATGCTCGGATGAAATAACGATGTCAAGAATCATTTATTCCTTCATAAGCTAATACCTGTATCCCCAAAGGAGTAGGCAAAAACGAACTAGATAACACAATACCCAAATTTTGCCGAGCTTATTTCCGTCCCAAGGGTGATAGAGGGGGAGACTATCGCCAACGTTCGTATAAGTCTCTGACAACTTGAACACCTAAATAATGGCTATGAAAATGAATATTTCCTTAGCGCTATACAGAATTATTTGACAGGTCTAAAGTGGACGGACAAGTCATCGAAGTACGATACTTCTAGTGGTGAGTTGAAAATCAATTTCAAGGTAAGGGTGTGTCAAATGTACTAACAATTTTATACTTATTATACAAGACTTATAGAATGAAATTATAAGGGAGTGCAGTTAACATATCTTGAGTGGTAAACTCAGGCTGTAGACAGTAACGACTGGGCAGACACCAATGGGCCGGCTCGACCAGTTTGATACTGTTGTCTCTCAGAAAACCGACGTAAAGTGGCAGGTTGCTGTCGCGTTTTATTCGGTGAGTGAGATTTCCGGTGGCCAAATTACTTCCCCCCATTCCCAATCCCTATTTCCCTCCTTTTCGGTCGGCAACGCACCCATGATTCTTTTTGTGTTTTGGGTGTCTATGGGCGGTGGAGATCACTTACAATCAGGTGACCCATCTGCTCGTTTGCCAGACTGCTATAGAAAAATCTACAGAGTTTAGTATCCTGACATTTTATACAAGTCATGGTGGTTATCTAAAAAGCTTAATGTACTGTAAGGTTAATGGTATTGATAATTATTGGTTATGAATGACATAACGAAATAGGAAATATTCGTATAATAAACGCTTCGATTTGATATAATAATATGTCTCATGAAAAGGTGTTGGTTTTTTTCTCTACACTCGATAATGATCAGTACCGGATTTAGGGGGGCGAAAGGGTGCACGTGCTCCGGGCGACAGGATTTAGGAGGCGGCAAAATCTAGAGAGAGCTCTAATTTGGGGGCGGTAAAATCGGGCAAATTGGCAGCTTTCCTCCGTTTTGAAAAAGCCTAGATCCGGTACTGACAATGATATAAGTCAATGCGTCACTAGGGCATTGGAAGTCGGTAGTATCGTCGATTGTCGTCTCCTTGGTCGAGTGGCAGCGGTTCTAAAGCGCTTTGCCCGGCCCTGGATCCCCCCAGAGGGGTTGACGTCGAGCTGGTAGCCGGTTTTAAAAACTGAGCCAAATATTTTTTACAGTACGCTTTAAAAAGCGTAGAAAGTGGAAAGAAAAGGAAAAGTATCGATGTAGCGAAATTCGTTAAGAGTCCCTAGGGACCTAATACACACTTAGATGTGCTCTAGAACGAAAAGCTGATGAATCCGGAATTACTATCCCTTCTACAATAGCGCTAGGGAGAGTCAGTAAAGAGCTTTTCCCCGTGGCAAAAAAGTACAGAAATATATTGCAAGTATAATAAGCAATTCAAAGTATTGCGAAATTATAAAATGCAAATACAATTTGTAATAATACATGCCATGGTGCATAAAGTTACAAATTTCTTAACATAGAATGTATGTGAAAAAAAAAGGTTGCCGAAACCCGGGATTGAACCGGGGACCTTTAGATCTTCAGTCTAACGCTCTCCCAACTGAGCTATTTCGGCTTGTGGTGTACTTCCCATATTTGGTCATAGTATTCAATGCGCACAATATTGTGACTTGGAAAGTATGGAGAATAATAATTTATCGTCAAACCGCAGGCCCAATCAAACATTTGTTCAAACCGGAAAAATAACAAGATAACCTTCTTTTTTACTTCGGTGTAGTCGGGTAAAAAATAATAAAAACCAACAGTCACCATAGGTAGTACCTAATTGCTTAATATTTTTATATATGTATGTATGTATAAATATAAATTTAATATTGCTTAATATAATAATTAAACAATTTAACACCTAAAAAGCAAGTGAAATATACGCAGATTTGTTCATCAGTGTTTCTAATCAATTAATATAATTACAAAAAAAAAAAAATTGTAGATAACCAAATTTAAAGGCCGGACGAAGGGGTCAAAAGCGGATAAGGCGCAATACTAATATGCGACCCGAGGTGCTAAATGGTGTAAATTGGTCCTATACCGAAAACTTTAACGACCACCGGTATGGACTATGAGATTTTATGTTTAATATTATGAAAGATCGAATGTAAGTGTCTACATAATATCTTGGTTACAAGACAAATGTAGTAAGCAAACTTGCATTTTATATGATCCCTAGAAGGGAGTCTTTTTATGTAATTAGGGATTGGATTTGAAATCACTAATCATGAAATATGAATTATTAAATCTAGTCCTCAAATTTATGTGAAAAAATAGACAAGATTGCGTCCGTACATAGGCTCACGCCTATATCCCCGAAGGGGTAGGCACAGGAGCAATAGTGAGTCAAAATACCCACATTTCGCCGATCTTATTGTCCGTCCCAGACGCGATAGGGGGCGAGCCTATTACCATATCGGGTACAAATTGGAAAGAAAACCCAATATCACTGCCCGACCCGGGGATCAAACCCGAGACTTCAGGGCGGTAGTCTTACTGCAATACAACTATAAAATCGAGGCAGTAGACCATATAGGCAGTGCGGTATTTATCTCTTTGTGAATTGAGATAAAATTAAACACGCCGTAATGGTTATTTTATTGGCTCATGAGTCACCATCAGATGAACAGTCGGCTCACCTGATGGTACGACTAAGTAGTTACCGTGGTTAAGGTATAGATAATATCAGGGGCCTAGCAAACGGCGTTGAGGTTTGAATAATTTCGCCACGATTTCCACTGCCGTTAAGTGGCGACTGTTTGGGGCACAGCAAGGCGTAACGGCACGAATAAATCGCGCTACGACAGCACGCCAATTGGATGGGTCTGTACCCTAAAATCCTAAGGATTTTCTTAGAGAACTTTTAAGAGTTCTTTAATATTTAAAAAAATATATATCTACATTTAACGGAGTACTGGTACGCGTTTCAGAAAACTTATACCATAAAAACATAGGCTAGTTGGGCCCGATACCCGACAAATGAGAACAGCGTCACATAAGTTCTGCCAAATGGGAATGGACACAAACTCAGTTAACTTTTCTAGGAACTCTAGATGTATGCTGTTATAAACTTCATCGCAATGTATTCCAAAATAAAACCCGTTTAGGGCATGCCCTAAGAAAGAACAAAGAACAAAAAAGACATGTCTTTCAATTATAGCGTTTTTAATTTAAAAACAAGTGTTATGTAACATTTTGAGACATGAACTTTTTTTTAAGGGTTAAGTAATATGATTGTGGCAAATTAGTAGATAAGTAAGATGGCCCGTGTTACAATTATACCAGAGTTGGAGCCGAGGGGGCTTGTCGCTAGAGTCTAGTCGCTAAAAATGTTGAGAAACACTGTCTTATTGATGTCTAATTAATACAATGAGATGTATTCTGTTATTTATATTTTCATACAATGATTATAATTTGTGCTGAGGGTTATATTACACTAAACGAAAATTAATTTATTATTTCTTAAAAACTGAATGATTATCAACACAATATAATATTATTCAATACATATGTTACCTACGGTTAACTGCAACTAAATAAGTTGCATGGGATGATAATTCTATGCTAATGTTAGCAGTAGTAAAGAGTATGCAGTATCTTTCATGGATGTACCATAGACACATGTCTGCTACCATGAGGTACAGAGAACAAACTACGTCTATGATAGTAAATTAATATTACCTTAGAGTCTGTCCTTTTTTTTCTATGGGGTGAATTACTTAACTCCGATGACACAAGAAATAGAGGGCAAATCGAATTACATGTATTAAATATGTACCTATAGGTTTCCAAGTCATGTTTTGAGGGATGATCTTTCACAATTTCTGTGGCGCGGAGCCGACTATGAAGAAAAGGGCGCGGGTTCGATCCCCGCAACAAGGTTTGTGTGAAATATGAGTAATCACAAAATCCTAGTGGATATTAGGACTGCGTGCGATTGGTTGGGGGCGTTTGGAGAATTCTGCCACGGTATCCCCTGCCCGTCGTAAAAGGCCACTTATAGGGGCCATCAGGGGTCGCCGGCGCGCAGCGAGGGTGTTGTAGCGCCCCTTTTAGTACTTTTGTACGTGCGACCTCGGGATGAACGGCGGCACGGGTGTTTGGTCTCTTGCTGTCGTTGACGCAGAGGGCGTCCTTCGGCGGTGGGGGCTTATGAGCCTCCCCACAATTGGAGAGGCGCCGCAAGGCGGCATCGCGTAGGGGCAGTTCCGGCCGAAGCCTGGGCGCCTCTCGTCTAGGGAACCCCGCAACTGTTCCTAAAGCGCCGAAGAGGGCCACCGCGGGGTTTTTAGTCGGTATTGCCGGTGTAGGGTGTACATAGTGTTAGGGACTCGGCTCAGTGTGTCGCCCGGATGTTTTTCATGATGTTTTTCATTTCTCTCGGGTATATGGCGCTAGGTCATAAGACCGGCGACTCCGACATAACCGTCACGTCTCCCCCCTAGGCGAGGCGGTAATGGTAAAACACTTTTCCCCGCGTCAACAAAGAAAGGACTGCGTGCGATGTAGTAGAATATGGATTAAAAATATATCAGAATGTTCAACATGGTAGTTAATTGGTCAAGTGTAATTATTGAAGTTTCGCATAAGATGCGTGATTACAATCTAAAATTTGAAGGTTTATTGAAACTATGAAATTATCTTTATTTCAGTATATCGCTGGGGCTGCACGAAGATTATTATTAATATAGGGTGTAAGTCTTGTTTTAACATGACTATTAAGATTACAAAGTCTCATCAAGTGATTTGTGACAAATTTTTCTATAATCTTAGGAATTCATTTAATTTCTTTTCTATAATAAACAATTATGATTAAATATTGTTTTATTTCATAATTCTTAATATTATTAGAGACTACGGCCCTTAAACACTTCCATTAACATCATCAGCCACAGGACAGGACACAGGAAAATATTTGTATGACAAACACCCGAACGCCTCTAGCGGTTACGCGGGGAACTGACGTTTTTTATAGAAATTAAGGTCCGATTGCTAATAAATCAGAGTAAACTGACAGATCGAAATGTCACTTTCCAAAATGTTGTTTACTTTAAAAGCTAGTCTAAGTTAAAAGCCTATTCAAAACATAGTGATTGATCTAGTTAAATTTTTATAATTCAAAGATACAATAACTCGGCACTAGCTTGGAAAAATAGAATTTTATTGCGTATATTTAGAAAATTAGGCTTGACCCATCGAGTTAAAGACCGTGTCAATAATATTGCGTAAATTATCGCAACATATACGCGAAATGATAGCATTGAAAATTACAAATAATTCTATTATTTGAGAAAAAATATGTTCAGGACATTCATAGATTTTGTAAGTGTTGTTTATAATGAACCATGACTATAATTGCAATAGACATGCCATAACTTAGCATGCAGCAATTTACTATGACTATAATTCAATAGACATGCAGTACTAATAATTAATTAGGCAGGAATTAGTACTTCAAGTTATACTTAAGAAAATGAAAGAATGAAATGGTTCACTGTATTGAAATGTTTAAATAATCTTGATCTTTTAACACAACACTATTCTTCTTCTTTATTTAAAAAATATGGCCTCCATCAAAGGTTGATGATTTTGCCAACGACAGTGTTTAATAAATCCATTACTCAAAAAAATAGCTAGTCAGACCCAGCACTATTTAAAATTTAAATTTCATGAAAAGTGGCAACATTTGAAATGTCAGATTACTCAGTTATTTAGCAATCCTACTATACGTAGTCGCTAGCTTGAAATGTCAAAACATTCATGGTAGACCTTCAGGTGCAAAAAGTAAAAGTCGCAGCGTAGTTAAAGATGTTTATTAACGTTTAAATCTACTCTCTCATCATCTTCTCCTTCTGCCTGGCGAGCTTCTTCTTGGAGAGTTTCTTCTTGGCGGGCGCGTCGTCCTGCGGCGCGGCGCGCGACACCGCGTCCTCGCGCTCCGACAGGCACACCTCGATGTGGCACGGCGACGACATGTACGGGTTGATGCGCCCGTGCGCGCGGTACGTGCGTCTGCGCAGGCACGGCGCGCGGTTCACCTGATCACACGCAATGTTAACATCACAGATATATAATAACACCCAACAGTCACATACATAGTCCTGACCCCACACTAAGATCGAGTCTTGTGTCGTGGGTATCAGGAACCTAGAGAGACGCACGGTCTCACAACACCCAGACCCGAAACAAATATCTGTAGGCCATACAAACATTTGTCTCTGTGCGGGGATCGAACCCGCGGCCTCTCGCTTCACAGCCGGCTACTCGCCCGCTGCGCCACGGAGGCTGTCAAATGCAAATCAAACGCATATATAGCTTAACATTTATCAAACTTAAGTGTTATCAGCCACGAGGTGTTTGTGCTGAACATAGGTCGCCCTCAAAGATGTTCATACTGGCTTAATACCTAATCGAATCTTTTATCAACAAAAGATGCAGAGAGATGTGGAGCCGGCTGTGAAACGAGGCCACGGGTTCAATTCCCGCATTGAGACAAATGTTTGGCCCACAGATATTTGTTTCAAGTCTGGGTGTTGTGAAACCGAAAGTCTCTTATAGTCTGACACCCACGATACATACGATACAGGTTATACCTACTGTGGGGTCAGGACTAGGTGTGTGACTGTTGGGTATATTTATTTACTTATTTAACTTATAACATTCTACCTGCCCTTATCCCACTGTTATGTGGGGTCGGCGCAACACTTTTTTAAGCATGTTGCAGAGAATATTTGGCTTAGTTTTTACGACCGGCCGCCTGCCTAACGTCAACCCTCTATGAGGGATCCAGTCCCGGGCAAATTGAATTAGAAAATTTGCCTTGCCCAGCCTGGGAATCAAACCCAGGACCTCCTGGTCCACAGCTCATACTTTATAAAAAAATGACCGTCTCGGTGGCGTGGTTGTGTTTCGGTACGACTACCATTCAGAGGTCTCGGGTTCGATTCCCGGGTCGGGCAAAGTGATATTGGATTTTCCATATCAGCTTGGAGTCTGGAATTTGTGCCCGATATGGCGATAGGCTCGCCCCCTATCACATCTGGGACGGAACTAAGCTCAGCGAAATGTGTTCTAGTTCGCTAATGCACCTCTGCCTACCTCTTCGGGGATAAAGGCGTGAGCTTATGTTATGTTATAAAAAATAGAATCTAATCATTATCAGCCAAGGGGTATCCACTATTGAACATAAGCATCCCTCAAAGATATCCATACTGACTTAATACATAATCGAATCTAAAGCTGCATTTCCATTTATAACACTGTTCATGGAACAATGGACCATGAATACAAAAATGTAGAAATACAAGTATTGTGTAGGTAATTTGTGTAATGTTTTAGTGCAGGAGGCCGGCCTAATAACCCGGCTTAATATCAACAAAAGTTGCAGAGTATACAAATATTATGCATAATATTTCAATATTCTCAGGATGATAAAAATGCTATATTAATTCCATATCAATATCTAGCAAAATTAAAAGTATGATTAATTCTAAATTTTAGTTCTCAAGTAAACTTCCCTTGGCTCTGAGCTATAAGCCACACCACATAAGAAATAATGAGAAATTATGTTGCAAAGTTAATTCAAAGAGGTTATATACATAAATGCAGTACAAGATCACATCTTGTACATGACTTCACTTCCATTATATATTAAATTGTTAATAATTGTAGATTAAAAATAGCTGTATTAAAACTAGGTAATGTAATGTAAATAACAACTTAAACAAAAGGTTTCATAAACAAAACACTCTTAAATAGATCATTGTCATTATTAATTTCTGCCTTTTGAAAACAGATAGTATATTTTTGTACATGCTGTCAAGCTAAAAGGCAATCATGTTTTTACAATAATCCCTATTATAGTTGTTTTTGCCAACAAGTGATGATGACGTGTTCATAGTTTTTTTCAATATTTTTTTTTTATGATTACACAGGACACAATCTAAATTACAAAGTACAGTTCCATGACCAACATATCTTGAAATAGCAGTTTTAAGTGGTTCTTTTTTTAGAACACTTCTCTATAACCATACTCATCTCCATCATAATCATGCACAGAAAGTGACATTGTGGTTAATGGCCAAAATGGAAAGAAAATTAAGTTTATTGCTGTATTTTTAGTGTCATTTTTATTATAATTTGCTAAGATATTATTTACTATACAGATATTAATGAAGGCGCCTAGTACAAATTCATAATCATTATCCTTTTAACCAGAAACCTAAAGTTGATCCTATTTTAGCCATTTGCCATCAATATGTCAAATAATTCAAACATACCTGAATGTGATCGATCACTAGCCTGTCTACATCAAGGCCTTTGTAGTCAGCATTAGATTCAGCGTTTCTCAGCAACTGCAGCAGGAATTCTGCCGATTTCTTGGGCCATCTACCCTGTGTGGTGCCAAATTGCTTGGCCTGTGCACACCTGCCCACACCACCATTGAATCGGCGGAATGGAATGCATTCCTTCTTCTCAGTCACATTTTTAAGGTAACGTACAGCACGGCGCAGTGGCAGTTTTCTAATGGCCATAGCTGTTTCATATGTGTTCTGAAAGATAAAGTACATAAATTGTATCACACTAATTGTCAAATGTGAAAGTTTGTGTTTTTATCTTTGTTACATCTTCACTAAGAGATTTAATATTACTAACTATAGAGGGGTTATCAAGCAAGTTTCCATACAAACAAATGTATCTCAAACTTCAGTACCGCCATCAACCATTTATTACAATGGGAAGGCGATTATTACATTTTACACCCTAAAATGTTCTGTGAATGGTTAAGAATCACGTAAGACAAGTTTTTTATCTCAATATTATTATGCTGGTTGACCTGGTGTGCGTATATTTCAAATAAACTGAGAGACTTATGACCATGAGGTCATAACTTTTGGATCATAAATTTTGTGCTGTTATCCTGTCTATATATAAACTGTTGAATGTTTTTGCATCTTCACAGTCAAATGGCTAGACCAATTTTGATGAAATTTGGTACGGAGGTAGCAGACACCTGGATTAATACATAGGCCAGCGTTCCACAACTTTTGTGGTTAATGCACACCTAAGAAAACGAAAAAATTCAGAGGTCCGCCATACTGCAACACCTGATATATTAATCAAAAAATCTTCACTTGCGTGATTTGTGGCTGTGTACAAGAGATTTTTCTCCTGTACTATTTTAATTTTATCGAGGCACACCAACTACTGGCGACGGTACACCAGTGTGCGGCAGCACACACTTTGCAGAACACTAACATAGGCTACTTTGTATCCCTATGAAAATAAATTTCCATGCAGTCACTGCTAGTACATGATAAATCATAAAGCAGTATGCAGGTATGTGAAGTCTACCAAACCACGTCAGGCCAGCTAAATTAAGGCCCAACCCCTCTCAGAAGAGAAAGACCAAGCCCAGTAATATGATAGGGCTATTAAATAGTATAAACTACTAGTTTTATTGTTGATATTTATTCATCTATTTGCTTGATATAGATATCATGCATTCATGATGACAGTATCCATGGATAGTGTAAGAGCTGTGATTCCTAGTGTTCTATGGAACCTAAGGCTTCCCGGGAAATCACATTGATCATTGCAGCGCAAGATTATTCTAGACTATAATTCTAGTTTTAGAGGTTCTAAGCTTCAATACTTCCAAACCACACTCGTTAACACTTTGTAAAGTAAACTTAGATGTTACGTCCATGTGGAAACAAACAAGTAAATAAATAGATGATAAAAAACATACCTTGAAGTGAACACGGAGGTTTGAGCCACGCGCCTTGCATGACTTTGCTGGATTATCCGGCTCCCGAGAGTAACGACCCATTTTTGTTTCTGAAACACAGAGCGGCTTATGTTCCAAATGCCATCAACAAACTTAGGTTATTATTTTACAACACCGCCATTTTACACATTCCGTGAAATATACACGTAAATAACGAGGATACACTGTATAACGCCGCACCAAGAGAGGATTTAATTCAACATTCATCATATTTCAAGATTTTTACGGATTTCACAAAATACGAAACCAACCTCTCAGGAGAAAAATTGACAGGAAAAGGAATAGACAAAATTTTTGACAACAAAATATTTGACATTGACATTAATTAAGAGTTGCCACCACAGAAAATTGTAAGGTGAATAGTGAAGTTGAATCTGTATTGAAGTTGGTCACTATTTGACTATTTGTTTATGGTATAAAAACAAAGGTATTATAATATTATGCATATAAATATCATTTTTGAAAGGATGTAGCCGATAGACAGATGGTTAAATAAATTTAATTAGATTTTAACGTTTATTGAAAAAACGGACAAGTGTGAGTTGTAATCGCCCACCGATGTTTCCGTACAAACGAGTAGTTATAAAAAATAGTACAAGTATGTATTTTTTATATTTTTTGTCATGTCGGGTTTTCCTTCCTGACGCTATAACTCCAGAACGCACGGACCGATTTCCACGGTTTTGCATTCGTTGGAAAGGTCTCGGGCTCCGTGAGGTTTATAGCAAAGAAAATTCAGGAAAAAATTCAATAGAAAAGCGGGAAAATCTTTTTTTACGCACCGGCGCCATCTACTTAAAATATTGGTTTGCAGTACATGCTATGTATCAGAGATGGTGCTGTAACAGACAGACAGACGGGTGACAGACAGGTGACAGATGGGTGACAGACGGGTGACAGACGGGGTGACAGACTGGGTGACAGACGGGGTGACAATCGAGCAGATAGATGGGGTGACCGACGGGTTGACCGACAGGGTGACTGTCGGGGTGACCGACGGGGTGATGGACGGGGTGACTGACGGGGTAACTGACGGGGTGATGGACGGGGTAACTGACGAGGGTACTGACTGGGTGACTGACGGGGTGACTGACGAAAACGGACCAAAGTAGATCATCTCATTACCTCCTTTAGAATTATTGGATTATAGGTGCCTACAACTCATTCTTTCAACCCTCTCTCTCCTAAGCAGACGAAGTTGCACGGGTCAGCTAGTGTATATTAAAAGTTATTGCTTCTTGCCAAATTTCATAGTTCTAGATCAATGAAAAATATATGTTTTTATTCACTTGTGACTGTCGAAGTATGCGGGTTTTTGCGACATAAACGGCTGTAATTTTTTTACGTTAACTGAGAAGTTTGATTTTTTCACAGCTGCAAAGGACTACAGATCTGCGTATATGGTTTTAATTCCAACTCGATACTTCCACGCGTTACCGAGATAGAAGGTCTTAACAGATAGACAGACAGACGAAAAATAAACTGATCATTTACGGGTTCATTTTTTTCTTTTTGAGGTACGGAACCTTAACAAGCCAAATAATTAATTTATGTGATTCCTTTGTCCGGATAACTTGTAAGCAGAAAGATTCAATAGCAGTATTATGCTGTTTATAGTACTATAAGGTCTTGTAAGTTATAACTGAATTTTAAAGTAAGGACGCTATCATACTATTATGCTATTCCAAATTGCATAAATAAATCGATATTCGTTGTAATATTGTAAATAGGTACATACATATAATATCATAGTCGCCTCCTTAGTCTAGTGGCAGCATAAACGGGCTGTGAACCGGGAGGTCGTTTCGTTGTCGGTCGGGTTCGATTCCCAGGTTGGGCAAAGCGAATTTTCTAATTTAATTTGCCCGGGACTGGATCCCTCAACGGGAGTTGACGTCAGGCAGGGAGCCGGCCATAAATATTAAGCCAAATCAAAGTGTGTTGCGCCAACCCCACATTAAGGTGGAATAAGGGCAGGTAGAAACAAAGTAAACATAATATATCATGTATGTATGTACAACGTATTAGAGTCTCTGGAACGAATTCGTTTTGAAATTTGTTTTTTTTCGAAAACAAATGTTTTCTTTTTCATATCTTTATTAGATAAAATTTTATTTCATTGGAGTTGCTAGTCATATTGGTATATGGTCACAACTGAAGACCCTGAGGTAGGCAAAAGAAGTAAATAAAAGACGTAGGTAAGCATTAAGCGGCAGTCATCCTAATACAGCTGTATTTAAATGAAACAAGCTTCGTCAGATTTAAAATTTATTTGTGCAACTATACTATTATTGACTACATTTTAATGCATTATAAATTATAATTACAATAAATGCACTATGATATGTATTGAAGATCAGTTTTAGAATTTCGAAATGTTCGAATTCAGAAATCATAAAATTTTGTTACAATATATAATTAGAATTATTCAAATAAAAACTTAATCTAATAATACTATGATAATGATATAAATATTTACAATTTGAATTATATTATAAAACATTTTTTTACAAGTTTATGTAAAATTCAATACCTATGCCATAAACATAGTTAGAAATCATGACCATTCTTTGTCACATGCCATCATGCCTATTTTAAGCATTAATTCTGTAAATCTGGGTATTTACGAAATGGGTATTAGAATATGTTTGATTTTATACACATATTTATATGTAATAGCGAATAAAACGAAAATGTAAACCCTTCTGTAAAAACTGCATCGAAATTGGTTGTAAAATGACGTAGTAATTAAGTATTCTTTGGTTACAATGACTAGTAAAATTTTATAAACAAGTATTATTTTTTACTAAAACTTGGGAAAACGAATCTGATGTCTGATGGAAATATTGTATGTAGATAGACTGGATCCATATATTGTTGCTAACGCATCTGAAAGAAATTTATCATTTTCTGTTTGATATGTAATTTTCAGTACAGTAATTAATCGATTCTAGTTACCAAAAAAAAATCGACTAAAGTTTTGACATTCTATTAGGATCTAACAACTATTGCTTTTTAGAATTTATTGAGAGCCTTAATATGACGAAGCGTAATTTGCGTATTATCATAAATCTTAATTAACATAATAATTAAACATGTTTTTAGAATAAATAAAAAATAAAGTTATTTACATTTTTTGTTACACACCATCTAGTAATACCAGTGTGAACCATACAGTACTGCCATCTATCGGCTGACTACGTTAAAACTTTTTAAATTATACGAATAACGTTACAAAATGATATACATTTTTACACAATTAAGACATCGAATCATCACAATAAATAGTGTATGCTTTCCGGTGGCAGTAGAATTGCACTTAAACTCAGCTAATGAGGCGCTGGTGCCGGTGGAGGGAGCAGTGGTAGAGGCGCCACGCAGGCTACGCAGCTGTCTGCCTCTGTGAAATAATAATAAATATTAATATATGCCTCCGACGGTGGCGTAGTCAAGTAATTTCATATTGAATTTTTCTATTGACTATTGTTTTTAATATCATAGCCTCCGTGGCTGCGAGAGGCCGCGGGTTCGATTCCTGCACCGAGACAAATTTTTGTGTCGCTCACAGATATTTGTTTCGGGTCTGGATGTTGGGAGACCGAAAGTCTCTCGTAGTTCCTGATACCCACGACACAAGACTCGATCTTAGTGTGGGGTCAGAACTACATACATATGTGTGTGAGTGTTGGGCGTTATTTATTCATTTATTTATTATTCAGTATCAGCCCGGAGTCTGTCTTGTGCTCGATATGGCGAAAGGCTCGTCCCTGTCACGTTTTAGGATTCTTTGATAAATAATTTTTTTTATACTTAATGTAATGTGTTTATTCGCGACTACTAGCATAATCATGTCAATTGTCATGAAAAACCAAGTTTCTCCTAGGTTGTTGAGGAGTTTGATTTGTTTACGGACTCATTAATTATATCAAAATAGAAAACGAAATAGTAAGCTCTATTGAATTCAAAAGGATCTTCACAATTCGTACCTCCACTATTTACTACGCACGTAGAACCATACTACAACCCTGCTACGACGTAGCACTGTAGAGCACATATGAAAAACTTAAAAAGCAATGATTACAAAATCAATTTATGCATGCTAATAATAAAAATAACTTATTAACAAAATAAAGTAAATAATTATGCGTGAAATGAAATCACATACATAAGCTCACGCCTGTATCCCCGAAGGGGTAGGCAGATGCGCACTAGCAAACTAGAACACCCTCATTTCGCCGAGCTTAGTTCCGTCCCAGATGTGATAGCGGGCGAGCCTATCGCCATATCGGGCACAAATTCCAGACTCCGGGCTGATATGCAAAAATCCAATAAAAATAGCTTACTTCCATACACATATTTATATAAATAGTACATAGTTTGGTTTCTCCATAATATGAACCAGAAGGGTTAGGCCTCTTTCTACCCCTCGTCTCTGACTATGGATTTCCACTTCGCCTTACTATGACATACTAACGCTTCATCTACTTTCATCAATCTTTTCATGCATTCTCTTCGGTTCAGCCGTACATATTATATTAAAAACCTATGCTAAACATAAAATAAAAAAGCAAACGTGTGGCACTCGGGGAATGCCGCGGTAAAGCTATTGCATAGCATCCAAAATCAATACACCTATATACTTTCTCACAAACAGCTGATTACGTATTCGTCCGATTTCGGAGCAGCTCGTCTCGATTCGTGCGAGCTTCGTAGAGTCGTACCATAAAGTAAATACAAAGAGGAGGTGCCCTAACGCCGAAACTCTAAGCAGGCATGAGTCACAGATTGCGGGGCGAAGAGGGGGATTACGGATGCGCAGTAACGCCGATACAACCAATGCCACCTAGAGGCGAGTTGCTGAACTAAAGAGACAAGCGTGATATTTCAAAAAAGTCATTAAAAGTTCTGCTATCCATCGATAGACGGCAAAATTAAAAAGTATCACCGGTGTGCCGGTCGGAGTGGGGGGGTGTTAGGTTATTTTCGTTACGGAATTTCTGGATTCGGTCTCCACGCGTAGGCCCGCGATAGAAGCTATGCAATAGCTTAATAAAAAAGAAACCTATGTTAATTACACTTCCACCCGACAAACCAGCGAATCCACAGAAAGTCCTAAACCCACGTTATCCTTGGAAAATACTTCGCGTAAAGTACATTAATTAATACATGTTATTTAACACGCTCTATTTTAAACTTACGGTATTGATTCTTGTACCTAAGCAACGGTTAATCCGGTTTTAATTGCCAACTTCGATCAGAGCAACCTTCCGAATCACTGTAACACGTAAGTATTAAAGTGTGTTTGTTGATCAAACACGCCAATTTGGATGAAAAGTATTTATACAGCTGGTGATCTAGATTGGATTATTATGCTATCACGCGGCGGAGTCGCTGTCAGTGGAGACTGGAGTGGAATTTTGGAGAAAGGGGATTTGTCGAAGTATACCGGGCTGATAATTATTAAGTAGGTACCATAAATTAATAGTACCATCAGATGTAGTGTAGTTATTGCCGTGTTCGGATAAAAAATAAACAAAATGATTGATATGACATTTGTAATTCTTAGCTTTTTAATTACGTACAAAGGCAGACGAGCAGACAATCCAACCGATGGTAAGTGGTTATCATCGTTCATGGTCCGATGGCCATATGACTAGAAATAATTACAAGTTCAAAAACTTAACGGACCGACTTCAAATCCGATCGTGACCAAATTTATATGGGACCACCCTTGAAAGAAGCTCTATCTAACACAAAAAGAATTTTCAAGATCGGTCTACATTCGGCGGAGATATCGCGTAACATACATAAAAAAAAGATGGGTCACCTGATGGTAAGTGATCTCCACCGCCCATAGACACCCAAGACACAATAAGAATCATGGGTGCGTTGCCAACCTAAAAACAGGAAATGAAGGGGACAGAAAAGGGATTGGGAGAGAGAGGGGGGAAATGGGCCACCGGAAATCTCACTCACCGAACGAAACGCGACGTTGGTTTTCTGTGAGACAGTGGTATCCAACCGGTCAAGCGGGCCCATTCGTGGTGTAGACGATACTGTCTACAGCGTGGCTCTACCACTCATAAAGTCTATCTATAAACCTAACCGGGTGTCTGCTTACCAATTTCCGACAGGACAGGAAATTATTTAGGTGAACTTATGAGGGTATAACAGTTCACTGATTGCTCACCACGGTCGTGCATGTAATGTAGCGAGGGCCTGAGGTCTGGCAAGCGCCAGGGCTCCACCCTGCCGTCGTCTTCCCGCTCCACTTTCGGCACCAGGGCCGTCCAGCAGTCGTCTGGACGAGGAGTGGGCGCGCTGCGGCATGGCCATGCGCAAGTCTGGAACATATATTAAGTATGAAATCTGGGATTGGGATAAGGTGAGGCGAAAAGTACTTCTAACACATCTGGACTCTGTGCCCTATATGGAGCATAACCTCAACCCCTAAAAGATGAGATGACAGAAATAATTTTGGCGAAACGTTGGGTCTACTGATTTTTTTTAGTATGTTACAGAAATTGTTATTATGACCTTAAAAAGTGATGCACTTAGATTTTAAGTTTTTTATTGTATGTATCAAATTAGACATTAGCAAAGTTGAAGACTACTGGTGGTTTAAATAAGATTCGGCTTAGTTTGTACGATCGGCTGCCTGCCTGTCATCAACCATGTTTGGAGGATACAGTTCCGGATAAATTGTGTTAGAAACGCAATGTTGGTTAAAAGAACGAAGGATTTTTTTTTTCATATATGATTGAATTGTTTATTTGGCGTTTTAAGGTTTATAATTAAATCATATTCAACAGTGGCAACGTTAAACATTCGTGATAAAAACTAAGTTTGTCTCGATTACCGTCACGTCACTAGTGTTATCAGATTGGACACGCGCTGCAATTACTTAAATGTTGCACCACACTTATCACTCTGCACTTAACTAATCACTAGTGATGCAATCATAGCTATCATTGTGCACTTGCACTGATTTTCAATTACAGACAGGAAATTTGCTGTACCTGAGTGATACAGCCTACTTTTCATAAGGTGAAACAACTTTAATCGCAGGAGCAGCTGCGAGTAACAGTTAGCTGATAGTTACTTTAAATTAAGTTCATGTTAGTTACTTTTTTAAAATCTTCCCAAATGGTGATACTACGTCATAAGAATATGAGAGAGACAGAGGATGAGAGTCGTCTGACAACATGCAGAATTATGATGGGTGAGTAAACATACTGAACCTTACTTATAAAAACATTTTAACTGACCAAATGGTTAAGAATAGTCTGTTACTTTTTTCCTTGTGTCACATTGTTTGAAAATAAAAGAGACAGACTATTTTTAACCATTTGCTCAGCTAAAATGTTTTTATGAGTAAGCCCCATTATATACAGGAACCCTGAAGAGATCTGACGAAAATGAAAAAAGGGGGTTGACGTCAAACGACTTCAGCGACGTCTTCAGGTTTTAGGACCACCGGACGGTCGCATCATACAAATCTTTTCGGCAATATGCTTGAAAGTGTAGCGACGTCTTCACAATGTATAAGGCCAGGTGGAAGATGAAACAGATACAAAGCATTAACATGATAAAACTATGATTTCTTAGGTTTACGCGAATATTATTCATAGAAATAAAACTAGTTTTAACGGATTCTACCTCTACAGCTATTTCGTGACCACCCTTGACCACGAAGGCTGTAAAGCTTTCGAAACGTCGGGACTAAATTATAAAATAAATACAAAACAACTCGCGATAGAATCCGTAAAAACTAGTTTTATTTTAATTAATAAAACTATAACACACTTTACCAAAAACTAACAAGTCTGTATCAATATAATCCATGTTAATATAAGTTCCACAATATTCCGCGGTCTGTGGCCGGCGGTCATGAACAATTTATTCCGTTTCGGTATAATTATTTACGTAAAGCCAACGCTTCGCGGGCACTATAATAGCGTAATTGTCATTCTGCTTTCAATAATAAATAGCCCTGTGAGTACCACTAACACAGTTTAAACGGTCGCGTGACAATGTGTCCAGCTTTTAAATATCACGGCCTTATCGTTTTGAATTCAAGTATGGCTAATGAAAATGATTTGGCTACAAATGCTATTGGGTTATTTCTATGTCATGTGATGTCATTGTAAATATTAATATGGTATTTTCAGATTATCAGCTTTCGTGGTGCAGTAACAACCCTCACTGGTTATCCTTGGAGGGGTAAACTATCCCGCGGTTCCCGCCCACACATCCGCCACTGTAACTCCTGTCAGGACCAACAATGACACGCGTTTATAGACACAGCAATGAAGCGAGTCTCTGAGAATGCAAAACTGTCTTCATCCCGCATCAAAATTGTAAAAAACTAGGGAGTAGCTTAAAAATTTGTTTTTAACCCCTAAAGGATGGCAGACGCGTAACTAGCGGACCCATTTGTCGCCAAACTTATTTCCGTCGGCTATGGAACCTTTCGCAATTTCAGGCACAAATTCTATACTCCGAGCTGATACTAAGCAGAAAATCCCAACATCCCTCTGCCCGACCCGAAGATCGAACCAGAGACCTTAGGACGGATTGTACCGCAATACATCTACGCCACCGAGGGCGACTTGCACCACTATTACTAACCTACAGTTAGTCCTAACCTCAAGTTAAATTGAAAATGAAATATATGAAGGGCATGTAATTCATTACATGTAATGTACTACATGCAATTACTATGATAATAAATGATGACATTTAATTAATTACATGTAATGAATTACATGTCCTTCATATATTTCTATTTCAATTTAACCTCAAGTTAAGGCTAACTGTAGGTTAGTAATAGTGGTGCAAGTCGCCCCGAGGCAGTCATATTTTACGGTATTATTAAAAATGTAATCGCTGTCATGAGACCTGACCTATGTCTGTTTAACAATCGCATGTATCATCCGTCGTCCACCTGGCTTCTATTGTGAGATTTAGAATTTCATTGTGTGAATTGTAGCGGCGAGTGTCATGTGGACAGTGTGAGCTGAATACAATCCGAAAACTCAAACGACCTATATTCATTTTTAGACTAGGTTTTGTTGTATTTAGTTCGTTTTCAACCGACTTCAAAAAAGGAGATGGTCAATTCGTCTGTATTTTTTATGTATGTTCCCCGATATCTTTGCCAAATGTGGACTGATTTTCAATATTCTTTTTGTGTTCGATAGTCTTTGTCTAAGAGTGATCCCGGATCATTGGATACATTTTGTTTTGTCGGTCCGTTAAGTTTTTAAACTTGTGATTAAACATTTTTCGTGTAAAATCAAAATTTAAGATTCTTTGGAAGAAAACTTTGGAAATCATAAAACATTTTTACTAAGGCAATTTCTATTAAAGTAAAAAGTCTTTTTCTAACATAAATCTAAAGTATAAACTTCTATTATTTTCTATCATCTTACTTACCTTAGTTCAAACATCTAATTCACCCTCTACAGGGATTAGCAATTTAGGGCGACTTGCAGCTACTCTAATGTAGAATGAAAACTAAACTCGATTTATCCTACAGCTCACTCCTATCTTTAAATCAAGATTTCATAACTATAGAGATTTATCGCGTAGATGCAAGTGGCCCTTATTTTACTGTAACTAAAATTATTTGAGTTTTCTTTATTAAGTAGCTTACAAAGACGAGCAGACGTCCCACCTGGTGATAAAGTACCTACTAAGTGGTGAATGGCTACCGTCGCCCTTAAACAAGTTTTTGTCAAGAGCGAGCTTTCTAAACACAACATTACGATTCCCGCCTAAAAGTCATTAATATATTCGATTACTTTCGGTATCTCTGAATCAATCTTGGAACAATAAAACAAATTACATTCCTTAAACACACAATACAGTGACATTTGTTTTATTAAAACAAAAAATGACATTAATGAGCGTAACATGTCGTTTATTATTCATTCAATCGTTCGTACGAATCTTTTCGTGTAATAAAATTATTGTTTTTGGATTTAATGATATTCCAGACAAAAAAAGCTTTGTTACATGTTTTTTTATTTGGGATATCTTAGGTTGATTATGTTTATTCTGCTAGATTTGAATTAAAAATCATCTTAAAAATTATTATTGATTCTCCACTTTTTTTAAAAGTTATTAGCTGATATCGCGCCAGCTTTTATGATATTTTCATAGAATTTAATATTAAATGTTGTCTTTTTCATCTGATTTTGACCCCAATATCTATTTAATATGTTTGACATGTTGCCTCGTGGCCCATAACTTTATTTATAAATGCCGGCGTGGCATTTACATTTTTTTATTTACTTCATTTGGGGATGACATTTCGGTCGGCCATTTTTATCGATGCCAGCGTGTGCGGAACATTAATTTTGTTATTCAGAATTGTAGGCGTAGGTACATTAAATGCCCCCGTCCTTTGTTGGCTTTATTATTTTTGCCAATGATCGTTGTATTTCCACTAAAATTACACTTTTTCGTTGCTTTTGACACATTTACTGTGATTATGGATTCGGTTATAGCTTTTATTGCTGGTATGCAATATTTATTAAAACGATTAACTCAATTAGATTAATTATTGTCGTCTATATTCTATCTAATATTAAATACATTTATAACGCTTATTCTTAGAAGATTTCTAAAATTGTTGTTTAAGTAACCAGGAGAGTGAATCTTGATGCTAGATTCGAATTTGAATTCGATTTGGTTTCATTTTTTTACTTAAAATACTATAGAAATCGAGTTAAAAAGTGCGTTAAAGTTGCATTAGATTCGAGACTTTGTCGTTTGGTAATATTTAACGTGGCATTAGCGCACTTTTTAACTCGATTTCCGTGGAATTTTAAGACAATAAACCAAATCAAATTCAAAGTCGAATCGAAAGTCAAGAGTAAGGGGGCTGTTTGGCTATAACATTTATTTAGCTGGAAAATTATAATTTATTGCTCTTTTAACTGAATTATAAAACAATAGAAACTGGATGTGAGCATGATGTGCAAAATCTGCAAAAGATTGCATAAACCTTAAATCAATGAAAAACATTTCGGGCATAGGTAAATACATATAATAAACTGAACATAATTTATACAATACAATACATTCATTCATTCATATTCATATAAGCCCTGTAATATTACTGTCCCATTGCTGAGCACGGGCCTCCTCTACTAATGAGAGGGGTTAGGCCTTAGTCTACCACGCTGGCCTAATGCGGGTTGCTAGACTTCACATACCTTTGAAATTCTTGAGAAGAAATTCTCGGGTATGCAGGTTTCCTCACGATGTTTTCCTCACCGTTATAGCAAGCGATATTTCACAATGAAATACAATACACTGGATTAATAATATTTTTAATGAAAATTAATGATATCACTGCGTTAGTGTGAAGCGTGTAATTAATTACGTCTGGTGAATCCTAAGGGAAGAGCCCGATTCCCGACGGAGCTCAGAGTCGCGCCTCCGGCAAACATCTGCATTGTACTCGCAAATACTGATTATGCACATTCTATTAGCTCAGTCTGAGATGCAATACCGGGATAGATTAATTTGATCTAATTGTAAATGTGTATAAGTATACCTAAAGCCGCGTCTTCTGCACTAAACATTACACAAAACATGTATAGCATTACTACTAATCTAGAGTTAGTCCTCAATTTTTAACTTGCATCTTATGCAACTTGCATCTCGGTGGCGTGGTGATATTTCGGTACGACTACGGTTCTGAGGTCTCGGGTTCGATCCCCGGGTCGGGCAAAGTGATATTGGATTTTTCCATATCAGCCCGGAGTCTGGAATTTGTGCCCGATATGGCGATAGGCTCGCCCCCTATCACATCTGGGACGGAACTAAGCTCGGCGAAATGTGGGTGTTCTAGTTCACTAGTGCGCCTCTGCCTACAGGCGTGAGCTTATGTTATGTATGTATCTCATTCCTATATTTAAATCGTTATTTAAGATAAATCGAGATTTATCTAAGTGCTACAAGTCGCCCTAACAACTTGAATAAGGTTAGGTGCGTAATGGGTATGACTTTGTCTAGAGTTTTGTGCAATCTCTAAAGACATAGCCCTTTTCTTATAAAAACATTTACGCGTTTCTTATCTTTAATTAGTCTTTAATACTATTTTGTACTGCCTGCCTCGGTGGCGTGGTGGTATTTCGGTACGACTACGGTTCTGAGGTCTCGGGTTCGATCCCCGGGTCGGGCGAGTAGTTAGTAAAGGGCAGAGTGTTACACAAGTGACATACAATACAAGTGATTATAATTATGAGACTTCTATGCCATAAGTAAGCAATTTCAATAAGATTCACGTGTACCTATTTCACCAAAATTACACTTCAACAATATCGCTATAAATAAAAGCTAACACCCCAGCTACCAACTTCGAAAAATTCCAGCTATATCCAAGCGAAGTTTTAACCAAAAAACTTTCCAGCTACATCAAGACGTATGGCCGTAATCTGGTACCAGACTTCGAAATAAACACATTTGCGCGCGCCAATCGGTAAGCGAGCCACGTAGTTAATAGATACTTTGGTGGGATTGCAGGGACGTTCCCATTGTGCCACTTGATGTCGTTTATAAATCACTCGGTGTAGCGCCGAGCACGTATTGTTCTGTACACGTAGCTGAAGTAATATTGGCGGCTCTATATTTTTAGAAATCACTTTTTTGTACAACAGTATTTTGTAAACATTCATAGTAGGTACATAAAACAATGGTTAAAGTAATTACAAATATAAATATAAAATTTATAAAATGGAAAATGAAATATCCTTCAGCGTCCCTACACTTTCGCCTTACTAATATTATAGGATAATAAGAATAGAGATAAGAATTATTTGTTTTAAATCATGCCTAAATAAATAAATAACACCCAACAGTCACACACATAGTCTTGACCCCACACTAAGATACAAGTCTTGTGCCGTGGCTATCAGGAACTATGAGAGACTCACAACACCCAGACACGAAACAAATATCTGTGCCACTGGCCACAAAAACATTTGTCTCGGTACGGCGATCGAACCCGCGGCCTCTCGCGTCACGCCAGATACTCGCCCGCTGCGCCACGGAGGCTGTCAAATGAATCAATCACAAACAACAAATAATTTGGATTGAAATATCACAAGATATTTATTATCCTGTGAAGAAGATAATCTACATATGGCCGATCTGCTAACAAAAGCTTGTTGCAGTAATGTTCATGAGTATGGTGGATAAAACCAACAATAATTAATAACTTAATATTACATTAAATAAGCGTAAAACGATATAGGAGACATCGAATCGTTTTAATTTAATAAATAATCGAGTTGTTGAACAGCTTATGATCGAGTGTTGAGTGTTTGTTGTACACGCCCTTGCCAGGGGTGCTGTAGGGGTGCTACCACGCTGATTTTGACAATTAAAGTCAGGAGGCGATTCGTCGCGTCGTTTTCGCAGAAAAACTTCTAATAAAATTTTAGCGCTAATTTTATGATGCCATTTTAAAAACATATTACTATTGCTATAAAATGCTTAAATCATAGAAAATGTGATAATAATCACAACTTTAAAAACTTAACCCACCGACTTCAAAACTTATCCCATCGTGACCAAATTATAATATATGGGATCACCCTTGGATTAAGTTCTATCGAATCTTGAAAATCGGTCCACATTTGGTGGAGATATTGCGTAACATACATAAAAAATACAATTGAGGACCTTCTCCTTTTTTGAAGTCGGTCGAAAAGACGACGGAATTATCGTCATAAATATATTCGCTTTACTACATTGGAGAGCATCGATATATTAAGTACCTAGATGCACAGTTGACGCTCGGAAAATGGGACACCAAAGGAGTTCTTAAGCACTCGTTTTGCATACAGTCCAACGCCGATGAAATTCTAAATTTCAAAATTTTAATTTAAGAACGCTTGCTCATTTCGTTTAAAAAGCTACTTTATTAAACGTGCATAGGGTTATATTTGTGTTGATTTAATTAGAACTAGTGATCTTTTTCTTTGTTTTATTCCTGAGACCACTTTTTAGGAGGATATTTGAAAAGTACTGCGCATCTAGGGTATATTATATTGATGTTGGAGAGTTATGACTTGGCGAGTAGTAACTTTACCAAATAACTTAGAGCTGCACTCGAGAAGGATAAGGGTCAAAGAAGGGTTGTCACGATTTATTTTAAACGTATAAAAATTGACGGTCGATTCGAATTTCTTAATTTAATTTGCTCTGGACTGGGCAAAAGGTTAACATAAGTCAAGCAACCGGTCGTAAAAAATAAGCCAAATCATTTCTGCAACATGCTTGAAAAACTGTGTTGCGCCGACCCCACATTAAGGTGAGATAAGGGCAAGGAAAGAAAGAATGAAAAATAAAATCACAAGTTTAAAAAATTATCGGACCGACTTCAAATCCGATCGTGACCAAAATATTATAAATAGGGACCCTTGAGATAAGTTTTATCGAACACAAAAATAATTTTGAAAATCGGTCCACATTTGGTGGAGATATCGCGTAACATACATAAAAAAAATACAGACGAATTGAGAACCTTCTCCTTTTTGGAAGTCAGTCGAAAAGTTGTCGGTGCAGCCCCTAACTAAAGTAACATCAGTTTGAACCGCATTACACTACCCTTGTGTTCAGACAATCAATTCAATAAGCGGAGAGGCCCGCCGGCCGGCGCCACCGGTAATCCGATTACACTCCGGACTCCGGACCGATCGGCCTACAGGCATCACATTTTAATCTAGACATGCTCTAGCTTAGCATAAACCTAATGTGATTGGAATGTTAGCTGTCCTTTTGCCTGAGGAACAAATGTCCCGCTAAGTAATTAGACGATTAATAAATTAATTCCAATTGATATGAATTTTGTCGTCGTTGTCGTTGTCGTTGGTCAGGTATTCACATTATAATCTAATCATCACGTGAAATTTGGTGCTAGACTTCATAATGGATATCGTCATGAAAATAAGCCTGGCGAAAAAAAATATTAAATAAGTTTATTGTCTTATTACACTAAAAAAATATCGTAGAGATTCTTGACTAACTAAAATAAAGACAAAAGGAGGCTGCTCAGCTCGTGCCGAGTTGTTCCGAGCAACGCTGGATTCAGCTTCTCCTAGCTTATAGGTTTATAGTGTTGGCGTACCAAGCGAAAAATATGGGTGTACCTACTTGTTCTGTAGTACGCCTCTATCTATCCCTTCGGAGATTCAGGCTGAGGCTTATATGCGAACTTCGACTAAGTCTAAGTCAAAGTCACGAACTCAGGGGGGATTTGTGATTGTTAAACCGAACTTTGACTTAGTCCGGGTCATTTTTTACAAGAAAAACAGACGGACAGACAGACTAAGCCAAGATTTTCTTATAAAAAATGACTCGGACTTAGTAAAAATCCTCACTGAGTTCTTGACTTTGACTTAGACTTAGTACAAGTTCGCTCTATAGATCTCAGCCATAGGCGTTTCTTATATTTTGTTTAACGATAAAGGTGGACCGGTAGCGGCTTTCTAAAAGTAAATGATAGAGGTCCGCTTTTGTTCGCGAATCATTTAATCAGAGGTTTTAAATCCACCCAGTGATTCTGGTCAAATTTTATACATACTTATCTAAAAATATACGATATTATAAAGTTAGTAGCCAAAATAAAAATTGTATATAACTATTACCTACTAAGTGCGCCGTTTATCCAATATAAAGAGTTTTCATTTTTACGACATGCATATTAAATCAGTTCCAAGTGATCAACTTGATAAACCTAAAACGCAAGCAAAGCTGCGGGCAAAAAGCTAGTTGTAAGAGTAATCTCTGCGGATCAGTTTGTATTTATGATGGCTAACTAGAGATGTAACACTGAAAATGTTTCGCTTTACGGCATTTATCGATATAAAACAAAAATTGAGCCAATGACAGGAAGTTGAAAAAAAAAAAATCTACCTGCTCTTATCCCACCTTAATGTGGGATCGGCGTATCATACATTTTCAAGCATGTTGCAGAAATAATTTGTCTGTTTTTACGACCGGCTGCCGGCCTAACGTCAACTCCCATCCAGGGGATCCGGTCATGGGAAAATAGTGTTAGAAATACATTACATCCCACCTGGAATTCAAACCCAGGACCTCCCAGTTTATAGTCCATTTATGCTGCCACTAGACTAAGGAAGCGACAGGAAACTAAAGTACGTTATCAAAAAGTTGTTTAGTCCAATAAGAATTTAAAGCGATTTGAGCAAAAATAAATTCAGCAAAAATTAAAATCTATGTAAAGTTTTGTTTAGACGGATTCTAAAAATAGATTTACTTAGATAACAAAATACAAATATTTTAAAACACTACACACCTACATATCTAACAAGTGCATATTTATTACTTGTATTATGTTTTATGTAGATACTGTATGGAGTACAATAAAGAGTTATACATTTTTTTAGTCTTTTATCATCTTCATTCTTTTTTTTTTTTTTTTTTTTTTTTTTATTGCCATAGTGGGCAGACGAGCTGGCGGTCCGCCTGATGGTAAGCGGGACCGTCGCCCATACACTTAAGCAATGCCAAGGGCACAGCCAAGCCGCTGCCTACCGTGAAGTGAGTACTCTTTTTAAACCTCGCTTAAAGAGGGATAAGTCATAGCGCTCGGGGAACACCGAAGCAGGGAGTTCATTCCAGAGCTTGCATGTACGTGGTAGAAAAGACCTCTGGAAACGCACCGTACTGCTACGGATTGTTTCCAGGTGATAAGGATGAACTCTACTACGGTGTCTGGTGGTACGATGGTAAAATGGTGCCGAAGGCACCATGTTAAACAGTTCCTCGGAACACTCCCCGTGATAGAGGCGGTAGAACACACAGAGAGACCCAAAGTCTCTCCGCAGCCCCAACGCCTCCACTTTGTCCGTGAGATTGGGATCGCCGACGATTCGAAGTGCGCGCCTTTGTAAGGAGTCAAGAGGGTCGAGCAGGTATTTTGGGGCCCCTGCCCAGAGATGAGAACAGTACTCCAAAAGCGTACTATAAAGCGTCAATCTATGTCCCCGCGTGAAGTATCGCCTAGCTCTGTTCAGGATCCCCAATTTCCTACTAGCCAGTTTGGCTTTGCCCTCCAAATGACTCCTAAATTGCACTTTGTTCGAAATATCTACGCCGAGGATCCCAATACTCTCGGTGACAGCGAGGGTGACTCCTTGGAACTGTGGCGCCATGACAAACGGGTCCTTCTTTGCAGTGAACGCGCAAACTTGTGTCTTGGATGGGTTAAACTGAACTAAGTTCATTTCACCCCATTCGGAGGCCCGCCCCAGAGACCTCTCGACTTCAGACACAAGTTCGGACCGTCTTTCTTCCACGGTATACCGAGGTACATTCTGCTGGCCGATGTATCGCGCATGACACGTACTGTCATCTGCATAACAATGCATGCCGTCGATGGACAGCATGTCATTGATATGCAGGATGAATAGTGTCGGCGACAACACCGAGCCTTGTGGAACACCAGCATTAACGGTTTTGGTTGCGGAGGTACAGCCGTCGACTACGACAGCTATGCTCCGGCCATCCAGGAAGCTGGCAATCCACTTACAGAGTCCCTCGGGAATTCCGTAAGTTTCCAGCTTTGACAGAAGAGCTCGGTGCCATACCCTGTCGAATGCCTTCGCTATATCCAAGCCGACGGCAATGGCCTCGCCCCCACCCTCCAAAGCCTCCGCCCAGCGGTGAGTGAGGTACACAAGGAGATCGCCAGCTGAACGACCGCCACGGAAACCGTACTGACGATCGCTGATCAGTTGGCGATCCTCAAGGTACCTCAGGAGCTGAGTGTTTATTATTTTCTCCATGACCTTGGAGAGCAAGGACGTGACAGCTATCGGCCTGTAATTTGAAGGATCCGATCGGTCACCTTTTTTAGGGATAGGATGTATGCGAGCGGTCTTCCACGAAGCCGGAACCCGGTTGTTCTTATAAGAGAGACGGTAGAGACGCGTGAGAATGGGAGTCAACTCAGGGGCGCACGTCTTAAGAACCACTGCGGGGATACTGTCAGGCCCACTCGACTTTCGGATGTCAAGGAGCCTGAGCTCCCGCCTAACCGCACGCTGTGTGATGCGGATTTCAGGCATGGAGCACTCACAGCGCCGAAGTTCTGGTGGAGTGGCATCCTTATCATCCAAAGCCGAGTTTGAGGCAAAGGTTTCAGCCAGGAGGTCGGCCTTTTCCTCTGCACTGTGGGCCAGACTGTTATCGAGTTTACGCAATGGCGGGAGACTGGACTGGCAGAAATTATCTTGTACAGCCTTGGCAAGCGACCAGAAAGCACGACTACCAGCGGGGTAGCTCTTTAGCCGCTCGCCAATCCTGCAGATATATTCCGCTTTGGCCTTGGCAATCGCCTTCTTGTTGGATCTAGAGGCGGCATTGAATTTCCGCTTTTCCTCCTTGGCAATAGGATCCCGACACCTAATGGCGTTATTCCACGCCATATATGCAGACTGCTTGAGGCGCGCAGTGGCGGCACAGGCACTGTTGTACCAAGGCCGACTACGACACCCCACCGGTATTGTGGTGCAAGGGATGAACAATTCCATCCCCATTAAGACCACATCCCTGACGCAGTCCGCACATGTGTCAGGATCATCGGAGGAGAAACAGAACCGCCTCCATGGGAAGGACGCAAAGAACTCGCGAAGCCCATCCCAGTCTGCTGAACCATATCGCCAGACCCTACGAGACCCGGTCGCTGAAGGGCGACCAGGATAGTTTGTAGGAGCCGACGTACGGATCAGGCAGTGGTCCGATGTCCCCAAAGGGGCATCAACCACTACGCTGTATCCGTCGGGGTGTGTGGTCAGCAGAAGATCCAACAGAGATGGCTCATGACTCACGATATCTGGGACACGGGTGGGCTGTGTCACCAGTTGCGAGAACCCATAGGCCAAGGCCATCTCGTACACAGACCGACCCGGGAGATCAGTAGTCCGAGACCCCAACCACTCTTTATGATGAGCGTTGAAGTCACCAAGAGCCACTACCTCCGCGGATGGGTACTGCTCGAGAATACGGTCCGTCCCCACTTGGACATTCTCAAATAGTTGAGTTGATCCCGTGTCACTGGCATGAGACCTGTAAAGGCAGGCGTAGACTCGGTTACGACCCCCGTAGTCCACCTTTAGCCATAGTATTGACAGGTCCCGATGCTCGAGGTCCCTAAGGCGGCGACAGCATATATCACCCCTGATGAAGACACACACACCAGCTTTACGACGGAATGAGTGTTCCAATACGTAACCGGGGTAATTCAGGTACGAAACATCATCAGGGGTGGATATTTGAGTCTCCGTTAAAAAGAGCAGGGCAGGCCGCGCCGTCTCGAGATGGTAATGGACGGCGTTGAGGTTGCTGTGTAAACCCCTGACATTGCAGAAGTCTACGTTTAATGTGGATAGAGTGGCCACCGTGGAATGCCTGCTTCTTTTTCTTGTCGTTTTCATATCAAAAAGAGTTTTACGGGGAAGGGATTGATAAGCCAAGCGCTATCCGAGAAAAAGTGCGGAGTGTAGTGCCAGACTGTCGTGCGGCCGGGGAGGGGAAGCGGCGCGAGGCACGGAAGGGCCCCCGATGCCCCCCCGTGTGCAATCGCCAGGATCCACTCCAGTCTCCCACTCTGGCATGACGACTGCACGACGGGATTTTCGCCGGTTGGCGGGACAGCTTCCCAGGGAGGGAGTTTAAATGGGAATCCTTGGGTTCAGGTCCCCTACTGACCGGCAGGCGGCCGGTGGCGACCGTTCCATCGGGTCTCCCTGTACCCAACACCCGCCACCCCACCCAAGCACCCGCAACAATCTGGACCAAAACTCCGCATGTTCCGGTCGACGCCTGACCCACCAAACCCTAGGGAAGGAAAAATAGAGGAAGGAACGGCTACCCAGCCCTTCCACCGGAACGCATTACTGCTTGACGGTAGAAATAGGCTGGGCGGTGGTACCAATCCGATCGAGTTCAGTATTGAGAGAAAAAAAATAAACTCCCAATACCAAACCCTACCACCAGTGGTAGGGATGAGGGGCAGGTGAGGAGGACACCAAAGCCGCGGAAGGAAGGGGAATGCGGCAGTTTCTTTAATTATTACATATTACTTTTTATAAAATAACACGGAATAGGAGCATCCCTATTGGTTCCTTTGAAGGTATTAGGGGCGGCTGTAAAGGCGCGTTAATTACTCGCGTTACAGCGCTTGTTAGAGGCTCCGACGCCTCTTTTATTTACATCCCGGGCTCTCAATTATGTATTAATATTATGTTTACATGTACGATATTATGTAATTCTGATAAAAAGGTATTGTGTACCTACTTATACCTGTAATAGCTAACTGAAATTACTTCTTATTTGTTCTATTATTTTTATTCATTAATCCAAACGTGTTTTATGTAAGGAACGTGATTTGTGTGCAAAAAATACAGGCGACCACTTTTATATGATACAGCGTTTTTGAATCTATTCGTTTTGAAAGAAAGCAAAGAGTAGAAAATACTAATTACACCAAGTCGGCGACTTGCTCAACATTCAATGGATACGTAAAACCCACAGGTACAAAAATCTCTTGCACGCGTACACTAAAACGTAATCCCCAATTAATTGGTCCGCACCGGCCTGACCCGATCGCTACTAAATTAAACATTTTCTCTTATTTAAAACCGAAATGAAGTCCATTTGAATTCGCCCCGCCAGTAATTACACAGTTTACGACGTGACAAAGCGTCAGTGGCGGCCATTTTGTAAAATGGCGCGACTCCCGCGGGACGCGCGCGGACACTGTTCGAACTTAAATTGGCTAATGTTTGAAACTGTATAAAAATAATCAATGCATTAATTACGTCAGTTTGTTTAATTATGCGACTTCCGAATGGCAACATATTTATTCAAACTCATAACGGTTATTTGTGTAACATTGATAATGGCAAGTGGCAACCAGTTTAAAGCGGTTTTCAAAAGTGTTTCTTTAGAAAAATGTGGAAAAAACTAATCACGCCGATTACAGAAGTACACCGGCGGTGATTGGAAAAATTTTCCTTTTCTAACTTTTTAAATTGGATCCAAACGGTGGCTTCGTTTGCACGGTGAGCTCAGAAAATACGAAGTTGAGTGGATAACTCGATTCACTCAATACTTGGCTTGGGTATTAAATTGCATCTTTGAAAAACGTTTATGCGAGTTTATAAAAGGCTTTCGAGTCATTTCGTAATAAGAGTTATCAATGGCTTTCAACTCAAGCGGACTCCTTTTTAAACGTCGTACAATGTTTATTTGTATTGGAATAAGTACTATCTCCTGCATTTTACAAATATTGCTTAGCTTATACCTCTAGAATGGCTCATAGATTATATTTTCTCTAAGTGTGTATGTTTCTAGTTTTTATGAATCGTCTTTTATGTTGTCGGCTGCACAACTCGAGACCTTGTTTTTATTTATATTTTAGCATGACAAGGTGTATTTTTACACAGGACCATTTTCAAAATTCAAATCCTAAACAATGTCTCCACTGTTAAATACAATACTACACCAACCTCTGGCTACTGCCACTGGCACCAACTACTAGCTGAACCTCGGACTTCGCTGGAACGTGACACTATGATGGGCTTTACATCTAAGATCTCTTCTTTATACGGCTGAACAAAAGCACTGGAACTTTGGCCATGGAACACACTTAATATCACTTACCACACCTCTGGGCTGGTCTTCCTCCGTGGTCTCTATGTCGACACTCTCATCGCTGTCGCGGTCGCTCTTGGAAGAGCGCGCAGGCGACGAGCGGGGCGGCGAGCGGAGCGGGGAGCGGGGCGGAGAGCGGGCTGGAGATCGACTCCGAGGCGGTGTTGGTATTGGCGACCTACATATACGAGATTTTGGTAATCAACTTGATTCGGTGGCAGTATAAGTACAAAAATTCATCATTTAGGGCGATAGTCGTACCGTACACGCAATACCACCACGCCACCGAGGCAGTGACTTAACAAGAATAAATAATATTTTAGTTATAATAAGAATTTAAAATAGTAGTTTTTTTTAAATGGCTTACAAAGACAGATGACTACAGGTATAGCTTGTCCTAAGATAAGTGATTTAAGCATCAATATAATATACCCTAGATGCACAGTTCTTTACAAATATCCTCCTAAAAAGTGGTCTTAGAATTAAAACAAAGAAAAAGATCACGAGTTCTAATTAAATCAATACATATGTATATAATAACCCTATGAACGTGTTATAAAGTAACTTTTTAAACGAAATGAGCAAGCGTTCTTAAATTTGAATTTTGAAATTTATAATTCTCTTGGCGTCCGACTGTATGCAAGCGGTGTGCTTAAGCACTTCTTTGCTGTCCCATTTTCCGAGCGTGAATATAATATAAAATATAATATATCGATGTATTTAAGTGTCAAGAATAATCCAGCCGAATCGTCCCGTTCATGATACACGGAAAATCGTCTTTAATCATGACTCTAGTTGATGACTTAGTGATGTGGGTATATTTATAGAAGTTACCTGGTCGGCGACCGCGGTGGCGACATGGGCGACAGTTGTGGGGAGTCGAGGCGATGTCCTCGCACTGGTCTGAAGGCACGCGGCTCTTCTATTGACCCTACGCTGCTTAGCGCTGTTAGAGCACCTAAACAAAATAATTACAATACAAGATGTGACAAACGCATCTGTTTATAACTCGACTGCTGCCATCGATATATTATTTACCTAGATGCACAGTTGACGCTCGGAAAATGGGACAGCAAAGAAGTGCTTAAGCACTTCTTTTCCCTACAGTTGGACGCCGATAGAATTCTAAATTTGAAAATTCTAATTTAAGAACGCTTGATCATTTCGTTCAAAAAGCTATGTACTTTACTACACTGCATAAGGTTATATTTGTGTTTGATTTAATAAGAACTTGTGTTCTTTTTCTTTGTTTTATTTCTGAGACCACTTTTTAGGACGAAATTTGCAAAGAACTGAGCATCTAGGTTATATTATATTGATGAATGCTGCGGAAAAAGAATAATGTTAGTAATTAGTAGCGGATGTCCGTTCCCCCTGCAGGACAGTTCTAATTAGGGGATGATGTTTGTTATAGATATTTTTAGTACCTGGAGCCCACAAAGTCGGTTTCAGCCAGGGTATAGCATACGGCAGGGGAAGCCTGGCTCCCCACACGTAGTCTGCCAGCCTGGGCACTGGCGCATGCGCACTGGGAGGGCTGGCGACCGGCCTCTTCGACTCGCTCGCGGCCTCAGGTTCCGGCCTGCGAAGCGGCACTCTTCTGAGGCATAATTTTAAGCTGAACTTTATAAGAAGATGTGACAATATAAAACATACATACATACTTATGCTCACGCCTGTATCCCCAAAGGGGTAGGCAAAGGCGCGCTAGTGAACTAGAACACCCACATTTCGCCGACCTTGGTTCCGTCCCAGATGTGATAGGGGGCGAGCCTATAGCCATATCGGGCACAAATTCCAGACTCCGGGCTGATATGGAAAAATCCAATATCACTTTGCCGGACCCGGGGATCGAACCGAGACCTAAAGGCGGTCGGTAGTCGTACCGAAACACAACCACGCCAATATAAAAATACCGCAATTTAAAGGAGTTCGCATATAAACTATAGTTATTTGATTTGTAACTATAAAAAAAATCTGAACATACTTAAAAGCTTCTAAAATCAAATAGTTTTTATCTTTTTCATCACCATTATTAATATACTGTACATCAAAGTTACCACGGCGTGAAATAATATTCAGCATATCACCATTTGGAAAGAACTGACAGAAATACACCCATCCCGTTCTCACCTAGCAGCTGAGAGCATCCTCTTCCTCGTTCCCCCATTGAACATGGCCTTAACATCTTCCCACGCATGGACCACCTCATCAGGCGGACTGCCGCTGAGCTTCATGTGCCGCCTCCAGGAGTTGAAGTTGGCAGCGTCTGGCTGGACGTACTTATCGCCAGGACCCACTCGGTGAGAATGGAAGATGAATTTGTTTGGGGAAAAGAAGAGGCCGCAGTACGCACATTTGATGCACTTGGCGCGGGATGAGTTGTACCTAGAGAAAAATGGTTGCTCTATAATTGATGAATAAAGGTGGTTTGCTAACCGCCGAATGCTCATACACTAAGGCTCAATTGCACCACTATTATTAACCTAGAGTTAGTCCTAACCGCAAGTTAAGTTACATGTCATTCATACATTTTCTGTCAATTTAGCTTGCGGTTAGGACTAACTGTAGGTTAATAATAGTGGTGCAATTGAGCCTTAACGTCGTCTTATGTCGTTTGAGGCCGCCGTATCTGTCAAAATTGTATGGCGCGAATCAATGTAAGAAGCCGTTAAAGGTGAGTAGCGTTTGACTATTCGGGCGTAAGTGTAAATAACTACAGTAGCAGCACCGAGTCGCTTGTTTTTTTCTTAATTGCAATTTATAGAATACTGCTTTCCTGCGACTCTGTTCGCGTGATAATTTATTTTCGGGATAAAAGTAGCCTTTATGTTAATCCAGGGTGTCAGCTACCTCCATACCAAATTTCATTAAAATTGGTTCAGCTGTTTGAATGTGAAGCACTTACAAACTTTTGACTTTATAATATTAGTGTGATGATACAAATTACAAAGTACCTAAAACAAAACAAATGCTTCTCCCAATCTTTGGGGGAGGCCTATGTTCATGGGGGTCTGTGGCTGGCGATGATAACAAATTAGATTTACAGGAGAGCAAAGTATGGCCACGAATTTATGTCTGCAAGCAAGTTCTACATAAGGCTTCTTACTCACCTAGCGGGTAAAAATGCTCCCCGACAGCCCCACGCGCACTCGTGATGAACGGCAAAAGCAAAATCATCTGGCAACCGGGGCGGGGCGTTGTCACCGAGAAATGACTTGCACAGACGCTCCGCTTCTCGCCTCGTGATCATACCTTACAAAGAACAACACTCTAAAGCAGGTCGCTAAGACCGTAGATTGAAGATGGGGTGGTGGATGTATAGTTTCCAGCATCAAGCCTTAGTTTATTTTTATCCTCTATTATTAAATTAAGATATTAAAAGAGTACTAATATTAACATGGTTCTAAAAAAACACTAAAAAGTAAACCACAACACTCCCAATAATACAATTTAACTTGACATAAGAATTGAAATGTGTACTTAATTTTGACCACCGAGAGACCAAGATTTAGGATGTTAACTATAGTTTTAGTATAGTTTAAAATTTTCAAATAATAACAAAAGTTGTACATTGAAATTAAACTATTTTTACGGATTATATCACGATTTGGTTTTCGTGGTCACGGGACAGACAGGTCTGACCCGTGACCACGAAGGCTGCAAAGCTTTCGAAACGTCGGGCATAAAAAAAAAAATTAAAACCAAATCGTGATATAATCCGTAAAAATAGTTTAATTTCAATGAATAACATTCACGTAACCCTAAGAAAAAGTTGTACAATCAGATCCTGTTGGATATTACTTCCATAGGTCTGTGGATATGACATAGACACTGTTGGGCATGGTAAGTTACAAGAGAGGGAGAAACTTCATTCTTAAAGTGCTACTGCTAGATAGTTCGGGTAAGATACGTGAATACGTGCCACATTTAACAAGCATCCCGTACTGAATACTGTGAATTATTGTGAATTAGTTTTTTTTTATATTTTCTATTGCCGAGATTGGCAAACGAGCAGATGGTTCACCTGATGGTAAGTGATCTCCACCGCCCATAGACACCCAAGATACAGAAATAATCATGGGTGCGTCGCCAACCTAAAAGGAAAGAATAGAAGGGGAGGGCAGAGGGATTGGGAACGGGAGGGAATGAATTGGGTCACCGGAAATCTCACTCACCGAACGAAACGCGACAACGAGCCACTTTATGTCGGTTGTCTGTGAGACAAATCAAACCGGTCGAGCCGGCCCATTCGTGGTGTAGAAGTTACTGTCTGCAGCGTGGCTCTACCACTCAAAGCGTGGCTCTACCACTCAAGAGGATTTCGTATAAAATATAGTCGTTAGTTATTACTCACCACATCGTCTCGAGGATACTGGCATCGCTCCCGCTCTCCTCAGAATTTCAAGCTGTACTGGAGTACACTGGACGCAAGTGATGCCGAGAGCGACTCTTCTGTTGTGGATCTCATTATATGAGAATTGTTTGAGTAAGGTGTTCGATATCTGAGCGAGGCATAAACGCTCTATGCCCTCAATGACTAGGGATACGATGGGGACGCCGTAGAGCAGGACAGTACCAACCTACGAGAAATAAATGTTTTATATTAGTTATTCCTTTAGAGCGAGTCATTTGAAGGTGTGACTCTTGAAACACTACCCAAAAACATCTACACAAACACATCGTCTTCTGCTAATGGAACAATGTATCATAGACTGCCTCGGTGGCGTGGTGGTATTTCGGTACGACTACGGTTCTGAGGTCTCGGGTTCGATCCCCGGGTCGGGCAATGTGATATTGGATTTTTCCATATCAGCCCGGAGTCTGGAATTTGTGCCCGATATGGCGATAGGCTCGCCCCCTATCACATCTGGGACGGAACTAAGCTCGGCGAAATGTGGATGTTCTAGTTCGCTAGTGCGCCTCTGCCTACCCCTTCGGGGATACAAGCGTGAGCTTATGTTATGTTATGTGTATCATAGACAAAAGTATGTAGAGAAAGTATCTTTTGTGTATATGTTCTTGTATTGTTTCGCTTTTAGTCCTTTCCATGTATTAATTTGTAGTACGTTGTATGCCTCTAGAATCATCTTTATAAAATTTGTATCATTTTTCCATTTCCATAGCGATTAAAGAAACATGATTCCTTCATCTCAATGTGGAGTCGAAGCAACACACATCTTTTAAAGCTGTAGAACGGATTACGCTTAGTTTTTAATACTATGCCCTGCCTGCCAACCCCTCTAAGGATCCAGTGCCGGAAAAATAGTGTCCGGATAGCACTCGTTGTCCAACCTGAGATTTAAACATGCATGGTGCTACAAGAGTTATAAATAAATCATAGTGTACGCCCACCTGGTTGGGTTTGCTATTTAACTGCATAGACTTGTGTTCAGTTCTCGGTTTGAGCGTCTCCCGTGGGGAGAGTGCCAGGTTCGTCGCCTCCATACTGCAACAAAACATTTATTTATATCAAATAATTCCTTATTTTATTATAAAGACTTACATATGCTTAATAACAAGGTAGGTTAGTAAACATAAGAAATGCCGATGTTTTTATTTATACAGCAATTAGTTTTTTCAACCTGCTCTTATCCATCTTTAGCGTGTTGCGGAACGTGTTTGGCTTAGGTTTTATGATAAGACTTCTGCTATCAACCATCTCTGTTGATATATAAACCAAAACATAGGATATTATATAGAAATTATTTATATATAGAATATTTTAAACACCCTGAAGATAAAATTAATGATTCTATAATTTACTCCAGGTTATTATAACAATAATATATAATATACCTCACTCAAGGTTATTACCGATCATAAAATTAATTAAGAAAACTATTTTGACCCCATAAAGTAAAAACAGCAATAAAGAACATTAACTTTTGCCGGACAATAAAATCGCAATGCGAATGAATTTGCGAATAAATTGTAGCAAAAATGATCGTTTTGTATACAAATGGCTGTTTGCGTGTGAACCTAGTGTATCGAATATCAATTGGGCATATTGTAGGGCGAGGGAACAATGCGCCACCCCTACACGTAAGGGATGCGCGGAGTAACAGGTTCTAATCTTGGTACAAAATAAAATGTAAAATGATTTTTGGTTATTTTTATATTCCTGTGGTGAGTTAATGAATGAATTATTTTGACTGTACAAATATTTGTTTAATAAGACAACTTTTAGATATATGAAGCAGTGGTATAGTGGTGGTGGTAAGTGGCAGTATAGTGAACAAAATGTATTATGTTTAAATAACAGTAAAAGCCAGCGAGCTCGAGGGACTTGTCGCCGTGGCTTTTAATCACTGTTAAATATATGGAAATCATAAATAGGTATAATATATGTATATATTAAGGCACTCTAACGTCATTGATGGAAATCTATCGAAAGACATCCAGCGGGTTTAGCCAAGTGACTTATGCGCTAGTCGAATAGAATAGTTGAATACGCTATATGTGGCGTACTCTTATGTCATTCCAATACATTTATTCTATTCGACTAGCGCATAAGTCACTTGTCTAAGCCCGTAGTTACGTACTCTAGACTACACAAAAGTGGCAGAAGTCGGCTAGAAAAAAAATTATTAATTCATCACTAACTTCATCTTGCTCGGTTATTTCAGTAAAAAATCATTATAATATTATCGAACTCTATTATCTATTCTACGACAAAATATGTCAAAAATCAAAAACAATACAAATAAAACCCAAAAACAATTGAATTAAACATCACCCCTCGACTCGCGAGTCGCGTCCAATCGTTTTAATGTAACAAAAACATGTCAACACTTTTAAATGATAAATGAGCACTTTAAAGTAGCAGCCCTAATGTCAAACACCAGCACAGGGCTGCCCCGAGCCGCGGCGACTAGCTGACTCGATCATTATGGGGTGTGATTAGTCAATTTGTGTCACCCCTGCGGTTGCCTACATTCGATTGAGATTTTATTTTGCATAATTTTCGAAATTTTTCAAGTTTAACTGGCTTCTATTTGGATCCTGGTTTGGCATCATTTTAGGTGAGTCAAGTTTAGGCTAATCCTAAATACATTGATACTCTTTTTCTCATCGTGTTATGTAAAAAATAAATATTGCATCAATTAAAAAAATGTTTTCTATGTAATCATGTTGGTATAAAAGTCAATAAAGTATTAGTTACTATTTACAGATGATGTTAGGTGCACTGTATGTATCTAAAGTAAAGATCCATTATAATTTATGAATTTAAAAGGAAAATTGGGATATATGTCTGTATTAATACATACCAATACCTTATTAATAAATCGCTATTTCTCCGCTTAAGCTATAGAAAATCACTTCACATTTTTATTCCTTTTTTGCCCCTAGTCCCCGTCATGTACCAACCCCTAACAGCATCGCCCACTAAAATAATTGATTAAGTTAAACGACGCGACATGCGACATTCTGATTGCATATGGTTAGGGGCGTTGTGCGAAACTGTGGTCATTTTCACAACTAATTATTTCCTATAATAGCTGACAATAAGCGTTTACTTGGTGAAAATAATATTTGTTATTATTTTGTAGGTGGTATATATTAGTCGTCCCGTTGGTGTATTGGCAGCGTATGTGGGCTGTGAACTGGTATGTCCTGAGTTTGATTCTCAGGTCGGGTATGTGGTTTTCTTAGATTATTTGCCCGGGACTGGATACCCTAAGGTGGATTTACATCAGGCAGGCGGAGAGACGTAAAAGCTAATTAATAAACTCTAAAATTGGACCCAATTTAACTACTAGATATACCATCCTACATATGTCATACTGTAGACAGTTTTGCGTAGAGCATAAAAAAACCTGTTCAATTGTCTTGTTACTACGACCCAAAAAAAACCTTGAGAACTGCCTGCTTCCGTAAATATGTTCCGTAAATATGTCATAATGTTGGAACGATGACATTAAAAAAATAGCTGGTATAGACCAGTCTCTGTCTGCATCCAGACAGCTAAGGATAATGAAAAATTAGAATATTGGAGGAGGCCTATACCTGAAGCGGGCCATATCTTAAACTCTACATATTATTATGATGTGTAACTATGGTAAATTAGAGGCATGGAAATGAAGGCTTATAATGTATTAAAATTTATTATATATCATGATGATCATGTATTTACGGAACCTCAAGTACTCCCTCTCATTTCCGGCCCTCATTTCTTTCTTTTATACCGTTAGCAGCGTGGTCACACCAACGAAAATTCTTGGTTGACAATCGAATGCATATAGATTTTCTACAACAAAACAAAATACAGGTGAAATAATTGAAATTAAATTAATTAAAACCTAGCCAAACCTGACGCACATGAATTTGCAACCTTTACAAAATTCACAATTAATCCGACCCGAAAATTTCACAGTCCAACTGACAATAATGATGCAACATAACAAATCATTATAATTAATCCCTTATAGAGGCCATATGGTGTTGATAACAATGACGCGAGGGCACGGGAAGGGGATGAAGCGTGTTTCGGGGAGGGGGGGATGGAAGCTCTCCCCTGGGAGACAGCACATGTGCGCCACTTGTAACGGAACCAATCGCTTTCACGAAGAATCTGCTGCGCTTCGACACGGCTGTCGACGGTGTTTTCATTGCTTTTCAAATAAAATGGGACATATTGTTTCACAATTAAGGGCGACTTGCAGCGTTATTACGAACCTAATCTCAATTTATCCTACAGCTCACTCATATCTTTAAATCGAGATTTGGGATAAATAGAGATTTATTATGGAGCTACAAATGGCCCTAAGGTTAATAAGTAGATGTCCTAACTAACCCGCGTTTTTCTTGGGAGATTTTATAGATTGCAACTCGATATTTCGGCATACAGATATAACTAAAAAGTTTCTCAACATTTCTTATCATATCGTGCGTCTTCGGGGAGAGCATCTATACTATACGTTGTAATTTTTTTAAGAGAAAATATAATTACTTTCTAACTATTCAACATCATAATTCGTCATAGAATACACACCGAACAGTTTTGCAAGTGCATTCAAAGATAGGGCTGTACAAATGGCAACAAAGCGACCGCAATCGGTGGCCATTGACAGCATGTTGTGCATTTTGCCGGATAATCCGTAACTAAAGGGACACTTGAGTCTGTGTCGAGTGGTAGGGGATGGTGGGGTGACCATGCTTTAGGAACATTATGGATAGAATAATGAACAGTTAAAAAACTTAAAATCTGATTTCGAAACCCCATCACACCTAAACCAAAATATGGCAGCACTCTTGGAATAAGCTATCTATCGAACACAAAAAAATATTTGGATATCAGTCCACATTTGGCGGAGATATCGAGTAATTAAAAAAAAATACAGACGAATTGAAGACCTTCTTCTTTTTTGAAGTCAGTCGAAAATTGCCGTCAGTCCATATTTGCCACACACATAAAAACTATCTAAGAACTGAAAACCTCCGTTAGAAATAGCTTAATTAAAGTAAATACCTACAAACAAAAAACATTATATTATATTTATTATTTTAGAATAATATCTATCTAATAATAGAATAGGAGGCAAACGAGCGGGCCACCTGACGTTAAGTGAACAAGATTATAATTGAAGAGTTTGATTTTTGAATAAGAGACTGCCTCGATGGCATGGTTGTATTTCGGTACGACTATCGTTCTAAGCTCTCGGGTTCAATCTTCTGGTCGGGCAAAGCTATATTGGATTTTTCCATATCAGCCCAGAGTCTGGAATTTGGGCCCGATATGGCGATAGGCTATCCCTATCACATTTCGAACGTAACTAAGCTCGACGAAATGTGGGTGGTTTAGTTCTTTAGTGCGCCTCTGCCTTCGGGGATAGAGGCGTGAGCTTATGTTATGTGTTATGTAATGTAAAACAAAATATAATAAATACACCCAACAGTCGCACACTTAGTCCTGACCCACACTAGGTATAACCTGTATCGTGGGTGTCAGATACTATGAGAGACTTTCAGTCTCACAACACCCAGACTTGAAACAAATATCTGTGGGCCACACAAACATTTGTCTCAATGCGGTAATCGAACCCGCGGCCTCTCGCGTCACAGCCGGCTACTCGCCCAATACGCCACTGAGGCTGTCTCACATTAGCAGATCTAATGGCGACCCTACACAAATCCGACCGTTTCTTACAAGTGCTCCGCTGAGATGGCCCGTCTGTACAGGCATTACTGTAATCTTTATAAAGATGCAGCACGCCAGTTGTATTATTTTACGGTCCACTGTCCGTTAAATAGTTTGGGGTGAGTATCCGACTCGTAGTAAGGGCGTAATTAATTGTTATTTAAAAAATAGGGTCCAAATATTTACTACGTACCAAAGTTAACTTTACACTAGAATGTGGAAAGGAATTCCATTTAAATAGTTACGGGCGGCTCGGCCTCCGGTGGCCCATGGGCTATTGGAACATATTTATGTGACGCCTCCGACGGGTTAATACAAAGACAGTTAAGTTCATTGTCATATATAACAACTGGCAACAAACATAAAATGCAAACATAAAGTAAATAATCACAAGTTTAAAAACTTTTTTATTGATTTTTTTTTATAGCAGAGATTGGCAAACGAGCAGATGGGTCACCTGATGGTAAGTGATCTCCACCGCCCATAGACACCCAATACACAAAAAGAATCATGGGTGAGTTGCCAACCTAAAAGGAGGGAAGGGGATTGGGAAAGGGAGTGGGGAAATAGGCCACCAGAAATCTCACTCACCGAACGAAACACGACAGCAAGCTGCCACTTTACGTCGGTTTTCTCTGAGACAGTGGTATCTAACCGGTCGAGCCGACCCATTCGTGCTTTAGTCGTTACTGTCTACAGCGTGGCTCTACCACTTGTACTTAACGGACCGACTTCAAAACTTATTCGAACGTGACCAAATTTATATATGTTCACCATTGGAATAAGCTCTGTGGAACACAAGAATCTTGAAAATCGGTCCACATTTGGCGGAGATATCGGGTAACATACCTAAAAAAATACAGACGAATTGAGGACCTTCTCCTTTTTGTAAGTCGGTCGAAAAGAAAATGGACAATAATTTGCACGTTTTCATGTTGATACCATACCATAACACAATGATTTTCGGTGTCCACCTAAAGCGATTATAACATAACATAAGCTCACGCGTGTATCCCGGAAGGGGTAGGCAAAGGCGCACTAGCGAACTAGAACACCCACATTTCGTCGAGCTTAGTTCCGTCCCAGATGTGATAGGGGGCGAGCCTATCGCCATATCGGGCACAAATTCCAGACTCCGGGCTGATATGGAAAAATCCAATATCACTTTGCCCGACCCTGGGATCGAATCTGAGACCTCAGAACCGTAGTCGTACCAAAATACCACCACGCCACCGAGGCAGTCGATTATATGATTATTATTAAAAGTTAAACTACTGAGACCACTGAAGAAACTGAAATTGACTGCATTTTAAACTCCTACTTATAACTTACGTTGATTGTTGATGATCAGGTGCGGATATTTATTTTGTATTGGTTTTAAAATTTTATTTAATCTTTCTTTCTACCTGCCCTTATCCCACCTTAATGTGGGGTCGGCGCAATACACTTTTTCAAGCATGTTGCAAAGAGGATTTGGCTTAGTTCTTACGACCGGCCGCCTGCCTGACGTCAACCCCCTATGAGAGATCCAGTCCCGGGCAAATTAAATCAGAATATTTACTTTGCCCGACCTGGAAATCGAACCCAGGACCTCCCGGTCCATAGCCCATACATGCTGCCACTAGACCAAGGAGGCGACATTTAAATTCTATTTAATAAAAGGCATATTACAGAAAACAGTTACAAATTAAAACGTGGTATTATCGCGTATTAGACAAGGGCTTTTATTCTTAAAATTCAAACACAAAAGTCTTTACAAAACCGTATACATTTTTTATTTTAATCATCATAATGTAAAGCCGTGCCTTAAACAAACGCTTCAGAGTTCAGACTCGGGCCCGCCGCGCGCCTACAAAATTAATTCGTGACGGGCTGTGTTATTTACTTTGCTACTTTGTTCGCTTAATTGGAGTCGACGGGCGAAGACATGGGAGTTAATTCGTCGATTAATATTTAATCGGTGGCACCCTCGCACCCCCGCACCCCACCGCCGACGGGTGGGCGGGCGTGATTCTGGGTTTAGATTTTGTGAATACTGGATTTAGTTTAAAGCTGTTTGATAACAGTAGCCCGAGCACGAAAAACTAATGTAAATATAAATGTATTCGAGTTCGCTGCGCACTGATGACGTTTGGTTAATATTTCATACAAATTTCATAGACGCGCATCGAGTTCGAATACATTTACGGTTGTCAGAAATTTTCCTGCACAGGCCGCTGATATTTTTAAAGTACCCAGTATCACTTTACCCGGCCTGGAAGTTGAACCCGTGATGGTAGGGACGGCACTGTATGCGACCACGACAGACAATATTAATATTTATTTTATTTATTTTCATTTTTTCTGTTTTTTTATTCTGTTACTATAGATAAAGGTCGCAGGAAGTCGCTGGATGCAGACCGCTTCCAACAGGTGGATCTGAAAATCTTTGGGGGAGGCCTATGTTCAGCAGTGGACTTCCTATGGCTGATGATGATGATGATGAAGATAGACTTTTTTGATTAAGTATTATAAAGTCTATAGATAGAACAAAATAGAAGCAGTCAATGCTGGAGAAATGTTGACGACTCCGCTCGACTGAGACACAATTGAATACTTAACCAAGCCTTTTCAACGTACTCTCTGTGATAAAATATTATATAATATAAGCTCACGCCTGTATCCCTGAAGGGGTAGGCAGAGGCGCATTAGCGAACACCCATATTTCACCGAGCTTAGTTCCGTCCCAGATGTGATAGCGGAGAGCCTATCGGGTACAAATTCCAGACTCCTGTCTAATATGGAAAAATCCCATATGACTTTGCCCGACCCGGGGATCGAACCCAAGACCTCAGGACTGTAGTCGTACCGAAATACAACCACGCCACCGAGGCAGTCTTTTAAAATATATTTTAGCCGGTATTTCAGTTGTTTGCAGGCCTGCGGGACCGCAACTGCGGCCTGAGCAGGAAAATTTTGACAACCGTAAATGTATTTCAGCTCGATGCGCGTCTATGAAATATTAACCAAACGTCATCAGTGCGCAGCGAACTCGAATACATTTACATTTACATTAGTTTTTCGTGCTCGGGCTACTGATGTGTGATTTACAATCCAAAAATTATTGTATATACCACGCAAGAGTGTCTTCAAGAGTAAGTTTTATTGAACACAAAAATAATATTAAAATTAGATGTTAAAAAAAAGATGGACGGAGCGCTAGGAATATTGAAAGTAAAGCATTTCGGTCGATTCGATTTATCAACACGTAATGCCGTGTGTGTGCATAGAGCACTTTTGTACAAGCGCTTTTGTGTGCGTGACTTCTCTGTGGTGTTCGTTTACGGTTTAATTATAGGCGAGAACGTGTCCTTCCTTTTCTTTACGTCCATGATTGAAAATTGCTCTATAAATTAAAACAAATCGTGATAGAATCCGTAAAAATAGTTTTATTTCAATGTATAACATTCGCGTAAACTTAAGAAATCAGTAATCGGTCTATATTTGACAGCCTGCAGAGTAGCCGGCTGTGAATCGTGAGGTCGCGGGTTCGATTCCCGCACCGAGACAAATGTCTGTGTGGCTCATAGATATTTGTTTCGGGTCTGGGTGTTTGTTGTGAGACCGAAAATCTCTCGTAGTTTCTGATACCCACGATACAGGTTACACCTAGTGTGGGGTCAGGACTATTTGTATGGCTGTTGGGTGTATTTATTATTATATTTGCCGGAGATATCACATTACAGAAAACTCAAGCATAAATCCAGATTACTCCTGACTTAGTCTAGAACCTCGCGGCCACAATACTGCACCGTTAACAGATATTCAATTTTGAAACAAACCTCTTATAGCAGTATTATTATAATTTTACTTGTACCGATTCCCATACAAAACAAATGAAGAACGATTATAATAATACTGCTATAAGAGGTGATGGTAACCCTGCTGAATACACAATAACACAAAATAAAAAACACAAAACCATATTTTCATTACCAAGTTTTATTACTCGAAGTTAAACAAATACTCCGCCGCCGGCATAAACATGCAAATAGCGTTACAAGTTATTTATAAGAGTAATAGAATCAGCCTCGGAATCACATCTGTCGAGTGTCGACTTGATTTGATGGAAATTACAACGCTTGTACCGAATTCACGACTTTTATTAGCCTATTACGAAGAAATGGCGCTCGATTTTTTTGGATTGTTTAAAATTCAATACAGTTTGGGCAAATTCGTTTTGTATTTTAGTTAAAATCGACGGTAGGTAATTCTTATATCATATGTATAATTATAACAAAGCAATGGGAGGCACTGCACAACACTCGTTATTCTGAGACATTAGTTGTAAAGTCTTATCATCATCATCATCATCAGCCATAGGACGTCCACTTCTGGACATAGGCCTCCCCCAAAGATGGGGCAGAAAAGTTCTCGAGTGGAGACCACGTACCGTCAAGCGCAGCGTAGGCCGTCCACCTACAAGGTGGACCGACGACCTGATAAAGGTCGCAGGAAGTCGCTGGATGCAGGCCGCTTCCAACAGGTCAACAATCTAAGTCTTATAATACCTGGTAATTAAACTGGTTACAAATACTCCAATGGCCTCTAAACCAGAAGACAGCACTGCTTACCCAAAGCTGCCTATAGGTAGTAATAGACATTTAGGTAATACCTTCCCAGACAAACCCTAGCATTCGGATGAACTCTCATAGTCCAGTTACTACCATCATATGTACAGTGTCCAGTCTGCTCTAAAAATGTATAACAGTGGCGAAGGGTGAAATCTTTTGAAATGAGAAGCCAATGCAACATTTTCTTTTAATTAGTGCCTATTCGTCAAGCCGATAATTCGGCAAAGGTAAGCCGGTAGAAATCGTGTTGTGTGGACCTTTTGCCACTGGCATAATGTACATTATTTATTATCATTTTCATAATCAGTCACAATAGGACGTCCACTGTTGAACTTAGGCCTCCCTCAAATTATATAAAGTGAAGAGATAATAAGCCACAAATGTGTCAATAATTTGAATCGTCTCCGTAGCGCAACAGACGAGTGGCTGGCTGTCAAACGAGAGGCCGCGGGTTTGATTCCAGCCTCAAGACTATTTGTATAATCTACAGGTATTTTTACGGGTCTGGGTATTGTAGGACCGTAAGTCCCTCGTAGTTCCTTATACCTAAATGCAGGTTAAATTTAGTGTAGAGTACAGAATATAAAATGCGGGACTGTTGGGTGTAAAATAAAATACTTCTTTAAAAAAATATGGCTTTCAAGCATTGGCGATGATTTTGCGAATGTCAAGGTAAATAGAGCAATTATAAAGATTAGATGTGGGCGGTAATTAATTCCAGTGCGATGTCCCTCAGATGACCTTCCCTCATCGAATATACCGAAGAAAGCCAGCCAACACACCAAGCAAAGCTCATCAAAGTTCACCGGTCGAAAAGTTTCCACATTATACTGTCCATCTTCGCTGAAGTTTGATGCATAAAACCACATAAAAAATCAGGTTAAATCATTTCACTCACGCAAAAATTACTTTCAGTATCATGAGCACTGTCCTTCAAAATCGCGGCATCAAGTTAATGTAGAAATAATGAATTCGCTGCGAAGCTGACGTCCCCTGTTTGTCTTTCAATTACGAGCTCCCGTGGGACTCCCGCCCTTAAACAACACTGCACCACACTTCCATGTATATTTAAACAGGGAACAAATTAAATCTTACGCTCATCTCTAGTTTCGCGACATTTTTGAGGTACCCTCATTTGGTTAATTTTTGTTACAAATTGCAAAGATAATTGAATGGCTTTTATCTGTCTCGTTTTGGAATTACTATGTGTTATTTATAACTTTTTTTTAATACATTACTATTTATCTTTCAGGTCACCTGTTTGGTCTACTGGCAGAGTGTAAGGGCTGTGGACCGGGAGGTGTTGGGTCGGGCATAACGATTTTTCTTACTTAATTTTCCCGAGACTAGATCGGGGGTTGACGTCAGGCAGGCAGTTGGTCGTAAGAACTAAGCCAAATAATTTCTGCAACATACTTGAAAAAGTATGTTGCGCCGACCCCACATTAAGGTGGGATAAGGGCAGGTAGAAGGAAAGAAAGACCATTTATCTTTTAGCAACCTTTATCTACTTATTGTATGTATTGACAGCCTCCGTGGCGCAGCGGGCGAGTAGAAGGCTATGAACCGAGAGGCCGCGGATTCGATTCCCGCATTGAGACAAATGTTTGTGTAGCCCACAGATATTTGTTTAAAGTCTGGGTGTTGTGAGACCGAAAGTCTCTCATAGTCTCTGACACCCACGATACAGGTTATACCTAGTGTGGGGTCAGGACTAGGTGTGTGACTGTTGGGTGTATCTATTTATTTATTTATTTTATTGATATTACAACATTTCTTTGTTTTATGTTGTCTAAAAGTGTCAGGTATTCTTATCGAATTGTTGGCCCATATTTCATGTGTTTTCTTACATTATTATATTGAAATGTTAACCTTGGTGAAATCCAACCTTGAAATGGCAGATCCATCGCAAATGCGTCGAAGTCGTATAATTTAAAAGAAGAAGGAGAAGAAATACTATATGTTCTCAAAAATGTATTTGTGTGTGTCTCTTAAAAATATGTTTTTACGTCTGATCGAGAAACACCTACGTAAATACAAATGTGTTTCCTCGTATCAACAAAGTCGATTATCGGTACACTGTTTGTAATGGAATATTTTTAAACAGGCAGTTTTACGTGGCTTATATCAATGCTAATTTTCACAATTTTTGCATTAAATTAAACAATATTTGGTGTTGAAAACGAGCCTAGCATAATTGTAGCGTTTTGCTACGCCGCTACGACGCTACGTTGGCGTAGAGCAGCGGTCGGCAACACGCGGCCCGTGGATGTCCTATTTGCGGTCTTTATAAATATCTAAAATGTTATAGATTCTAGATAGAAAATATTATAGATTCTAAATATAAGCATTAAACTCAGTTTTAACTACTTTCTTTTTATGTTTTGTTATTCTTTTCATTGTTTCTCCTGTATCCCATTTGATTCTCAATAAAATTAAAATAATGTTTTACGCTTACGGTTTTTTCAACCATTTTAATAGCATTTTTCTTTCATCTTTTCTATGGGATATAACCAATTACATTATATGTGATATGGGTTTACAAGTGTGTGTTTGTGTGTGTGGCCCGCCTTTACTATATTTTGCCACCTTGTGGTTCCTGCCTGGCAAAAGGTTGCCGACCGCTGGCGTAGAATATTTCAAAGAGCGTAGCAATTTACTCATCATCGCTACGAACCTTCTGTCTTTCTACTTGCCCTTATCCCATCTTAATGAGGTCGGCGCAACACACTTTTTCAAACATGTTGCAGATATTTGGCTTAGTTTTTATGACCTGCTGTCTGTCTGACGTCGATTCCTCTATGAAGTATCCAGGCCCGAGCAAATAGTGTTAGAAAAATACCCCACCCTACCTGGGAATCGAGCCCCGGACTAAGCGATAACGGCCAATAACAGCTACGCTACGAACCTATTCCGGTAGCTATTTGTAGTATTGCCGTTCTCAAGATAAAATGCCAAAATGTAAATAAACCTAATTATGAGATGTCTCCTAAAAACTTGGAAAATGTAATCCTTAGAGATTTCAGACTTGTGGTTATTTTTTAATCTTAACGTAAACAAGTTATTAGGTCTACTAAATATAAAAGCCACAGTCTAATAAACCTCTAAAGATAATCGACCGACTTCCAAAAAGGAGAAGGTCCTCAATTCGTCTGTATTTTTTTATGTATGTTACGCGATATCTCCGCTAAATGTGGACCGATTTTCAAAATTCTTTTTGTGTTCGATAGAGCTTATTTCATGGATGGCCCCATATAAATTTTGTCACGAACGGATTTGAAGTCGGTCCGTTAAGTTTTTAAACTTGTGACTATACCTCTTCTTTTTTCATATTAATTTATACACCTGTCTTGTTTATTCTCTGCACTATCCAAAGGCTGACTGGTAGAGAATGCCTCAGACATTAAGTCCACCTGTACATATCATATGTATAAAGTGTTTTAAATTAATAAAAATATATTATCCACTGAAATAAGACTATTCTTACGGATTCTATCACGATTATGTTTTAATTATTATTCCCGACGTTTCGAAGGTTTTGCAGTCTTCGTTGTCACGGGTCAGACTGCAAAGCCTTCGAAACGTCGGGAATAATAATTAAAAACATAATCGTGATAGAATCCGTAAGAATAGTTTTATTTCAATGTATAATATTCGCGTAAACTTAAGAAATCAGTATATTATCCACGTTTTTGGGAGAAATCTCACAATTAGTTTATTCACTTAACTGCATTTTATCTTGAGAACGGGAGAGTAACCTCATATTGAAGTGGGATAAGGATAGGTAGAAAGAATGATACGATTATAATAATAAACACACTGTAACCATATATATTAAAGGATAAAGTGATAACACGGCGATGTCTGTGACGGGACCACCGAAATATCGGTTACACTAGTCCAGCGAGACTAGTGGGATGAATTAGTCTCACTAGTCTCGGCGCTGAACAACTCAACGGGATCGGTCGGACAGACAACTATTGTAATACTGTAGCCCGAGCACGAAAAACTAATGTAAATGTAAACTCGCTGCGCACTGATGACATTTGATTAATATTTCATACAAGTTTCATAGACGCGCATCGAGCACGAATACATTTACGGTTGTCAGAAATTTTCCTGCTCGGGCTGCTGGTGTAATCAAATTAATTACGTTTGACTTCAATATTAGACTATTTTCATTTAAAATCTCCCATAAAACACAATAGAAAGACGGAATGAAAGAAATAAACTTTATTCAGCCAATGTCTCAGGCAACAATGAGTAGGAAAAACAAAAAAAATAAAAACAAAATATGTAGCAAGAGGTAACAAATTGAGTTAATTACTAAGTACAAATATGTTTAATATTAATGAGTTTACTAATTAAGTGACCTCTAAGCATACACAACACCAAGTACCTATACGTAGGGTATAGTTATAGTGACTGTTTAAAAATCATATATGTACCATAGAAATATAACACGTATATATTATGTACGTTATTTCTCTAAGATATGTACACTACAGGATCTTTATTTATTAATAAAATTTAAAATGCATATAAAATTTTTAATCTTTAATTTAGAAAAATTATGTTAAACTTTAACAGTTATTTGTAAAATCTGGAATAATTATGATTATAATTTAATCACATTAATCAAAATATTTCATTGATTAAGTTTTATTAACGTTAAACCTAATCCTTACTATAAAATAAATATAAATTACATACCTCAAAGTTCCTTTAACACACAACACTCAAAACAATCACACGCCACGGAACATGACAGTCGTGGTACCACGGTTGCGACCGCACTGTACCACTTCACATCCGGCCGGAGCGGCGTGCGTAGGCCCCGCCCAGGCCCGCCCAGCCGCCGCCCTGCCAACCGCTTCCCAGCTAAAACGTTATTTACTTGTAACGCCCGCCCGCCCTACCGCCTCGCCTTATCGATTGGACAGGCTCGCACTTATTTAAGAAGGCATAACTGAATTAATTTTGTGATTGAAATTACAAATATGATCGTGTTCGTTCGCGGATCGTTTGTTACGTTGAAACTTGGAATGTATTTTTGGTTTTGGTTGATTTTGATTATATTGTTTAATTTTTACTGCCTCGGTGGCGTGATTGTATTTCGGTACGACTACCGTCCTGAGGTTTCGGGTTCGATCCCCGGGTCGGGCAAAGTGATATCGGATTCTTCCATATTAGCCCGGAGTCTGGAATTTGTGCCCGATATGGCGATAGGCCCGCCCCCTGTCACATCTGGGACGGAACTAAGCTCGGCGAAATGTGGGTGTATTAGTTGGCTAGTGCGCCTCTGCCTACTCCTTCGGGGACAGGCGTGAGCTTATGTTTAATTTTCGGTAACAAAATCACACGTGTTGACTAGTTATACTGTATTTTTATACATTTAGATCAGCGGCCCGAGCAGGAAAATTTCTGACAGCTCGGTCCGATCTGATGACATTTGGTTAACATTTCATACAAATATAGAATATAATAATACATCGATATAATAATATACCTAGATGCACAGTTGACGCTCAGAAAGTGGGACAGCCAACGAGTGCTTAAAATGTAAGTAAGCACTTGTGTGCTGTCAGTCGGGCGCTGACCGTTCGCCTGTGAAGATGCCTAAATGCTCTGTGAAATAGTGCAAAAATAACACTCTTACAAAGCGCAAAACACATGGGATTTCATATTTTAAGTAAGTATAATTCCCTTACTTGATTCTTAAAACCTTAATCATGTTAAATTAAGTATTAAACGTGTATAAATAATTAATTTAACGAATTCAGTTAATAAAATATTTTGTCCCTTTTGAAATCATGATTTGGAACAATGAAATACATGGAGTCGTTTTTTTTTGTAAATATATTATATTTATTTTAAATTTATGTTTTTTTTAATAATTTTATTTATTTATTACAGATTTCCATGAAATGAAATAGTAAGAGATAAATGGCGTAAAATTATTTCCGAAGAAAGCAGAGAAGAAAATTTTAAACCCAATTACTCAAGTGTGGTTTGTTCAGACCATTTTGCCGATTCCGATGGATATTATACAGAAAAATGGATTAGGAAAATTAAATAAAATGCTGTACCAAAAATAAAGGTGATAAATTGTCATCAGCTACATTGTCCTTAACTAATGTTTACTATTTAATTTAACAATATGTATGCTGTTGGTGTACCTGTACCTGGTTACCTATAAATAAATAAATAAATAAATATTGCCACATTTATTGACTTTATTTTAGATTGTCGTAACTACAAATTTAAATGAGGCAGGGTGTAATAGTACAAGTGTAATAGCTGAAAAATATTTGATACAGAATTCATCAATAACAAGCATATACTAGGTACATACTGCCATGTAAAATGACTATTTAATAATTTGCGGCTAATTCTAATAAATGTTTTCAATCAAAGTGTGCAGATCATAAAAATTTGCCAACATGGACAAAGTTGAACATTCCGCTGTCAAATAATAATTTTAATGGTTCATTCTCGCGATTTTTCTTTGATTCTCGGATTGAGATCATTTATTGGAACCGGTCGTTAGGCATAATTACTACAACAGTAATTGTGGCGTCATCATTTATTGGAAACATATTCATTTCCAGGAACCAGCAATTGAAGCAATAAATAATGAAGGATCACCAATACCATCAGAATTTTCATCAATCTTTAACACACCTAAGACGTTATTTTTTACAGTTAATTTGAAAGAACGCAACCAAAAATTTAAACTTAAATCTAATTTAGTGCGAAACTTAAAAAGGCAGAACAAAAGATTAAGAAAACGAAATGATAGTGTAAAAGAAATTATTAAGAATCTAAAGAGCAAAGGACGATCTTAGTATGGGGCCAGGACTATGTATGTGACTGTTGGATGTTATTTATTTATGAATCACGTTAAGGCAAAACAGTGCATATTTCATATTCATAACTAATAAGCTTTGTTATCTTCTAAACATTTATACTCTATCTATCTCTTAATGTAAGTAAAATTATTATACAGATATCGCCATTCTCATCTACATTGTACGCCATGTGGTCAACATTTCTCACAAATAAATACAAGAACTATTCGACTCCATTCAATCTTTGTCCAAGTGACTAGAATGTTTCTTTAATAATGTCAAATTATTGTCAAATTCAAAAACTATTGGAAATTCAAAAATTTCGAATATAAGAACGTTTGAACATGCAATTTAAAAAGCTACTTTATGCCGCGTCTATAAGGTCATATTTGTGTTAATTTAATTAAATTTGTGATGTTTATTTGTTTTGTCTGTCGAGGACACTGTTTACAATGATATTTGTATGGAACTGTGCATCTAGGTATATTATTATATCGATGTAATAATATAATAATAAATAGCTCGAATACATTTACGAGTGTCAGAATTTTTCCTGCTCGAGCCGCAGGAGTCCCACTGAAAGCAAAAGAGTTTATCATTCAAAGGGGCGAGAACATAAAACAAACTATTGTTAAAAACCGTCATACTATTCAAAATATTCATGATTCCCAATCCCAGGATCGAACCTAAAACTCTCGGTTCATGAGCAGGTCAAGGAGGCGTTAGGAATTTCGGTTTTATATGGAACCAAATATTATGAATAGATATTTTTAATAATTTGTTTTAATTTTCACTCAATAAAGCCTTCACTGAATTTTGAACGTTAATTAACAACTTCATTTAAACACTAAGGCACAGGCGGCGATTCCAAGAACATGTCTCAGTTAACTGATTCTCAACGAGGGCTGCCATTGACCCTAATTTACTGGAACGACCTGGTTATCCACAAAAAAGAATTCCTGTACATGTAAAAAAATGTGTGATATAACATAACATAACATAACATAAGCTCACGTCTGTATCCCAGAAGGTGTAGGCAGAGGTGTACTGGCGAACTAGAACACCCACATTTCGCCGAGCTTGGTTCCGTCCCAGATGTGATAGGGGGCGATCGCCATATCGGGCACAAATTCCAAACTCCGAGCTGATATGGAAAAATCCAATATCACTTTGCCCGACCCGGGAATCGAACCCGAGACCTCAGGGCGGTAGTCATACCGAAATACAACCACGCCACCGAGGCAGTCAATGTGTGATATTAATACGATATATGTACACCTTATAGGTGGACGTCCTACGCTGCGCTTGCCGGTACGTGGTCTCCACTCGAGAACTTTTCTGCCCCATCGGCTATCAGTTCTACGAGCTATGTGCCCTGCCCACTGCCATTTCAACTTGCTAATCCTCTGGGCTATGTCGGTGACTTTCGTTCTTTTACGGATCTCCTCATTCCTGATTAGATCACGTAGAGAAACACCGAGCATAGCCCTCTCCATAGCTCGCTGAGTGACTGTGAGCTTTCTAATGCGGCCCATAGTTAGAGGTCACGTTTCAGTGCCATAAGTCATCACTGGTAACACACACTGGACCGACGACCTGATAAAGGTCGCAGGAAGTCGCTGGATGCAGGCCGCTTCTAACAGGTCGATCTGGAAATCTTTGGGGGAGGCCTATGTTCAGCAGTGGACGTCCTATGGCTGATGATGATGATGATGATGATGATATGTACACATCTTTTTTCATCACAAAATATGTTTTTGAATATTATTTTTTTTGTTATTATAAATATTATTATCACTATATAAAAAATATAGGGTTTTACTTATAAAAACAGTTTAGCTGAGCAAATGGCTAATAATAGGCTGTCACTTTTTTCCTTGTGTCATATCGTTTGAAAATAAAAGGGACAGGCTATTCTTTACCATTTGCTTAGTTAAACTGTTTTTATAAGTAAGCCCCATCTTCTTCTACATGCCCTTATCCCACCTTATGTGGGGTCGGTGCAACATACTTCTTTTTTTTTAAGCATGTTGCAAATAGGATTTGGCTTAGTTTTTACGACCGGCCGCCTGCCTGACGACAACCTCCTGTGAGGGATCCAGTCCCGGGCAAATTAAATTAGAAAAGTTGCGTTGCCCAACCTGGGAATCGAACCCAGGACCTCCCGGCCCACAGCCCATAAATGCTGCCACTAGACCAAGGAGGCGACTATATAAGTAAGCCCCATAATGATGAGAATTATAATTCGAAATTCAAAATCTATACCAAATCCAAGACTAATCAAATTAACAATTAACAACTCCCCAGCCGCACAGCATCATCATTATTATCACCGATTTATTATCACAATAGCACACATAATAAAAACCATAAATAAAAATTAATAGCACATTTGATTTTTCATTAATGAGTAAAGAAATGTCATCAAGATAAACCCATCACTATGGGGGATAGGCAGTGGAGATATAAACATAGTGTCATAACGAACACGAAGCTGTCGGAGAGATTTAACCCTCAATTATAGAATTAAGCCGTGAAGGGTTACGCACCCCCGGAGCGACGGCAATTGACCCGTTTAGGGTTGATGTGAAAAGACGTAATGATAGTTTATGGTCGTCTCCTTGGTCTGGTGGCAGAATATACGGGCTGTGAACCGAAAGGTTCTGGATTTGATCCCCAGCCCGCCTAGTATGCGCGCCACGAGATAACTCGATAATCGACTGTCGAGATGTTGTCTACGTGTTGTCTACAATATTCTATGAAAATAAACGCGGACGCATGTTAGTGTCCGTAGACAAATAGAGAAAACCGGTTATAATAGGACAAAAGCGTAGACAAAATGTTCTCGTGGCGCGCATGCTAGGTGGGCAGGGGGGGGGCTACCACCTCTTATAGCAGTATTATTATAATCTTACTTGTACCGATTCCCATACAAAACAAACGAAGAACGATTATAATAATACTCCTATAAGAGGTGGTGGTAACCCTGCAGGTCAGTCGAAGCGATTTTTCTAATTTGCTTTGCCCTGGACTGTATCCCCCTGAGGGGGGTTGACGTCTGGCAGGCAGCCGGTTGTAAAAACGAAGCCAAATCCCTTCTGCAATATACTTGAAAAGTGTGTTGCGCCGACCTAACATGAAGGTGAGATAAGGGCAGGTAGAAAGTGTCTATGTACCAGCTCGTTTGCTAGTCTACAATATAAAAAGTTTTCCTAATTATTTACCATAATATTGCTTAACGAAACGAGCATAAAAGTACTCATATTGTGATAAACACATCATTCGTGGGAGATTACCTGCACGCGACCGCAAAATATCTTCCAATTATGATTCCGATTTTTTAAACAACGTAATTTGGACTTTAAGCACGTACTTAAAGGTTGAAATTTCGACAGCAACGTCCGCTGTACGCTCCTTTTAAATATTTTTATACGTTTTTTAAAGCTTTGCACAATGAATCCGCAACGGCAGTATCTTTATAAGGTGGGCACCAATTAATTGAGGATATTTTCCGGGTATTTACGTTTTAACGATCCTGTCTGTACTGTGAATTAGATACTTCATTTTATGGAGATTTCATAAGAGCAAATATTGAATAACAAATAGTTGTCGCATCAACATATTGGAATACCTTTCAATGGTTATCAAGGTCTTTAAATTAGTAAGTGACTTCGGGTCTAAAGGTTTGTTGGCTGGTTGGTTTGGTTTGGTACATGTAAATAAGCGTATTAGCATTTTATAACGTTTCCTAAAAAATAAATGCCGAAACAAACGGTTATCGCCTGTTTTAAAGTCCAAACATTTATAATTATATTAATTACTCGTCTTTCTTTCTACCTGTCCTTATCCCACCTTAATGTGGGGTCTGCGCAACACATTTTTTCAAGCATGTTGCAGAGAGGATTTGGCTTGGTTTTTACGACCGGCCGCCTGCCTGACGTCAACCCCCTATGATGGATCCAGTAACGGGTAAATTAAATTAGAAAATTTGCTTTGCCCGACCTGGGAATCGAACCCAGGACCTCCCGGTCCACAGCCCATACATGCTGCCACTAGACCAAAGAGGCGACGTTTAATTACTCGTATCAAGTGTAATCATTCATTGGATTTGCTTTAGTCAAAGACATCAAGTAATCGCACCTAGTTCTTTCTAATATTCTTTATTAACTTGGCAAGTCCTCGCAAATAACGTTTATAAATAATGTTTTTGAGTATAAGAAATCTAACAATCTTTATCATATTTGATTCGCGCAAAAATACATAGCAGTCATTGCGAGTAGTGCAAATAAAAACAAAACACGATCACACGGCGACACATTAAGCTAATGTCTGTTAAACCAACAGATTAGTTAATGAACGAGCCTAACCCCGCCGTTTCGGGTTACCGAAATATAAGTGTACATAGCCGAAAGTAATTAAGGGATTGGGTATGGCTGATATGTGAATTTAGGGGTGATTTGAAGCATTTTTATCTAATTTTAATGTTTTTTAGAATTTCTTCTTTCATTGCGAGACATTGCGATTTGCGATAGGTATTTGACAGTTGATACGAGTTTCGCCGACCTAAACTGATATTTCACACCATAGCTGAACTAAAAATACGAATACCATGTTCCAACGGCTAGTATTTACCATGCGTACCACCATACCATGATTTTTACTATGTTCAGTACAAGTTACCACTCACAATTCTCAACTTTTCCTCCTCTTCAACTACTAGCGCATTAAATTTAAAGGTTTTCACAAAACTGCCTCGTTGGGGTTGTATTGCGGCACCACTATCGTCTTGGGTTCGATGCCCGGTCGGGCAGAATATTGGATTTTTCAATGCTCGGCGAATTGGGGGTTTCTAGTTCTCTAGTTCGCCTCTGCCTACCCTTTCAGGGATACAGGCATGAACCTATGTATGTATGTATCACAAAATCTTATCGTCTTACCAAAGACAACTTAGATATTCTGTTAATACTATTAAATATTCTACGCTAATACTACTTACTAGTAACAAAGACAGCGTCCTTAAACACATAATACCTATGTTTGAATAAGAAAAACGGAGGCTCCATCAAAACAATGTACTTACCTAACAAGACCGTCTCCCCGCGCCCCGCACCTCGCCCCCTCAGGTCCCATCGCTAACGCTGTCAGACATAACTAAAAGTGTGAAGGTAGTCTACAACGAGGCTCTAGTTAATTGAATGCCGGCTGCTACTAGTGGAACTCGATCTTCAGTCGCACAAATATATCGACCATATGCTGCCAATACCTCCTAACTAAATTTTTTTCCCACAATATTGTATTTTCGCTATCTGTTAGTCCTAATGGAAATGATGTAAATCTTTTCTTATTAGGAATATTAAACTATTGTAAAATTAATAAACTTGGATTTTGGGTGCATAAATATCATCTATGATTTTTTATTTATTTAATTTTTATTAGTTTTATTGTCTCCTTTAAAGATGATCTCAAAGCACTTAGGAGGTATTGGTGGCTTACGGTCAATATTTAATATTGTACAGTATTCACAAACTATTGTACAGTACACACAGTAACGTCTACAGCACGAATGGGCCGGCTCGACCGGTTTGATACCAATGTCTCACAGAAAACTGACGTAAAGTGGCAGCTTGCAGTCTTCTTTCGGTGAGTGAGATTTTCGGTGGCCCATTTCCCCCCCTCCCTTTCACAATCCTTTTTCCCTTCCCGTCCATTTTAGGTTGGCAATGCACCCATGATCCTTTTTGTGTCTTGGGTGCCTATGGGCGGTGGAGATTACTTACCATCAGCTCGTTTGCCAGTCTCTGCTATAAAAAAATACTATATACCTACTGTTGTGTACTGTAGAAAATCTTTGTGAATCGCTAATTTCTACACCGTGTTATTTTTTTTCGAATCTTCTCCGAATCTTCCTCACACATTCCCTACGTTACTTCTGTAAGGTCTTAAGGAATTACCAGCTTGTATTTTACTACATCAAACTAAAGCCCGGCGAGTCTACAGGAACGCAAAACTGTCTTTATCCCGTAACAAAATTAATGAAATACACATATATGTGTGTTGAAAAATGATTAATGTTTCTGTGATCTATTATATTGTATCTTCGCGTTGTAGACGTTAGGTACGTCTACGGCGCGGCTCTACCACTCAAGCTTAACTCACTTTAAAATTCACATTATTACTACGAGTATTACGTATTTAAACGCCACAAAAAGGTATTGGAAGATTAACCCCTGTCCGTCGGTGGCATTGAGCCCTTTACTCATAAAAATATTTAAGCACCGCTTATCTTTAACCATAGGGTGTCCCTTTCATTTTTAAACAATGTAACAGAAGGAAAAAAGTGACAGGCTATTCTTAGCGAAAAGATAAGCGAAAATGTTTTTAAAAGTAAGGCCCTGAGTCTAGGCCGATTAAGTTTTTGAAACAGAAGACATCATGCATAGTCAAAAATTGTATAAAGAGAAGATAATTTTTCCGAAACTCGCTAATAAACACTTAGTAGTGGTTATGGCGCGTGTACCGGTCCGGAAAGTTAAAACGGGAAGCCCCCCCCCCTCCCCGTCCCCGGACCTCCCCTCGGCTCCAACCTCTCCTCAGACATGAAAATTTTACACAATTCAATTACACACAATGCCGTTATGTTTAACGCCGCTGTTGTCTTTGGGCTATAGATTCGGCTTTAGCGTTCTGTACAAGGTATAATAACTAACAATTGCCCACGGCTTCCGTTGCCTTAAAATGGGATAAAAGTATTTTTAGACGTGGGTACAAACCATATGGGTAAAATTTTGTACTTCTTTTATTACTTAATAAATATTTTTTTATTTATATACCTCTATATAGATTTATTAAAATTGGTGCAATATTTTAACAGCAGCTAAGCTCTGTCTCTATATGTCCGCTCTACATTCAGTATGTACATCAGCCCCGAGCATTAGGCCCGAGCAGGAAAATTTCTGACAATCGTAAATATATTCGAGCTTGCTGCGCACTGATGACATTTAGTTAATATTTCATACAAACATAGATTTACGATTGTCAAAAATGTTCCTGCTCAGGCCGCAATTATTATTGGAATAGTTATTTTGGTTTTAATTTTGGATAAATCATTAATTTAGGGAACGTACCCATATTACGAGACCCTGTTCAGGGGGGGCGGGTCATCAACACGCTTGGTCACAGGGGCGGGGGGTCTTAGGTTTTCGCCACGTAGTCAATATCCTTTAAGGAAATCTCGTGCTTTTTCGAGCTATATTCAAATATGGCGCGCAGCGTTTAGCATTTTTTAAAGTCACAGGTGGCAACACATCATAATATTTTGTTTTTTAACTTGTCTTCGATAAAAAAAAATTTAAAACAATATTTATAAAACACTACGTGAAAACTAGAGAGTGTGGCTTCTTGCCATATACTACGAGTGGTCACCGAGGGGGGGGGGGTGGAAAAAAATTGGTCAAGTAATATGGGTACGTTCCTTTATGTGGTTTTAAACTTTACGAAAAATATATTTTGTACGAATAAAATTAATTTATGCATTCATTCGTAATTCGTAATTAATTATATTATTTCTCCGTTTCTAGTCATTATTAAAGTTTGCGCTATTCACTATAAATGGAAATAAATAATATTTTGTCCAATTATTATAAGAATATGTGTACGTTAATCATATCGAGTAAATCACGCCTTTGGTTAGTTACAGAAGTATGTATAGTGAACGCTGAGAAGTCGCCGAACCGACAAATGGCATTAGTTAGGATAAACCGATTACTCGCCTCTCCAATACGAAACGCTCCCGGTGCGTGAAACGCTCTTGTAAATATTATGGATTGTCGTTTTCTATTTGTGCTTTGTAATCTGTTTTAAAATGCCTTTTGGATTGTTGAGGGCTCTTTACATAAGACTTAGTTGTTGTTGTAAAGGTCTTTGTGTAAGTCTCTCAGATTTGAGATTTCTAGACTGTAAGGTTACATGAAAGAAATGGCGAATTTTGTGAAGTAACTATTTACATTATTATGCTATGTTGTCTGAATTTTACAAAATTCGGATAATTGTTTTATTATGTAGCTGGGAAGACAGAATCTTATAGGTACTATTTTATCTAAGCAGATAATACTCAAACCTTATAAGTCGCGAATTCCGTCGACGAAAGCTTGCGCCAGAATTCCATCAATCAGTGCAGGTATAGACTGGTAAGCTTTTTGAACCGGCTTCTCAACTTCCAGGGCCCACTGCTGTAGGTTTTCAGTACAACGTTGAGCTCAATCCTTAAGCTAAGCACGAAAGAGTCAGATGCAACGGGTAAAAGCATATTGCTAATAATGAAAACAAATTAATAATGAATACAGAGATTTAAAGAAAAGGTTTACTAACATCAAATTCATAGAAATAAAGACGTCAAGTACGTATGTAACCATAATTCCATTATCCGATCGACGTGAACAATGCGATTCGTTATTACAAAGCTGACAAAGCTATTAGACGGCGATTTAATAGCGACTGTCGGAGATTTGTCGAAATTTTCATGTTTGCTTTTAATATAATTGTGTTCAGTTTATCTGTTGTGGGATTATGCCGGGGATTACGTTGCGAACGCCCGTCGGCCCGTTCAAATTGAATTGTAATATGCTACCGTTATTAATAACAGCCGACGGAGGCGGGCAGGGTTGCCAGACCACTTTAGGTATTATATTACGTAATCATTACAATTTTACATATTGTTCAATTAATTACATAATCTCGGGTCGGGCAAAGTGATATTGGATTTTTTCATATCAGCCCGGAGTCTGAAATTTGTGCCCGATACGGCGATATGCTTGCCCCCTATCACATCTGGGACGGAACTAAGCTCGGCGAAATGTGGCTGTTCTAGTTCGCTAGTGCGCCTCTGCATATCCCTTCCGGGATACAGGCGTGAGCTTATTCTTTAGCTTATTTAGTTCCGTCCCAGATGTGATAGGGGGCGAGCCTATCGCCATATCGGGCACAAATTCCAGACTCTTGAGCTCATATGGAAAAATCCAATATCACTTTGCCCGACCCGGGGATCGAACCCGAGACCTCAGGACGGTAGTCGTACCAAAATACAACTACGCCACCGAGGCAGTCAGTTTTTTTACCAACATTGGCTAATCCGCTTAGACAATATTAGCGATAACAATTATAAATGCTGTCCAATTAATAACTTTTGTTCAAGCAATTATAATTTTTATTGAAAACTGTTACTGTAACAAAGCTCAACCCTATCCCGATACAATCGGCTCTGTAGACCGGAGCGCGCTATTTTTTCCCCGCAAATTTTAACCGTCTCCCAAAATTCCACGAATCAGCCGTATTTGTACAATAACTGCCCACCCGGGAGCATTGCCGGGGTCGTTTCCGACACAATAGCCTCTTTGTTTAACGACGTATTTCTATTGCGACATGGCGCGTGCCTAGTTTTTTCAATGGGGTCTATTTGACCCGTGCGCACGTATACACCATACGTTTGGTGTTAGCTGAGGTAGGGTTGAAGTGGAGATAATTACAATGTGCTTATTTATTATCGTAAATCTGTGGTGATGTGTTGAATAAATACACAATAACCCTTACGTAAGATTTTGCCTACGTGAAAGGGTTGATTTAATATTATTAGTATGTAGTCATTAGTTGTTGCCTCCGTGGTCTAGTGGCAGCGTATATGAGCTGTGAACCGGGAGGTCGTGGGTTCGATTCCCAGGTCGGGCAAAGCTAATTTTCTAATTTAATTAGCCACTGGCACTGGATCTCCCAGAAGGGGTTGACGTCAAGCAGGCAGCCGGTCGTAAAAACTTAGCCAAATCCTTTCTACAACTTGCTTAAAAAAGTGTGTTGCGCCGACCCCACATTGGAGTGGGAGAAGGGCAGGTAGAAAGAAAGATTCGTCATTAGATGGTAACTAGGTACCACAGTTGTATAAAATGGCGTGAAGTGGCAACTTTCTGTTGCGTTTTGTAAGGTAAGATTTCTAGATGTCTACCTGCAGTTTCCCTTACCATTCCTTTCCTTTTTTTATATAGCAGAGACTGGCAAATGAGCAGATGGGTCACCTGGTGGTAAGTGATCTCCACGGCCCATGGTCACTCAACACAAATAATCAAGGGCGGGTTGCCAACCTATAAGGAGGAGAATAGGAATTGGAAAAGCAGGAGGGAATTAGGCCACCGGAAATCTCACTCACGAACGAAATGCGACAACGAGCTCCCAGTTGACGTCGGTTTTCTGTGAGACAGTGGTATCAAACTGGTCAAAATCCATATACTTAAAAACATGTGTTGCGTCGACTAAATAGACTATTCTAATAAGGGCTGCCTCGGTGGGGTGGTGATATTTCGGTACGACTACGGTTCTGAGGTCTCGGGTTCGATCCCCGGGTCGGGCATAGTGATAATGGATTTTTCCATATCAGCCCGGAGTCTGGAATTTGTGCTAGATATGGCGATAGGCTCGCCACCTATCACATCTGGGACGGAACTAAGCTCGGCGAAATGTGGGTGTTCTAGTTCGCTAGTGCGCCTCTGCCTATCCCTTCGGGGATACAGGCGTGAGCTTATGTTCTAATAAGGGCAGGTGGAAGTGCTACCCACATTTTCGCGTAAATCATTCGTTCACGTCTATATGAATACGGATACAGAACCGCGCTTGCAAAGACATTCAACAGTGCATAGACGGGACAACAGCACAAAACTTGTGATCCAAAAGTTGTGACCTTGTGGTCATAAGTCACTCAGTCGTATTTGAAACATATGCGCGCAAGGCCGTGCCAGCATAATAATGTTTAGACAATGCAATTATCTTACACGATTCCTAAACATTCACAGAACATTATAAAGTGTAAATGGTCACAAGCGCACTGTAATAAGTGGTAGATGGAGTTACAGACGTTTGAGATATTTTCTGTATAGAAACTGGCTTGATAGGCCCTCTAATCGTCTGCCTGCCCTTATCCCATATTATTTGGGGTCGGCGCAACATAACTTTTCTTTCCACTCCCTTATAACAACCGTCATATCAGCACTCACTTCCTTTTTCTTTATATCATCTATTAGACAGTCCATCCATCTTTTCTTGGGTCTTTCTCTATTTCTGATACCTTCTACACCCATCCTTTGAATTCTCCTTACAGCATTTCTTTCATCCCTCCTCATCACATAACCATTACCTACCTAGATGTCCCCTCTATCGTTAGTAATATTAAAGCTCTTTGTTGCAGTATAGCGGGGAACATTATGGTAAATATATAAATATGTTCATTTGTCACAATTACCGTCGGTGCGGAATAACTGGCACTCGCCGGCCGCACCACTCGACTCGCTCTTGTTAGCTGCACATATTTTGACGTCTCATACATTTTTATGAGCGTTTTATTTTTGTCTACCCATGTTTTGGTTGGGATTTGTTTCGAGGAAAACGAGGTGTTTTATTTAGGACCGTCGGAATTGGTGTCCTTGTTAACTAACGAAGGAACTCAATGATCAAGAATATCGGGTTTTGTTAATTGGAACGCCCTGGAATTGACCATGATACTTAAATTAACTAACATAACATAACATAAGCTCACGCCTGTATCCCCGAAGGGGTAGGCAGAGGCGCACTAGCGAACTAGAACACCCATATTTCGCCGTGCTTAGTTCCGTCCCAGATGTTAAATTAACTATTAACTTATATTATGTAAGAGGGCAAGCGAGCAGGTAGGAGGGTCACCCAATGGTAAGTGATTACCACTCATGAATACCTACTATACAAGAGGGAAAGTATAGGTACTTTAATCAATAAGCTTTTTTCTTCAGCTTTTTTCTTTCTCATGTGTGCTTTTGGTCTTTATTTTATGCGTGTGGGCTCAGTGTGCCTGGCAAAGACCTCATCTAAATATTTCTATGTACTCCAGTCCCTGCCAAATCAAATTAGAGAAATCGGTTTACTTGACCAAGGGGGTTACCACCACTCCTTATTGCAGTATTATTATAATATTGCTTTGTTTTTTTTGTACGGGAATCGGTACAAGTAAAATTATAATAATTCTGCTATAACACGTAGTCTCAGTAGTAAATCGAACCCATGACCTTCCGATCCACAGCCCGCATATGCTGCCACTAGAGCAAGGAAACGACTTCATAGCAACCTATACATGCGGTTAATAGAATATACCAAAAGTGGAAGATTTTTTATAAGTAACACAAAATAAAAGATTTGGTATTGTGGCAGTCTACGTAAGCAGAGAATCTGAAGTTCTGATTTCAAATTTAAGCCAACCGTTTTGGTGTTCCGAGTTTATTATTCGAAAAATCACATAAGTACAAGTTGCCTTAGGAGTTGAACTTCCCAGTGTAGTCTCGGCCTTTAAAACAATATCTTGGAACGGCAAAGACGACCTAAGTTCGCATCTGCCAGTATCAAAGGATCTTTAGGCTGAAATCTATAGAGCAAACTTCAACTAAGTCCAAGTCAAAGAAACGAACTTACGTCGGAATGGTCAAACGCTACTATACTTTAAGGGCTTCCTAAATTATTTTTTTTCGCCATACAGTTTTGACCATAAAGCGACCTCAAGTGTATGAACATTCGGCGGTGAGTGAGGATTTGGAATTTTTAAATCAAACTTTGACTTAGTCCCAGTAATTTTTTTACAAAAAAAGCTTTAGTTAGCTCTTTGCTTAGTCTGTCTGTCAGTCTGTTTTTCTTGTAAAAAATGGCTTGAACGAAGTCGAAGTTCAATTAAAAAATTCCAAATCCTCATTGAGTTCGTTTCTTTGACTCAGACTTAGTCTAAGTTCGCTTTACAGGTCTCAGCTCTATGCCCGAATGGTCAAACGCTACTCAACTTTAAATGCTTCTTACACTGATTTTCGCCATACAATTTTGACAGATAAGGCGGCCTTAAACAACATAACGTAACCTTAAGTGTATGAACATTCAGCGGTTAGTCTCAGTTCTAGCTAAATACAATTACTAAGGCCCGAATGGTCAAACGCTGCTCAATTTTAACGGCTTCTTACATTGATTTTCGTCATACAATCTTGACAGATAAGGCGACTTTAACTGTATGAACATTCGGCGGTAAGTGCTCAATAGCAATTAAACATGATTATCAACTTTCAAGGTCTTCATCGAGTTTACCATTGATATTTCATGGTGCGTCCACACTGGGCCGAACGAAGGCGAACGAATGATGCCTGGAGGTAGACTCCTGACGTTCGATTCGATTATGATTTCGATTCGGTTTTATTTATTGACTTAAAATTCCACCGAAATCGAGTCAAAAAGTGCATTAATGTCACGTTAAAAGTTACCAAATGAGAAGTTCTCGAATATTATGCAATATTAGCGCACTTTAAAAGTCGATTTCCGTGGAATTTTAAGTCAATAAATGAAACCAAATCGAAATCACAATCGAATCGAACGTCAGGAGTCACCCCCCAGTTTCACTTACACAACAGCGTAAATTTGGTTGTGTGAACGCAGCAGGTATAGATTCGTTCGCCTTCGTTCGGCCGGTGTGTACCCGGAATTACAGAATACCATACCTGGGGAATTTATGTGAGTTCTAAAGTGATTATTGAAATCTTTGTTGCCGAATTCATATTGTGAAATAAGATCTCATCTACGAATAGTTCGTCGGCATTCTCACCTTGTGGCGCTAGTGTAGATTTCACTTAGTTACAGAATTCCGACTAATGTTTTCCTTTGTTGTTTTCATTGCGGATTCCGAAGTGAGATTGTGAGATCTTATAGACTAGCCTAGCTGGCAGTCAATTATTTTAGTACGATGTTTTTAAAACGATTTCCCCAAAGTCGACCAAGGAAAAATGGTCGATCAACATTTTAACAAAAAAAGTCCCATAAATTCACCATTTCAAAGTTTCTATAACCACATTATCCTTTGTATATCAAACACTTGTAGTACAAGCTTATAAAGATTAGAAAACTTCTCTATTCCGTGTAATTAGCCGATCGCACTGTCAGAAGTGCCGGCCAAATTTGAAAACTTACTCAAGTATCGATGTTTAATTATTTTATCATACATACATACATAAGCTCACGCCTGTATCCCCGAAGGGGTAGGCAGAGGCGCACTAGCGAACTAGAGCACCCACATTTCGCCGAGCTTAGTTCCGTCCCAGATGTGATAGGGGGCGAGTCTATCGCCATATCGGGCACAAATTCCAGACACCAGGCTGATATGGAAAAATCCAATATCACTTTGTCCGACCCGGGGATCGAACCCGAGACCTCAGAACCGTAGTCGTACCGAAATACCACCACGCCATTATTTTATCGATAAGGGGTATTACCGATATAGGGGAATAGGGGTGTTACCTATTGAAAGTGTTACGAAATAAAACAACAATATATTTTTAAAGCATTATTATTAATTTCAAAAATAAACTAGCATGTAAACACGCCGTGTTGCTAAAATGATAATTATACTATGACAAAATACACACTATATGAAATAATGGCAAAACGCTGCCCGTAAGATACAAAACGAACATAATATAATCAAATCAGTTCTATTTTTTATATCGATATAGCTAATATACAATGCCAATTTATAACTCCATTACTATCTAAATATTTACTATATGTAATTTGTTTACATTTACATCGATGGATTGGCGATAAAATGACCGAATACCGTTTCACGACAGATCATATTATTCAAGCCATAAATCACTACGTTAAAGTATAAAGTCGAAATTCCGCATTGCCATAAACCATTGATACTAAAGTTTTGACAAAATACATATTTATACCCATTTGACACGCAGTGTGAAGCGAACCGTCAATATCACTGTTTGGGCCCCTTCAATGTCAAACAAATAAACACTATCATCCGAAACGTACTAATATTACAAGGGACTAGAGAAGGCGAATACACACGAACGATATCATAACTCTAGCCCAAGTCGTGTGCGATATACCTAACTAAAAATACTTTGATATAAAAGAGAATATCACTCGATGGCCTAGTACAAAATGTCGATATTTTTTCGTCGAACATCTCACTAACTCGATACATCTGGCAGTATTCATCACTTTTAGTTGTAATCAGTATTAATATTATAAATGTATTTCCAACGATTATTTTTAATATATAAATCAACTTTAGAATTTGAATGTGATACATTACAAAATATCGACATATATTTATTTTTATCGATAAGTTATAGTGCGTGTCACGCGTTAATATTTTGTTACGACATATTGAGCTTTACTTCGATACACTAACTACATAAAATTGTGACTTGTTAAGCGTTTTGTTTATACTCACATCAAATGCGTTATAGTTACATATTTTATACGAAACTATGGTTATTCACTGACGTAGTTATAGTAATAATATACTGTTATTATATAATGTAGTACCCATTTGTTAAATGACACCGTTTATAATTTGTGTTCCGATATTTATCGATATTGAGAATATATAAATATAATGTTATGTACTTGTAAAACATATTTAAAGAAAGAATTCATTAAAATGTAATAATAATTGCAAATACAGACCTTATCGTCGTAAAAAGGAATAAATTTAATATCACGAAATAAGACGAATTAAAGCAGTTCGTGATCGTAGCCATGATTAATAACAGTAAGAATATTAAATATAAAAGATATTTAAACGATGAAAATAATTATTATGAATTGTTAAAGAAAATGTTAAAATCAATCGACTATATAATTACTGGACAAGATATGTAATAATTTCAATCGGAACAATATGCCATCAAATCCAATACAATAAATGACCCCGGTGGTATAAAAACAAAACAAACATAGCCTCAAAAGAATATACTAAATATTACACTGATCACTCCATTTCAAAATGCTACAAATATCGTTTAGCTACGAACAAAAACTACGCATCTAAACGTCTAGTAGTGTATGTCACATTGACACATGTCAAGTTGACAGTCGCCGATGTCGATGTCAGCAATTCCTTGGATGGCGGGAGATGTCGGTGCCGCCGTACTTCTGTCTCCACATGCACGAATACGAGGATATTATATTGAATGCAAGCAAGACTGCGGCTTCGTGATGATATTATAGAAAACAGGAAATATCTGGAATTGAAACATGTCATGTTTAAAAACGGCGATTTTTTGCTTTACAAGGTTAGTCGGAAAGGGTGTAGAGGGCCAACGTAATGTATTGCTGATATATATTTCTACCATGGGTCCAATATCTCAATAATGACACATTTTTGGTTTCATACAAAAACCAAAACTTGCTTTTTATTAAAGGAACACAAAACCTTATCTCACGATTGCGAAAAGGTAAAAAACGCGCCACGTTAGTATAAATGGAAAGAGTATAGAGTTCTCTTTCTTCTTTAGAGTATAAGTTTTCTGTGGGCCTTTCGTAAATATATACGAACATCTGTTCAATCACCTCCATCGTATGATCGAGTTGGTAAAGGCGGCATTATGTCAAAGCACGCGGCCGGACGCAACGCGCTTTATCGGGTTTATGAACTACGTCGGCGGCGGCACTGTTTGAAATCGCTTACCACGTGTTTCGTGACCTTAAATATGAAACAACTGATCTTATGGTTGCGTATGCGATGTTTATACAAAATATTAAAATGACATTATCTATGAGTCTATTGAAAAATTGCAAGTATAAAAGTGGTTCATTATTACGAGTACTATAGTGCCTATGAGCTTCTTACATGAGTTCCGGCAAACATTGTATAATAAAGATTTCAGGCTTTAGATATCACGACAGCTAGGTAACATTGGATCGAATAAAAATTGAATAGCATATAAGATGGAAAAGTTAAATTCGAATAGCGTGAGTGTCATTTTCGTTTTTTGATTTTTGATATGACACTGCGGCACGACGTGTCTGTACTGTACTATTCGTGTAGAGCTAGCGGTGACCTCACCTTTACATTAGTCCGCGTGCTCAGTGCGTGATGATGGTGGCGTGCAGACACTGCGGCACGACGTGTCTGTACGGCAGGCGGTAGTTCTTGACGGTGCGAGCCGCGAGACACTTGAGCGAGGTGTACCGCAGCGGGTTCACGATGGTGGACAGCGACTGCTGGTTCACCCTGAGCAGTTCCTCGGGGGTGTCGCCCTCGTAGTTGACGGTGTCGATGTGAGCGCCGTGGGTGAGCAGCTCGCGGACCACCTCCGCTGGACACGGGTTTAACTGTCGACAAATATAAATGAGGGTTAGAAACATTATTTTATCTATACAAGCTTCGTAAAATTACTATACTGCACCTAATAGTGAGCGCAATGTACTGTGTAGTCCCTTATCATCGTTTAACAATGGTATTATCGGCGGTCCCCAGTATCATACTGGCTTACCCCATAGAGCACACAGAAGAAGTCGAGGGATGGAGATCACAAGATTTCTTTTGTTTCAGTACTCGTCACTGGGTAGTGTAACATGAGAGAGCGACCATGTGAGGTGGCAAACTGTTACAATTAAGTACTGGATATTCGTGTTGTTTTTTTTTTATCCAAGCATGCCAAAGCAACTACACTACACCTGATGGTAAACGTAAGGTGGTGCAAAAAAAAAAACAGCGACTATCGATAAACATAGTTTATGAACGGTCGCCAGAATCATGTCGGGCTACATCAATGCTTTGCTTAAAGGATGGTTCACATGTTCCCACCCTTCTATGACATTAATAGAAGGGAGGGAACATGTGAGCCGGGAAACTATTCCACAGCTTAATGGTACGGTAAAAGTGGGTGGATGAGAATTTTTTGGTTCGGTAGCGTGTGTTTATGTGTGTGTGTGCGCGCAGTGGCGGAACTATAGGGTGGCAGGGCCGAGGAGACCCCCAGCCCGAGGCGCCGTGAGCTTATGTTGTGTTTTAACTAATTCCGGTGATTTATTAAAATTCAATTTCAACGTGACGATTTTTACGGGGGCCCCATCTAATAAATTTGCCACGGGTCTCAGATGCTAAAGTTACGCCACTGTGCGTGTGTGTGTGTGTGTGTTCCTAACCTTGCACACGAGGTGCAGCGGCGTGTTCCCGTCGGCATCGCGCGCGTCCGGCGAGGCGCCCAGCCGCAGCATCAGCGACACCAGCGCGCCGCAGCACGCCTCGCCGCCGCCCGCCGCCGCGCCCGCGCCCGCTGCGACCCCCGCCCCGGCCCCCGCGCCCGCACCCGCGCCCGCGCCCGCACCGCGCCCCGCCCGCGCGCGCGCCACCTCCGCCGAGCACGCCACGTGCAGCGCGGACCGACCCTGACGTACCTGCACATAACGTATACACTTAACATTCATATCATGACCGCCTCCGTGGCGTGGTGGTATTTCGGTACGACTGCTAAGTGATATTGGATTTTTCCATATCAGCCCGGAGTCTAGAATTTGTGCCCGATATGGCGATAGGCTCACCCCCTATCACATCTGTCACGGAACTAAACTCGGCGAAATGTTCTAGTTCGCTAGTGCACCTCTGCCTTCCCCTTCGGGGATAAAGGCGCTTATGTTATGTTTATGTTTTTATAACATTCATATCGACAAACTGATGACGGCACATTTACTTACAAGAATTCTCAGCTAGTCCATGGCAAGAGATTATGCAGGGTAAGGAGGAATAGCGTCTTTTAATGTTGGAGGTCAACAAGATCCATCGCTGTGAAATTATTTTATCGAACATTGACAAGAAAGTTCTAACGCTGTTAAGTCAAGTATTCAAATAAAAACTCTATTAATCGATAGTGTATTTATTTACTATTGGATGGCAAAGTAATAAAAAACAATATCAATATAAAAATATCGATAACATTCGTTATGTTATGTTATGTTCAATATCGAGTATAGAGCACTTTAAAGAAAAATGGTGGAAGAACTAGCGCAACTAGCTAATTTCTGAGTAATTAATCTCATATATCAAATATTAACACATATATTATCGATTGCTGATCCAAAATAGCGAATCGAACTTTGAAAACTAAAGAAAATATCGATAATAATTTCGCAAATTTCAATACAACAGCTGAGACTCACCTTAATATCTAACTTAACGAGTGAGTAAACAGCCTTGTGTATCTTCCTGGAGACCTCATCAGTACATTCGGGCTCGTCCAGTAACCTCGCCATCAACGCGGCCAGGTGCAGCGATATGACCAGCACTCGTTGCAACGTCGCCAACGTCTGTTCACGGTCGATGCTCAGCTTCGAGTCGAGCAGCTCTACGCCGCGGTTGATCTCGCACAACGCCTTCCTGAACACTGGGTCTATGTCTTCGAACGTCACTGGTGGTACGATGCGACCTGGTGGACGAAGTTGCGAAAAGTTTAGTATATTTTCTTTATATGAGGATATCACTGAAAGGAGAGGCAAGATAGTGCAAGTTTGCAATCTACAACACAACGGTCAGGTTTTGCAGGGGAGTCTTTCATGATGCAAAGAAATTTAAAGAAATGCATGTGGATGGCGTAGGGCTACGGTTGTCATGTACAGAGAGAGTGAGACACGCGCTGCATGTCGAGCGCGTGGTGCCACAGTTGTCGACGGAGCGAGACAGACATATGTATAGAGAGAGTGAGACGGACGGTCACGGTACCTCTGAGCGGGGGCCGGGCTCTCTCGGCCAGCATGTATGAGAACAGCTCCGCGAAGCTGTAGAGCGAGGACTGCGTGAGCGGCGAGAGCGGCGGCAGGACGGCGCGCTGCATGTCGAGCGCGTGGTGCCACAGTTGTCGACAGCGCGCGAACCGGCCCGCGTCCGCGTACACGGCGCCGCGGTACCGCACGTAGTACGACGTGTCGGGGTGCGCGGGACCTTCACGGAACGACATTACATTATTAACAATATACCGTAATAACCAAAACACCACGCCACTCGATTTTGAATCTTCTTCTTTTAAAAATAATGGCTTCCACGCATTTGTGATGATTTAGCCAATGTCAAGGTAAGTATAGCAATTATCAAGTTTTCACAATGACCATGAGACCCAGATATGGATGATCTCAAGACTCTGCTGGGATTATGGTGCCCCTCAAAGGACATAGACCGGACAAAGCCAACGCACCAAGCAAAACTCATCAAAGATCACCATGTAAAAAGTTTCCACATTGTACTGTCCATCTTCGCTGAATTTTAGTGCATAAAACCATATCACATTAAACAACAAACACAACTCCAGACAATAATATAAAATCATACCAAATTTTGAATCTTAATTACGCTAAGAAAAGTGACTCACAGGTAATTAAATCGTGTCATGTTTGTCATTTAAGATCGGGGTCGCTGGAAAAAATCTACAGGGTGTTTATGGCTAAGAGACAATAAGTTGAGCCACATGTGCATTCACCTCTATTATAACACCCTGCAATGTACAAATGGTATTTATAAAGTAATTGTGTCCAAAAATTAAAATTTTATATATTGACAAATTTCAACATCCCTGTAGTATTTGATAACTTAATTACTGCTGCAGATTGCTCAAAAGCCGTTTTTTAGTGCATAAAATATTATATTACAAACGTATTGATTACACAAGATTTTTATATTATTTCACAGCTTGTTAATAATAAGTACTATAACACTCACAATAGTCATTGATGTGTTGTAGAATTCAACGTTTATATGCGACTGAGACAAACGTAATAGTTTTGCGTCCTCACCAAGAATTCTCTCTCTGATGACGAGCGCCTGCATCCTCATTCCGTCAGGGTCTGCGAGTATCTCCTCCAGTTGCTGTGCGTTACTCGGCTCCGCTGCGAAGTCGTATGCTTCTATACGTGGCACGTCTTTTGGTTTTGGTATTGGTTCTCTACCATCCGATGGGAACCTGTAAACATTTTGAAGAATCTTTAGTAAATAATATTGTAATTTAATTTGCAACTGAAAAAATATGCACAATATCAAATTAGGTTCCACAAATATCTAGATACCAGTCAATGTTGTAAGATGTTAGGTGGTCTTTATACATAATACATAACATAGTCTTTATACATAACCCCTGCCTGTCGTAAGAGGCGACTAATAGGGGCTTTCCGAGGTCGCGGGTGTGCAGCGGGGGGCTGTGCGCCCTTTTTAGTACTATTGTACATGCGGCCCCAAGACGGACGGCAGCACGGACGGTCGGCCTCGTGCTGCCGTAGACGCCGAGGGCGTCCTTCGGCGGCGGGAGCTTTTGAGCCCCCCATATTGGAGACGGGCCGCAAGGCGGCACCGCGCAGGGGCGGTTCCGGTAGCAATCCGAGTCTATCTCCGGATACCCCGGGACCGCCCCACTCAAGCGCCGAAGTAGGCCACCGCGGGGTTTTTAGTCGGTATTGCCGGTGTAGGGAATTTGTAAGGGACTCGGCCCAGCGTCGCCCGGATGTCGAACATCTCTCCCGGGCATCACGGCGCTGGGTCGTAAGACCGGCGAACCCGACATACCCGCCACGTCCACCCCTCCTGGGCGTGGCGGCAGTGGTAAATCACTTTTCCTCGCGACAAAAAAAAAAAAAAAGGTGGTCGTTATACATAAGATGTTGCTCTGAAATAGGTTGGTCTGGAAATCTTTTGGAACTGCCAATTTTTAGCAGTGGGTGTGTGTGGCTGGTGATGTTAATCAAACAATGTACATGGCGAAGATAGATTAGCTTGAAAGACTTAAATATGAAATTTTATGTAATCTTGTACTGATATATATGGCCCCTTACTTATAAAAATATTTAAGCGCTGCTTATCTTTATACCATAGGTTGTCCCTTCCATTTTTAAACAATGTAACGTAAGGAAAAAAGTGACAGGTTATTCTTTACCATTTGCTCAGCTAAAAATGCTGTTTAAAGTAAGGCCCATTATGTTAAGGTGGTTTGGGCATGTGGAGAGGATGGACGAAAGGCGACTTACAAAAGGTATTTATCGTGTGAAAATGTATGGAGGGGTCGGAAGGGGGCGCCCGAGAGGACATACATGGATTAAATACACTTATTTCTCGACACTCGAAGATCAATATCTTCTCCGAAAAGGGCAAGTGAGGAGTACTCTCAACCGGCAGAAATGTATGAAAAATGCATGAGTGTGAAAGTGGCAAAAGACGTGTGTCAGGATCGTAGCTTATGGCTATGGGGTACAGGCGTGAGTGTGTATGTATGTATGTAATCTTGCTGTGGCGGATGGACTCCAGAGTGTGACTTGCCTGTCATCCATGGCCCGTTTCCAGAACTCCAAGGCGCCGACCATGTCGCGCCTCTTGTCGACGTACGTGGCGCCGAGCAGCTCGAGCGCGTCGATGCGCTGCTGCCGCGTCACCAGCCCGTACTCCTCCTTGATCAGACTCTCCACTATGTGCGTGTGACCGGTCACCGACGCGGCTAGTAGTGGCGTCATACCTGAAAACAATATTGTTATTAGTATCAAATAATAACACCCACCCAGCAGTCACATACATAGTCCTGACCCCACACAAAGATCGAGTCTTGTGTCGTGGGGATCAAGAACTAGGAGAGACTTTCGGTCTCACAACACCCAGACCCGATACAAATATCTGTAGTCCATACAAACATTTGTCTCGGTGCGGGGATCGAACCCGCGGTCTCTCGCTTCACAGCCGGCTACTAGTTCACTACGCCACGGAGGCTGTCAAATATATTGTTACAAACAGGAGTTTGACTCCATACTTTAGTATATTTAGTAAAAGTTTGAAAGTCTGCTGCTAAGCCTCCAAAATCGTTATTCTTACTCATCACTGGTTCGTTAGTTCCCTTCACACGCGTGATTGCTAAACTTTCAATGTAATACGTATTTGCAATGTTCCTTGCACAGATTTTACTACCAAGTGTTCCTAGTTTATTGACTGTCTCGGTGACATGTTGGTATTTTGGGTATCTACGGGTTGGACAAAGTGATATTAAGTTTTCCTACTTAGTATCAGCCCGGATTCTGGAATTTGTGCCGGATATGACGATAGGCTCGCCTTCTATCATATCTAAGAGTTCTGGGACTTAAATAAGACTTAATTGTCTACGCCTTTGGGGATACAGACCCAAGCTTATATATATATCCTAGTTTCAAGAATTCGAGCAACATGTTGCCACTGACCATAAGAATCAACGTCCATTGTGGCGCCGTGTCCGAGCAGCATCTTCAGTATCTGTAGCGACCCACTCTCGGCGCAGTCGTGTAATGCAGTGTTGCCCTTGACGCTCTTGCGGTTCACGTCGGCGTTCAGCGACAGCAAGTACCTGGCGATTCTGATGTGGCCCTTGTAGCATGCGATCATCAGGCAAGTGTGGCCGTGGCGGTTCGCTATCTCTATGTCTGTAATGAAGAATTTAATTTTAATCAGATACTTAAAAAAGAAGTGTCAATGAACAAGGTATTCATATGAAATGTAACTGTTTTCGGTATTCTTTGGTAATCAATAGAGGCAATTCATGTCAACAATTTGTGACCAATTACGCATAGCAATCATATAAAAGAACTGTACTCTACTGGACTATAATTCTGACTAAGCTGAGCTTAAACTAAATTGATTTTGGTAATTGTATCGACACTGAATATAAACAGTAAGTTATAAAATATCAAGAATGTTTTTAGCCAAACTTATATAATTACGTGGCATTAACAAATATCGACTCAATATCAAAATCAACACGTTATTCCATACGAATTATTTTTCGCAAATTGTGCATGCTAGGTATTCAGGTTTCATTCTAGGCATTCTAAGCAACTCACCGGCGCCATTTTCGACCAGGAACCTGACAATATCGCAGTGTCCGTCAAAGCAGGCGGCTCGGAGCGGCGTGCTGTGCGTGCGCGTCGTCGAGTTCACGTTGGCTCCGGCGCGCACCAGCAGCTTCACCAGCGGCAGGTGACCTGCGGCCGCCGCGCACCATAGAGGCGGCGCGCCCTCTATCGTTTCACCGTCGAATGTCACTGTCAACAATAGAAACATACATTTATACCATTTGCTCATACAATAATTTTCGTACATGGTATAAAATATAATCATAAACATGGCGAAAAAGCAAACACAGCGGCTGCCTCTGTTTAGATAAGCCGGCATGCGGAGTGCACACAAATTGAATACATCCATCAGTCACACACGTGGTCCTGACTCCACACTATGTTTAACCTGTTTCTTGAATATCAAAAAATACAAGGGACTTACTGTCTATATATACCCAGAGCCCACGTATATGTAGGTCGCACAAAATTTGTTTCGGTGCGAGAATCGAAACCGCGGTCTCTCGTTCCACAAGAAACGACGAAACGACCTCACGAACGATTTATCCGGATCATGCCATTACTTGAGGAGAGTGTAGCGCCATATCGGACACAAGACCAATACTGAACAGATCTGGGGGGTGACTCCTGACGCTCAATTCGATTGTGATTTCAATTTGGTTTCTTATTGACTTAGAATTCCATCGAAATCGACTTTTAAAGTGCGCTAATGTTGCATAACATTCGAGAACTTGTCATTTGGTAATTTTTAACGTGACATTAATGCACTTTTTAACTCGATTTCGGTGGAATTTTAAGTCAATAAATGAAACCGAATCGAATTCAAATTCAAACCGAGCGTCAGGAGTCACCCCCCCAGTATAAGATTCCTATCAATCAAACCCAGGCCATCGTCCATTTCACAAAGTTAATGAAGAAATTACAATAGTGGATATTAACTTACGACCGAATGTTGCATGGATTGCATGAGCAGTTATGTACAAACTACAAACCGTTGTTTGAGTAACAGATTGGTCAATGGTAATAAGACTGTTACGTTCATCGACAAATAATGGCTAGCAGCAAAGGACTATGGTTCAAAGTGCAAGCGAAAGCTCAGATGCGAAGTGATGTAGTATAAGAGAGCATGAAAATGACTTCGCATGACTATTTTTGCCTGAATAGTATCGACTGCGTGAAGCCAGGAATACAGAGTTAAGTTTTTTCTATCGTATTGTTATGTATTTTATTTTATTTTGTACAGGAAACATACAGAGTTACGAATATGTTTACATAATTGATAATACATATAAGAAGCACCTAATAGTTTCCACCATTTAAACTATGACTGCCAATTTTCAAACTGATTTGGTGAAAATTACATAACATAACACATGGGCTCACGCCTATATCCCCGAAGGGGTAGGCAGAGGTGCACTAGCGAACTAGAACACCCACATTTCGCCGAGCTTGGTTCCGTCCCAGATGAGATAGGGGGCGAGCCTATCGCCATATCGGGCACAAATTCCAGACTCCGGACTGATATCGAAAAATTCAATATCACTTTACCCGACCCGAGGATCGAACCCGAGACGATCGAACCTCAGGACGGTAGTCGTACTGAAATACAACTACGCCGCCGAGGCAGTCGTGGTAAAAAAATATTGGAGTCTTAAGGCACGATCAGTTATTTTTCAATTACATTAGCTTTAACCTGGTTATTAACACTGGCTCATTGAAAACTAACGTGAAGTGCCAGCTTGCTCTTGCGTTTCATACAGTAAGATTTCCGGTAGCTTAAATTCGCCATTCCTTCCCAAACCTACTCCATTCATTAAAGTCGGCAATTATATTAAGTGGTATAGCCACGCTGTAGACAGTAATCTTTACAGCACGAATGGGCCGGCTCGACCGGTTTGATACCACTGTCTCACAGAAAACCGACGCAAAGATTTTGTGTCTTGTCTATGAGCGGTGTAAATCACCTATTATCAGGTGACCCATTTGCTTGTTTGCCAATCTCTGCTATAGGAAAACAAAATTACGTCTCCATGAGATTGGTATTGTGATTAATTATCCATAGACGATCATCATCATTATCATCGGCCTAATCATAAACTGGCCAAACTACCCGTGTGCCTAACTACATATAAAAGAAAATCATACTGTAATTATTTACGACTTGTTCAATTTGTATGGTTGTTTGTATAAATGTATAAATATCACGAGACGCGTCGACAGTCGCTACGTCACGTGACATGCGTACATCGTGAACACCTCCACATAAAGGTGTTTTCATTGAATCGAGAGGTCGTCACGCGTGAACACAACAAAAGATATTTTCGTTCGTGTAAATGACGCGTGACGAACGATCGTGAAGTGAAATGGCCGAGCGCCAATGTATTGACGCAATACGAGTACAACCGATCGTTACCAACTAGAGATGTTCTTAATTTCAGCCCGGCGCTATCTATGCCTAAGGCAGCATTCCTTTTGTAGTCTTACGCCCGGTTTTAATAAACAATCTCAGTTTGAATGTGCGGATCTCATCCCATCCAGTCGTTCCCTCAATACTGAGGATCGTGACCACTTCTGGCTGAGGTTATAAGGGCTCTTCATCTGGATCTGTCCTCGGCGAAGTGAATAGTTTCGTGCAGCTTAAGTTGCAGGTATTTTGTGATTTGTTTTCTCCATTTAGCCGGTGGTCTTCCACGAGAGCGCCTGCCCTCTACTTTTCCCGTCAAAATCAGTCTTTCGAGGCTGTCATTTCTACGACTAATGTGTCCGAAGAAGGAGAGAATGCGCGAATTTGCAGATAGATTACAAAAAATACCCAATAAGAACACAGACTCCGTCAAATGACTAGATTTGGTTGGTTCATAATCGCAATCTTTCTGCACTCTCAAACTGAGATCGGCCGTTATTCGAGCGTCCGCGGGATGGGACACTTGTGAATATGATTTACTCCTGTGGTTTCAACAAACTTCCTACCTACCTGGTTTTAATTTGGTCCATTTTGGCCTTTTTATTTGTTTTGTATTGGCCTTGGCTTACGCTCCAAAAAGAGTAAAGGATTTATTTTATTATTTGAAGCCGGTTTTAGGTTTTGTTAAACATTATTTATTATGTAGTTTTTCCAAATTTATATGGGAGAAACTCTGAACAATACACGTTTATACAAGGAAAAAATCATCAAAATCGATTTACACATCTCGAGTCTGAGTTGTCGGTAAACATAATGGGCCTTACTTAGAACAACATTTTCGCTTAACTTTTTGCTTAGAATAGCCTGTCACTTTTTTCCTAGCGTTACATTGTTTAAAAATGAAAGGGACAGCCTATGGTTAAAGATAAGCCACGCTTAGATATTTTTATAAGTAAGGGGCTTTATGTAAAAAATGTGTACAGACGAATTCAGATCCTCCTGCTTTTTGAAGTCGGTTAAAAAGGCACCCACCTGAGCCTGGCTGTTCAATGTCCGCCTTGCACCTCTCTATGAGATATTCGGCCACGTCGTAGTGTCCATTCCTGCATGCGATGACCAGTGGTGTCGCGCCGCCGACCTTCGCACCCACCAACATGTTCAGCTCGTCTGCAGAGCGCCAACTGTGTAGGTACGCCTGCAACAATACAACATGTGATTAGTATGAGTATCTATATAGTATGTCTGAGTAAATAATCATGGGTAGATATTCACGGGCGGCTCGGCTTCCGGTGGCCCATACGCTTATGTAACATATATATGTGCCGCCTCCGACGGGTTAAATAACTACGCATGATAGTGTCCGTAGACAAACAGAGAAAATGGGTTATAACATGACAAAATGTCTAGACAACATTTTTTCGTGGCGCGCATGCAAAGCGAGCTTTATCGGTTTATGTTATAAAAAAATATCCAAAGTAGCGCGCGCTGTAAACTCAATTTTAAATCTAACTGCATATTGAACAATACGTGGCGTGTCACATTATAGCAAACATTGACATATTTTAAATAATACGCATAACAGTACCTTTATTTTCCTCGCAGTTATAAAGTTAAATTACCATATTCTACTGTTAAAATCTGGATTTCGTATCGAAAATGCATTTCTAAATTAAGTTTTAAATTTAAATAAAAATAGACACATACATAACATAAGCACACGCCTGTATCCCCGAAGGGGTAGGCAGAGGCGCACTAGCCAACTAGTACAACCACATTTCGCCGAGCTTAGTTCCGTTCCAGATGTGATAGGGGGCGACCCAATCGCCATATCGGGCACAAATTCCAGACTCCGGGCTGATACGGAAAATCCAATATCACTTTGCCCGACCCGGGGATCGAGCCCGAGACCTCAGGGCGGTAGTCGTACCGAAATACAACCAGACCACAGAGGTAAAAATAAAGTTTTTAAATTAATTAAGGTTTAAATAAAATAAAGACTTCAAGTTATAAAATTGTATGTAAAAATAAACAATGTTATTATAGAAGGTTAATGATATCGCTTGACCTGTAAGCCAATGGGCTACGTTAATTCGGTACTTGACTATGTTTCATTTCATACACATTTTTGTATGTAACAGCAAATAAAACAAAAAAGATACCCTTTTCTAAAAACCGCATCGAAATTGGTTGAAAAATGAGGCAGTAATTCATATTTTAAATTCTGCAATGAACAAGAGTGGGGGCGTAGTGGGGATATCTTGCTATCCCTTTCCAACGCACGCACCGTTTTGGTCGTGACGTGATTTTACCGATACTTCTCTATCCCGCTGTTTGAAGGTTACACCAAACTACAAAGGCTTATAACTTTTTTATTTTTGGGAGTATTTCAATATTTCTTTCTGTGTTACGTTTTAGATGACGTAAATTTGGTATAAAACCAATAAAAATAAATTAGTCAAGTACCAAATTGTAACAAAACAAAAAACTTAATTTGTCCCTACTCTTATTTAAGACAATGAATAAAAATCTACATGTTATATTTCATTTTTACACCCCTAGATTTTTCTAGAGAAATAATTATAATCAACCATAAAGTGAAACGGATAACTCATGATGTAACTAAAAGCATATACTAGGTACATATAAAGTAAATTACGTAAAATGCATAAAAATGCTCAAATAAAAAAAAACGATTACGCGGGTTTGAAAATAAAGAAATAGTGTATAATTAAACCATGGTTATGCAATGGTTAATATTATCAAAATTATGGTTATACTACGACTGCTTCGGTGGCGTGGTTGTATTTCGGCACGACTACCGTCCTGCGGTCTCGGGTTCAATCCCCGGGTCGGGCAAAGTGATATTGAATTTTTCCATATCAGTCTGCAATGTGTGTGAAATGTGGGTGTCTTGTTCGCTAGGGCGTCTCTGCCTACCCCTTCGGGGATACAGGCGTGAGGTTATGTGTGGTTTTAGTAGTGGTACCAGATAAACCGTCTAACAATCAAGCCCTTGACTCCTGACTTGACTTGACTCTTCAATGCATGACACTCTTGCCTTCTAAAACCTCTAGACAAACTGAAAATTGTGATGATACACAGTCAACTATCCCAACACACTCTGCGTTCACAATTTATTAGGCTATACTTCTAGTTGATTTAACGACTATCCAAAATTTTTATGATTTAAAAAGTGAAATCTTAGTGGATGTAATAACAACATTTGAGTTTGCCAACGGTGTAGCCAATGGCGCAATTGACTTGCCGGGGCCTTGCAAAACGCAACGCACTGAACAAACTCCGGAAACGTAGACGTATTTTCAGAGGTAAAATCGACGTTAAACACGCGGTTATAACTGTGAAGGTAGTAGTTGAAGTATATTAGAAACATATATCATTTATTTACTAATACATTTTAAATTAATGAAGTAATAGTAATCAACTAGTAGTAAATATTGTTTATTTTGGTTTAGTAAATATTGTATAAAATGGTTAGCAAATAAAAAGACATGTCAACATTAAGGTATGCTTATGCATGCATACATACAGGTATCCGATAATTTAACGGTGAAACTGAGGGCAACGAAGCAAATTCATTGATCGTTCTCAAAGTCATCAAATAAGAAGAGCGAAATAAAATTAGGAGTACTCCAAAAGCTTAAACGAAAAATAAAAAGGAATCTTACAACGAGTCCAGATGTTGATCGCACAGCAATTCCGATGAAAACTGAATCGGGTTAACAGCCAATACAATTAAATAGCTGAAACACAATGGATCAGGACACTGAAGTAACTTCATTAGTACTGATAAATTTCGCAATGATTGCACCGCGTCCCTGCCCCGAATGACGACTGATTCTCAACACAATGATTCTTAACAAATCGATTCGGTCAATTTTCATAAAGCACAATGTCACCTTAAAACAATGAAGGATATATGATCGTAAGGTCAAATTCATTAAAAATTTATTGAAGAAAAATAAGTGAAGGAAGCAAAGAGATTTAATATTGCTAATTATAGAGGGGTTATCAAGCAAGTTTCTATACAAAAAAATTGAGCTCAAACTTCAGTACCGCCATCACCTACTTATTACAATACGAGGGCGATTATTACAATTTACAACCTAGAATATTTTGTGAATGGTTAAGAATCAAGTAAGGTAAGTTTATTCTCTCAATATCATTTTGCTGGCCGACCTGGCGCGCGTATATTTCAAATAAACAGAGCGACTTATCACCACTAGGTCATAACTTTTGGATCACTGTCCTGTCTGTATACTTTTAAATGTCTTTGGAAGGAAGAAATGTATGTCAGCGGCAATTTTTATACTTTCGCTATGTGGTAATAGTACGAAAGGAATTTCGTAACTAATTAATTACGAGGAAGCTACTGTTGGTAGTGGATCTTTATTATATTTGAAGAGAGCAAAAATATAGCAGCGGAAGTAATTGACTATGAATGGAATTAAGGTTTCCGTATCAATTAAAGTATTTGGTTTTATTAAATGGAACACTCGTCACATTTCATTATTTTTTGGAAGAAATTGTAGTAGGCACCCAGTTTTTAAATTTAAATTATTATTATTTTCTTCAAACCGCGCCACTATCTGCACCAGGTTATTAATGCCATAATATTATGCATTATAAATATTAATAATTAAGTAGTTACCCTGAATACATTTTTATTAATATTTTTTTTAAGTATGCCTTTTTAAAACGCAATTGACTTTATAAATAAATATGAATATTCAATATACCAGAAAGTGCTATATCTACATGTTTTATACTTATTGCATGTAACCATTAATTGATATATTACTGAAAAACACTAACAAGACATGTTTTTACCTTAAGATCAGTTTTTAAACGACTGTCTTTAATTTTCTGTGTTTTGTTCTCTAAGTAAAGTCTATCTTTCTACCTGTCCTTATTTCACTTTAATGTGATGTCCGCACACACGGCAACACACTTTTGTCCAATCATGTTGCAGAAATTATTTGGCTTAGTTTCTACGACCGGCTGCCTGCCTGGGATTGCCCCATTTGGGATTGGATCCAGTCCCGGGAAAAGTGTTAGAAAAACACCACGCCCGTCCTGGGAATCGAACCTAGGACCTACCGATTTACAGCCCATATACACTGCCACTAGATCAAGGAGGTGACAGTTTTCTCTATGTAAAGTGCCATAAGATATTAAAATAATAATATAGTTATCATTTGGGGAATAAAAATCCTTTATCAGATATCAAATAGCTAATTAAACCCATTACAGTTATCAGCGGCCTGAGCAGGAAAATTTCTGACAACCGTAAATGTATTCGAACTCGATGCGCGTCTATGAAATTTGTATGAAATATTACCCAAACGTCATCAGTGCCCAGCGAACTCGAATACATTTACATTTACATTAGTTTTTCGTGCTCGGGCTACTGATTTACACGGGTTTGACATTTTAACAACTACCGACTGTTCTTTGTTTACCTTCTTCAATCTCCTCAAGAGCCGCCTCTGCCGTCGCAGCAGTGTCTTCCCGCAGTGTCTCAATGTCTCGATCCACCGACACCTCACCGGCATCAGATCCCAAACACCCCCCGACATCGTATCACCGCATAACCAATTACTTCACACTCACTATAGTTCCACTTCCGAGATTAGATAATTTTAGAACTGTAATATTTATTTTATTTTAACGTTGTAGGTTTTGGTTGCATTTATTATATTAATGTTATATTTAATAACGTGATGTTCTTCATCTGACGCTGTATGTAACAGACTGATCGCTGTGTCAAACGCACCACACTTTGTTACTTAAGGATATACTATTCCACCGCAAGAAAACCTTATCTAACGTGCTCAGTAAATTTCCCTTATGAATTTTAATAAATCACTTATAAATGATATTATGCATTAGCTGTAATCCCCGACTTTGTTTTGTGTGGAAATCCTGGTGGCATTGAAGGTGCAGTTAACAGTAATAAGATTACTAGTGATATTGGTGATTCTACATAAAAAAAGCATGTAAAAAGTAAGTAGTTTCCAATACTAATAATATAAGATCTATATTTTGTAGTTCTCGAAATAGATAAAGTAGTTTCAATGGTGTTGGAGCATCACAACCACGTAAATAAGACTAGTGACTGGACAGCAAACAACAATAGCCTATTAGCAAAGATTGGAATTTTCAACGTTATGTTTGAGGAAACATATATAAAGTATATTTTATTAGCCCTGTAATGTTACTGTTCCACTGCTGGGCACGGGCCTCCTCTTCTAATAAGAGGGGTTAGGCCTTAGTCTACCACGCTGACCTAATGCGGGTTGGTAGACTTCACATACCTTCGAACTTCTTGTGGAGAAATTCTCGGGTATGCAGGTATCCTCACGATGTTTTATTTGATGATGTATTCTATTTATATAAAGTATAATCTTTAAAAATCATACTAGGGTACATATAAGGGAATCTAAAAGCAGTTATATACTCCAAATTAAGTCCGAGAAAATATTATACTAGAGGTATATTAAAATAAAACTATCTTTACGGATTCTATCACGATTTGGTTATATTATACTACTATACTCCTAGTATAGCATATTATACTATATTCCTACAAACTATAACAAAAAATAAGATTCAGCCAAGTGAGTTTGCACTACAATAGCTTTCAAGCTAGAGGTACGTAAGTTTACATCAATAATAAAACCAACGAAAAACTAGACAAACTTTACAGTTTGTCATTTACTTTCGTAAATCTCGATTTCAATGCAATTACATTAATTGTTCACCAGACAGTTTTCTTTTCGACAGTTCATTTATTGGGGAGAAATTTAAAGGTGCACCTGACAATATAGTGATCAAGATGCTTTCGAATATTTCTTTGACAATCTTTTGGCCAAATATATTTTGCAGACGGGCGAACATTTTCTGCAACCATCAACGTTTTTGTTGGCGGTTGCCAGTCTCAGTTTCAACAATTATGATCTGAAAAGCACCTAAAATGAAGAAAATAAAGATGTGGAAGTGATAATACCTTGATTTTCGCCTTAATATGTTTGAACCCAGTACATCTCATAAATATTAATCAGGGATGGCAGCCATAACGTCAAAGTCGCTAACCCATTGGCGTCGGCTCAACCTTTGCAATGTCGACGCCTGCCAAGTAACTAGGTCAACAACACGTCCTCAGCTAACTGAAGATGTCACTTAAGGGTGATAATGAATAGGATAGAGAATGAAATTACGAGAATATTTATTTACGTTGGAATGAGCTCAACAGAAGCTACATAATAATATAAATCTATAAAATAATAGCCATAAAATAGCAGGAAACAGATTATTTTATCTGCTTTTAGAAAAGTTACCATTGCAGGTCAAAACGTAAAAATCCATCATTTTTCGATTCTTTTTTTTAACAGAAGAGGGAGGATACGAGCATTTGGGTCACCTGCGGGATTAGACAAGTGACTTATGCTAGTCGAATATAATAAATGTATTGGAATGATATAAGAGTACGCCCCATATAGCCTACTCTTATATAATTCCCATACATTTATTCTGTTCGACTATTCTATTCGACTAGCGCATAAGCCACTTGGCTAAGCCCGCTGATGTAAAGTGATAACCGTCGCCAATAAACATCCACAATACAGTTATTTGTTTATGTAAATGCACAACACGAATAAGAAAGGGATAATAAACTGTAATTGATTTTGTAAATTATTATAATCGATAGGCAAATGGTTATATTAAGCCTTCATTTTAAAGAGGTCTGAATAATGAATACATGCTCTATAAGCGTACCCACCAATGATTCACGGCTTTAACAGTTAAATACATAGACAAAGTGTAATCGCGCAGCCAAAAAACATAGCAAGTGTATTTTTCCATGCTAAAGAAAACACTTGCGACAGTACTTGACATTTAAGACAGACTGTACCGTACGGAATCCGTTTAAAACGAATATGTTTTTAACATTGATGAAGTCAAAAAAGTCAAAAGCCATGACAGCTATATGACTTTTTAAGTATTCTCGAAAGAACTGTATGTATGTTTTATTTATGGATAACCGAATATATTTTGTTGTTGCAAAAGACGCTGATCGGGGCTTCAGGTACTAAATGTACAACTGACATCAAGAGTTCAATGCAAAGCATTACTGGCAAAGTCCATTTCGTTCAATCTTAAGAACCCAACTTTAATTTGAATTTCTGCACTATCAAAGTTCTTAGCCATCTTCGGATTTAAAGTAGGTAATAAATCGGAAAAAGATTGCCCAAATCGGAAAGAAGAACAAGTGGCATCCTTTACAATACCAATTGATACTTTTCTGTAATTTTGAGAGCTATAAAAACAACATAATAATAAATATCAACAGAAAATCCAATTATAGGGATTATGGTAATGTCATGGAAAGCATGTGGTTAACATTCTATCTGACACTTGGCATTGGGCAGGCGAGGTGGACAACACTGAGCCTCAGAAAGAGGAAGCTCCATGAATAATAGCTAGGTGCATAAAGATTATTATTGTATTACCTTTGTTGATGTGACGAAAATGACTCAAGTAAATTTTAACTCACTCTTCATACCAGATGTAAAGTACATTTTATCAATTGTTTAATTATTAACAGAAACGTAGTTTTATAATAATCTAAAATGGATATTTACAAGCGGTTTCATAACAAAACCTAGGAAGTAAGGCATGTACGTAATCAAATTCATGAATAATGTATTCGTATCGTGAAATTATCTAATTGGCAAATAAAATTCTGGTTTAGCATATCCGCAAAATGTTAAAAAGATGCTAGAAATATGACGTAAATATGAATAGATCTGATCAGACATTAATAAAAGCAAAACTATTTATATCGTAACTTGACCAAGAGCAAGACAGATTCGGTATATTACCTAGATTTTGGACCTTAACTTGGGAAGATCATATAGAATACAATTAACAAATAAAGAACGAAATAATTATTATATTGTTTTTAATTTTTGTTTATGGTGTTGGAATGATGAGACGAGCATGATGGTAAACGACACAAATACTAAAGAACAGAAGCAACACCACCTACACTTTGAAATTTGAATTTGAATGAAAAAGCAATGGGTGGCAGTGCACTGTGCTCGTCATCCTAAGACATTAGATGTTAAATCTCACAATACTAATACACTGATACTGATGTCTTCCAACCGAAACCCAACATTACCTATACATTGCTTGCATGCTTAGTAGGGGTAGAGTAGACATTGGAATTATTAAAAGTACGCAAGAATTAAATCTATTGTGCAATTCATAAGCCAGTTAAACATGAATTTAAAATGAGAAAAACTATCGAAATGAATAATATTTATAGTGAAAGATGCTACGAAAGATAAAGAAAACCTGTGCTCAAAATTGTCTGACTCATTTCTTGTGAAAACCTTGACATCGGAGAGACTATTGCTACTTATTAGCAAAACAAAATGTTAGTCGTCTTCACTTCAACTGATATTTCATATTTCAAAACAAAGAGATTTAATATTACTAACTATACGAGGGGCTATCAAGCAAGATTCCATACAAAGGGATTGATCTCAAACTTCAGTACCGTCTTCAACTACTTATTACAATGCGAGGGTGATTATTACAATTTATACCCTAGAATATTTTCTAAATGGTTAAGAATCACGTAAGATAAGTTTATTATATATTTCGCTGAACGACCTGGCGTGCGTATATTAAAAAAACTGAGCGACTTATGACCACTACGTCATAACTTTTGGATCACAACTTTTGTGCTGTTGTCCAAGACAACACTTCAGGGATTTGCGTGGATAATATAGACCTTCTGTGTGTAATGAAAAAGAATAAAACAGGTAGTAATTTGGCGGGTCGTTTAATATGCCATTCACATACACGTGGAATTTGCTACCATTTAGCATACCTCTCCATAAAACATGTCAAGTAACGAGACCACTTCGTAAATACTTTATTTTATATCACAAAGAAAATTTACGGTGACTGCCTCGGTGGCGTGGTTGTATTTCGGTACGACTACCGTCCTGAGGTTCGATCCCCGGGTCGGGCAACATGATATTGGATATTTCCATATCAGCCCGCAGTCTGGAATTTGTGCCCGATATGGCGATAGGCTCGCCCTCTATCACATATGGGACGGAACTACGCTCGGCGAAATGTGGGTGTTCTAGTTCGCTAGTGCGCCTCTGCCTAACCTTCGGGGATACAGGCGCGAGCTTATATTATGTTACGTTAAAGCAAATAGCTAGGCGTCATGTGTCTAAAATACATCACAATATTTTTTGCTGACATCACTTGTCGATCAGCAATTTTTTATACTCGATACTGGTCAATGACTGCGAAACGTATTTAGGCCATTGTCTTATTCTAGAAATATGATAAATTTTTCCATTAATTTAGGAATCATTATCGTGTTGACGTAAATAGATATTAACTTAATTAAATATAAATATCGCTTCTTCATTTGGGGTGTTCATTCGTGGGAGGATGAGCGGTCAGTACTAGCTTGGCCTTAATAATGCTGTGATAAGCGAAAATAGTGCTTACAATAATGACTTTAAAAGTACATTTTAAATGCGTAGATGCATTAAACTTTATACTACTTGCTCACATACCGTGTCAATCAGAAGTAACCACATGTTATTAAGTTGGTTCATCAGGGACATCTAATAGAAGTGTTGAAATCGGCCTTATCGTGTATTGAAAAGACAATTAATACATTATAATGGCTGGCTAACAAAAATAAGTATATAGAACTTATAATATTATTTTTAGATGTTTTTCTTTATTTCAATTGTGAGAATAAACAGGGTTTCTCTGTCTGTATGGGATGCACGTCACCGATAATAATGTTTATGAGTGTGAACATTACAATCGTTTTCTTGGTCTAGTGGCAGCATATATAGACTGTGGAACGGGAGGTCTTATATTCGATTCCGGGCAAAGTCGGGCAAAGCGATTTTTCTAATTCAATGGGGGTTGACGTCAGGTAGACTGCCGGTCATAAAACCTAAGCCAAATTCTTTCTGCATCATGACTGAAAGAGTATGTTGCGCTGATCGCACTTTAAAGTGGGATAATGGCAGGTAGAAAGAAAGCGTATGATCATTACAACAACCAGTCAAATCAAAACTAATATCACTGACACAAATCCCATTAATTAATTACCAATTACAACCACAACTATAAACGAAATCAAAAATAGTTTAATTAAATATTCGAAAATATAAACTTGACGTGACTGTGCAACCTGAATACACGAAAAGTCAATGAAAAAATATTTAGAACGGCTCAGTAATTCATTTCAGTATGTTTGTATCGTAAGAATGGAAAAGGTTTCTAGACACGCACATCATATCGGACGTGACTTGTGAGTCATCGACCGTGTGTTTTTAGTTCGATTCTTGATATCGATAACGATTTAAAAAAGAGATATGCTATGATTATAGAATAATGCGTTAAAGACACATATAATGAATCCATATAGAATGTAACATAACATAAGGTGTAACATAATAGAGGTGCACTAGCGATCTAGAACACCAACATTTCGCCGAGCTTAGTTCCGTCCCAGATTTGATAGGGGGCGAGCCTATCGCCATATTGGGCACAAATTCCAGACTCCGGGCTGATACTGAAAAATTCAATATCACTTTCCCCGACTCGAGGATCGAACCCGAGACCACAGGACGGTAGTCGTACCGAAATACAACCATGCCAGAGGCAGTCTGAATACATATTTCACATGCATATAGAAACAAACTCTACGAGAGTTATGAAAGACTTCAATACTGAACAAAATAATAAAAATGAAGAACATGGAACGATAAATGTTATTTAATCATACATTGCAACACGTACATCTTCCTGTGTAGTTATATTTGCGGATGATAACACGGTACAAAGTAAAGATCCTCGGCCTTACAGCAAAGGCAATAAAATCCATGTCGTCAAACCAAATATTGATAACGTTAACAACAAACATTTGGTTATACGAAACATAACCTTAAGATCTGATGATTATGGGTCTATTTGCGTTGCCTTGTCCGATAACTACGTTCCGGGTGTGAGTACAATAAACTAGGGACACAATATAGTGATGATTTGATTAAATATTTACAGTTTGCTTATACATACTCTACGTTTCTAAATCTCAGGAAGCATAGAACGACCTCTACGAGGATAAACAGTTAATCCAATAAGATTACTTAGGATCGGAATGTCTTGTATAAATCTGTGATAGTATTTCAGCATAATTTACCCGACTGCTCTGGAAGAAGGCTAATGTTTTTCGATTCTTTGTGTGTAGACTGTAAAGAAACACCGAGCACAGTCCATCTCCATAAAATTATATCCTGTCCATCTCGTCAAAGTATGAAAAGTCAAAATGATTGTTATTCTGCAACAACCATGTTATTCATTTTTCACAAATGAAAACTTTTTATCCATTGTTGGACGTAACACATTCTACGAATATAATAATATTCCAAGGACACGAACGCTACATAACTATGTTTGCTATTTTGCTGAAGCGTGAAAGTAAATATGGCTTATAATGTGCTAACTACTAAGTAATTTATATACATAATGTAATGTATGATACATCTATAGTACACAAAGCTTGTTCAATGATAAAGGGAATTATATTACAACAGCAATATGTAATAATATAGATGTTGATCATGCTATATCTATACTAAAGAGGCATACAAGTGAAATTTTATTTTACAAGGTTTGAAAATCGTACTGCGGTATTTTACAAGCACAAATAGGTGTGCATAATGACAATCTTAAGAGAGAATGTATCGATTATCGACCTGTTAATGTAGGAAATGACGATATATAATTATTATTAACCTCGCTGTCGCATAACGAAACCTGATATTAATAAATACTACAAAGTGTATTAAAAATACGTAATCATTAAAATGAATAGTAAATACCGTATCTTAAAATGTTGATGAACTTGGTTGACTAGGAATTTGCAAAACCAATATTTATTTGTGATCTTCGAGTCATTGCTGAATCAGGAATATTGACTTCATTTCAGAAACATTCGTCTTTTTAAAGGTATTTCTGATCATGATTGTTCAATTAGTTCACTCTCATAATTTCACTTGCCCAGTTGATTTCCTACGTGTTCAATACGAGGTTTTTAAGAAAAAACCCTTTATTATTTATAATTTAAACTACCAAATTTCGGCTGTTTATCTATTACATAAGAGATGGTATGAACACTATTTTATGAATATGTTTATTGTTGTTTTTGTCTAAACGTTCTACCTATTTCATCCTAATTTCTCCCATAGCAATTCCTACAGTCTATAGATTCATTACGTGACAATGAGTCACAGGTGCATACTAGAGTGGGCTTTTGTAGGGCACCCATAGTGGGGCCACTGCTTTCTAAAACATGACCTTAGTGACACTGTTCCATTGTATCCCATTGTGAGTGGTAAAAGTGGTTAATGCTAATTATTTGTTTCGTAACATTAGAGTTGTTTTAACTTAACCCGCTTTATGATTGACGTAAATTATTTCTAGACTAGAACTAATAGATGTGTCAGTGTTTAATCAATCTGATTATTGAAATGCTAGTGTCTTTGAAATAATATGCTTAAAATATTTGATGACAATATTAAAACGATACAAAATAAAGTAAACAATCTTATAACAACTGGGCCATTTCTTATGAAACTTTCACTAAAAATCAATTTGGATAGTGTATAAATACATTATTTTGCAAGCGTAGAAAATCAGTGAGCAATTTGTTTACCAAATTGTATACCAATACGGAATGCGTGATCCAAACGGTTACCAATTAGACCACGCAACCGAAATCACATACGTACATAAAAACAAGTAAACAAGCATCACAACGTGCAAATAAAATAAAAGCGTGACGAAAGTTGTTTTCAAACAGGAATAGTACACCTCTAACGTTACATTAATACAAAGGCGAATTGCGGTCTGTGTTGATGATGAAAAAAAAATATAAACACAACAAAACCTACGACGCACTCAATTCCAAAAAGGCACAATCACAAACGTTTATCAGTTTAAAAAAAGTTTTTACCGATTGAACGCGTGTACACCGGGCAGGCGACTGGCCGATTTCATGCCGTATGCAACACTGCAGCGTGGTGGGACAAATCTTTCACCGCACACTTACACAACAAAACAATTACGTAACGATTGCCTTTCGAATACGGCGCGACCGATGATCGATTTATAAAAAAAATATTTAAAAAATTGGCCACTGGCACATCGCGCCCATAATAGAACCGGTTTTAATGAGTGACTGGTTCAAGTTTAGGAATTTTTAATGTTGACACCGCTCACATTAGTCGGTTTTGTACGTGCAGCGTGATGTTTTCTGTGACATGTGCGATTACGTTTATACTTGTGCTAGACTTGCCGGCGTGAATATAATGTACAAAATCATTATAGTTCAAATTTGATAATCCTGCGCAAAAGCGTTACTTTAATAAACATAAGCCCACATCTGTATCCTCAAAGAGGTAGGCAGAGGCGCGCTGGGGAACTAGAACACCCACATTTCACCGAGCTTAATTCCGTTCTAGATGCGTTAAGAAGCGAGCCTCTCGCCATTTTCGGGACAAATTCCAGACTACGGGCTGATACGGAATAGAAAAAACCGAATATCACTTTGCCCAACTCGGGGATCGAACCCTAGAACCTCAGGACGGTAGTCGTACCGAAATACAACTACGCCACCAATGCAGGCACCAATATGTGCAGTTTATTAGTTAAAAATAATAATACATAAACGTGGCAGGATAAAAAATTTAAAAAACAATTCAAGAGAATTTCTACGCAGTGCCGGCATACGCGAAACCCATCAAAGGTCAAAGGTGCTCCAAACTTCGTACATGACACGGCATGGTTTCGTGGTAATGTTATTCATTTGTGGCAATTTGGTGTACCCTTGACTTAGAAGCCACACTTCAAGTTTCACCATCACGCCAACATTGTGTATAGACATGTGTAATGGAATGTTTATAATGGAAAAGCAAACGTGTTTTGTATATAATCACAAGTTCAAATCTTAACAGACCGACTTCAAAATTAACCGATCGTGGCCAAATTTATATGAGTCCACCCTTGGAATAAGCTCTATCGAACACGTTTTTTTTTTATCCGGGCACGGCAAAGTGACTACACTGCACCTGATGGTAAGCGTTGTGCAATCCAAAAAACTAGCGACCACTGACAAACACTGTGTTTATCAGTGGTCGTCAGAATCATGCCGGCCTATTTATGTTACGAAATATCCCCATACCCGTCTCAACCAACCATCAAGTCATGCCGCAAGCCCCATGAGAGAACCGGAAGTACACTGGCTGATCCTGGAACGCGAACCACACACATAAAGTGTGGGTCACTATGGCAGGTTTTAGTACCATGTGTACCGTGGACGCCATCCGGTCGGATACGAATAGTTGGGGAGATAAAGCGTAACATACATAAAAAACAGCCGAATTGAGAACCTTCTCCTTTTAGGAAGTCGGTCGAAAAAATACACCTGACTATCATGTTCAGAGTTCTGGTCCTCGTCAGGGTCATGTCATGTGGATTACTCCACAGAAAGCTGACATGTCAAATAGCTCATATTTCTACTCAGTTTATGGTCTCAAATAATGGCATTTAAAGGAATATAAAATATTACGGTGCCCACTGCCTCGGTGGCGTGGTGGTATTTCAGTACGACTACGGTTCTGAGATCTTGGGTTCGATCCCCGGGTCGGGCAAAATGATATTGGATTTTTCCATATCAGCCCGGAGTCTGGAATTTATGCCCGATATGGCGATAGGCTCGCCCCCTATCACATCTGGGATGGAACTAAGCTCGGCGAAATGTGGGTGTTCTAGTTCGCTAGTGCGCCTCTGCCTACCCCTTCGGGGATACAGGCGTGAGCTTATGTTATGTGTGTTTTATGTATGTTAAAAGATTAGTAAATATTGTTCAACTCCAGTAAAGCTATATTAATCATTAAAATAAAAGTAGCTTGAAATGAATACAAAGCCAAACAAATGGTTAAGTTGTTAAAACTTTGTAATTAATGGCATCATTAAATATCCTTTTTGTTGGGGACGATTTACTTAATTTTTTTAGTAAGAATTTATTTTTTGCAATATTCAAAATTATTTTGGGTATAATAAGATTACAACAAACAAGGAAAACGTTGTTAAACAATAACAACGTTTTTAATATCAATGGTAAATCAATTAAATTCATGAAAAACTTGTTATACAATATAGGGAAACAACATACAAAATAACAATATTCTGACACACATTCTTAACAAATACTCTTATAGATTATCATTTCTTATACCATCAAAGTCGACAACATATTAGAAGCTGCACAAATTGTGCAAAACCAGTAACAAAATAATAATTAACAATAAATACTAAAAATAAATTGGCAACAATCGATATTCATGTAATTATACATGTAATAGATAGGCAAATATCGAATAAATATATTCAATCACAGGGAATACGAGGCTGGAATTATTGAAACAGACGAAAAATAAGGCAAAATCAAACTGAACTGACAACAAATTCCAATAAAGAAGATAATAAAAAAGAACGCTAATAAAAAAGATACAGACAGACAAGGTGACAAAAGCTGTAATTTGTAGAATAGAGCAATCATAAGCACAAAATAGGACCACAGCAATAAATTAAAGAAAGTTGCTGCTCCTGCTCTTTTGTAATAAAAATAGAGGGGAAGAAAGATTCGGACCAAATCAACGCTCATAAATAGTCGCAACTGGCAATTACGACCAACGATCTGGGCAGTTAAACATGAACAAAATGTCACGTTTATAAAGATATTACCTAACGAATGTATGCAACATTCGACATTCAATGAACACGTAATGGTGTCTCAATCCCGAGCTGTGTTATGTAACTAAATGGTTATAATGGATCAAAAAATCTCATTTGCATCTGCGAACATGGCGGTTCAACGCTATATTTTCTTAGCACTGGTTTAATATTTTCCAAAGCAACTGTTTTAACAGTGTGAATATATTGATAATTATTTTTGCATTAGCCTTCGCTGTTTAATGTAATCTACTTAAATTGTAATCTAATTAAATCTGAGCTGGGGGGTTACCACCACGTCTTATAGCAATAAACAGATTAATGATTTAGCAATTAGTTAGACCACTACTATCTCGTTGGATCGTAGAATCGTAGTATGTTGTAATTTGCCTAATTTTAAAGTCTTGTTAAACTGATACGTGAACATGATGATGTGATAAATCCAGGTAATTTAATGTATGTGTAGTTAATGAGAAAACATACTATATGTGTTTAGACTCTAGATCATTCTACATAATAATAGCAGTGAAATAGTGTAGGTCAAACTGCACTGAAATGAAAGTAAAATTAAGCCAAAATTATGTAACATCCTTATTGAACTCGCCTGAAATGTCCAAAATATTAATCCGGATTGCCACAGTATTACAACATTTCGTTGAAAACAAATAAATCTTTAAAACTGACATAACTGCAATATATAATAATTATAGAAATGTTTTATGACCAAAATTGCGGTCGCTGCCGTTATGACATTACACCAAGAATTGCATAGAAAAAGAAATTACGAAACTTCCATATTGCTCGAGAACAACTCTCACTGTGGCAAGTTGCATAATAATGCAGTTACTCTCGCACAAGCAATGCACTTTTGACAAAAAATAAAAAATAAAATTAAAATTCTACAAAGTATTTTGAAGTTAACTGTGGTTATCGTCACAGATGATAGAACAAAAATAAAAATCAGGCTATAAAAACATTTAAGAGAACGTTTTTCCTGACTGGTTAACTACGCTACTACTGTACAAATTGTATTTTATACAACATATTATATTATAGGAAGGTGTGATCATTTAATATTTAAGGATCCGTCCACACATGAATGATAATGGACTAGTGACAGCGTATATGGGCTGTGAACAGGAAGGTCCTGGGTTTGAATCGCAGGTCAGGCAAATCGGTTTTAACATGATAAATCTCTAACCCCCAGGCGGTTAATGTCCTGACATTCCTGGCAGATTGTCAAAAAAGCCAGGCCGAATCCTTTCCGAAATATGCTTAAAAGAGGCTATTGCGTTAACTCCACATTGTATTGAGATAAGGGCTGGTAAAAGAATATTATACACCAATAAATTTTTATGTACCTGCCTTCACCACTTATCTAGTAATCGTTTTGTAACACAGTACAATTAAATTTAACGATTTTTTCCTCACATATTATAAACACAAAATCTAGCAACAGACCAATAATTAGATTAAGGCGTTCAAAGCAGTCCCACTTTCACATCGGTGAGGCAACCCGACAGTCCCGTCGCGTCAGTATCATAGGCGCAATTATACTCGCTCCAAATTCTGTCGCTCGCGCAGCCGTGTCACACTTTCGCGCAAATGATTCATCGTTTCATTCATCATCACCCTTGACTGTAACAGAAGTAACATCTTGTTAACAAAGATGTTTGAAATCTACGAAACCAGACCGACGCGAGGAAAGCATTTATCAGCAATTTGAATGACCTAAATGAAATGTAGTATTTGCTGAATACATTAGTCTTCAACATAGCTCTGACCCGTGACCTTTACCCGATGATTATGATAACAAACACGTAAGTTTGAAACATAACATAAATATTTGTTACGTTTACAGACTGAGATCTATAGAGCGAACTTCGACTAAGTCTAAGGCTGAAATCTATAGTTCTTACTTAAGTCTTGTACCAAAGTCGACTCAGCGTAGTCGTCTTTGGAGTGAACTAAGCGAAAGTCAACTTTTGCGTATTTATAATTCGAACTCGAACTCAGGCTAGCCATAGTTTGACTTTGCATAGTCTACTCAGACGTTATCGGTTTCACGCAGTTCCTTTGACAAAAGAAACGTAAGATTTTTATATATTTACAGGAGACGCGCCTTTATATTTGTAGGTTGTAAAGGAACGTATTACGTAATTAACAGCTGACAAAATGGCTGACGCTCTTTGAAATGTCAAGTGAAAAACAAACCGCATTATACATAAATCGTCTTATAATCCTTTCAGCAACATGCTTGAAAAAGTTTGCTACGCCGACCCCACATTAAGGTGGGATAAGGGCAGGTAGAAGAAAGAATAAACATGAATCGTCATCATTTGATAGTCAAAACATGGATTTATTATTTATTACTATTGTTGGCAAAATCATTAATATTTTGAAGAAGGCCATAATTTTTAAAGTAAGAAGAAACAAGATGATGATGATGATGAAAACATGATGACATAAAAAAGCATTCTAAGCTCTAAAATGATGAAGTAAAGTGTAAACCACCAAGAGAATTACAAGGGCTCAAATATGCCAGGAGTCACAATCAGGTGAGTGAGTGAGGTGATCGACTCTGTCATACCTATTCCTGGAGCTCTAGCTAATCCACTGCCATTATTTCATATTAATATATTGACAAAAGTTTTATTAATTTATCAAAATTGTTAAAACAGGGATTTTGTATTTTGGAGACTGTTTACTAGCAAATTGTCTGTCTGTCTGTTTGTTTACTAGCAGCCCATGTAGAGTATAAATTGCATCTCAGTCAGCCAGCAAGCCCAAAGCAAAACCATGCCTTATTAACATTTCCTGCCAGCGGTAAACTGTTGAGGCATTACCATCTGGGTACCATCTGAGTGGTTAACCTGCCAGGCAAGCTTATTGTCAGCTAGACCATGCAAATTGCCATTGTGGTGATCTGCTGATTAATAATGAAAGATCTGAGGGAAACTCTGTCTGATATTTATTTCTTCTGTTTCAGAAATAACATTTTGAAGTTATTAAATTTTCACACATGCAACCAACTGCGGAACAAGTTATCAAACACAAGCAATATTACAGTAGTTTGTGCAGTAGGTATATTGCACAATAGTTGAGAATACCATTTATGTACTGTGTGGATTGAAAGAGGAAATAATAACGAGGATTGAGAAAGGAATGTTGCGGTGGTTTGGGCATGTAGAAAGGATGGATGAAAGGAGGCTGACAAAGCAAATATATATGGCAAGTGTGAATAGTAGAGGTGGAAGGGGAAGACCTCATCGAACATTCTCTGACCAAGTCAGAGATTTACTCGAGAAAGGTCAAGTTAAAAGTACCCTAAACCGACGTGCATGCATGAAGAATGTAATGAGACTGAATGAGGCGAAAGAGGTGTGTAAGGATCGTAGCAAATGGAAATCCGTTGTCTCTGCCTACCCCTATGGGAAAAAGGCGTGAGTATGTATGTATGTATGTATGCTCACTCAAATAATCAAAGGTTAATATCAGAGATTGTAATAAATAAATATTATTCATGATAATTATTATTTTATTTACCTACTGCAAATCAATTTCCTGACAACATGTAACCAATTCATTCTCAAAATATCTATACATTATTTAGGCCGACTACATAATAATTAATATAATATGTACTTTCACTGATTCACTGATTCATCACTGTCTGTTTAATATGACTGCTAGGTGGACAGACGACCTGACAAAGGTCACATGAAATCACTGGTTACAGGCCGCTTCCAACCGGTCGATCTGGAAAGCTTTGGGGGAGGCCTATGTTCAGTAGTGGATGTCCTGTGGCTGATGATGATGATAATATTATTGGAGCAATAGCATGATGGTCACTGTTGCATTGTGGGTCGCCGCGATGAAGTCCGCCGTCCGTCCATTCCCACTGGTTCTCGGGTCACCTTTCGCGCTTTGCAAATGGCTCAGCAGAACGATTTTTTAAATTCTGAGCACGGTTTCGGGTTTAATGTTATATTAATTATTATTCAGGACAATACTAGAAGTTGTCAAAACATTTGTCTATTTTTTTGGCATCTTCTGGGTTACAAGTTTATTCCAAACAAAATTATCTATTTTCGTTAAACTTTAATAATTAATAGATCGATTTACAGTATAATAAACGGTACTGCAATATAAGAAAATCTCGTACCTTTAATTATTAAACATTTTCTAACAATAGTTTTGGTATTTAAATTTAAAAAACGTTAGAATGAATAAAACAATTTCTACATTTTATGTCAGTATTTCGATACTGGTATTACTGCATGCCGAACTGACAGACCGAAGTCAAGGTTTTGTGGACTTGAACTTAGCAAAGTTTTTCTTGTGAAAAATGACTTGGACTAAGTCTGAGTTCGATTTATAAATTCCAAATCCTCACTAAGTTCGTTTTTTTGACTCGGACTTAGTCGAAGTTCGTTCTATAGATCTCAGCCTAAGTCAAAGAAACGAACTCGGTGAGAATTTGGAATTTTTAAATCGAACATTGACTTAGGCTCAATTGCACCACTATTATTAACCTAGGGTTAGTCCTAACCGCAAGCTAAATTGACAGAAAATGTATGAATGACATGTAACTTAACTTGCGGTTAGGACTAACTCTAGGTTAATAATAGTGGTGCAATTGAGCCTTAGTCAGTTATTTGTTACTAGAAAAACTTTGCTTAGTCTGGCTGTCAGTTTGTTTTCTTGTAAAATATGAACAAGGAGACCAGAATTATAAACAAAGATAAACACTTTTCTGCAATTAGTTTCACCGATACTATATTGAAGTAAATAAGTTGAAGTTCTATTTAAAAATTCCAAATCTTCACTGAGTTCGTTTCTTTGACTCGGTCTTAGTCGAAGTTCGCTCTACAGATCTTAGCCGTAGTCTATACCTGTCTACTTGTTCCTTGCTCAATCAAACCATTCCAGTGACATAATTATTGTGATTCTAGAAAAAAAAATCATATGTCATTCTTACAAACGCAATAACATAAAACAAGTAAATTGAATAAACACAATTATCACGGTCAACATATTTGACCCCGAATCGAAACCACACACAAAGAGGAAACTAACTCAACAGGATGCGACCCAACGCCGAAATGTACACAAAATATCCACAATCCGTTCATTAGTGTAACGGCAGCTTAGGCTGACCTACTAATTAAGATGTCTCAGGTGTCTACAATTGAAAAGTGATTATTTTCCGAGACATCAAAATGAAATTCATTGAACCTAAAATGTTTAATAATTAAGGCAGCTAAAGAAAATGACTGCCTCGGTGGCGTGGTTGTATTTCGGTACGACTCCCGTCCTGAGGTCTCGGGTTTGAACCCCGGGTCGGGCAAAGTGTTATTGGATTTTTCCATATCAGCCCGGAGTCTAGAATTTGTGCCCGATATGGCGATGGGCTCGCTCCCTATCACATCTGGGACGGAACTAAGCTCGGCGAAATGTGGGTGCTATGCGCCTCTGCCTACCCCTTCGGGGCGAGCTTATGTATATAAAATATATGTGTAAATGTATGTGTATAAAAAAAATTTAGAATACTTTTATTTTCTGCGGTGGGCATAAGGTTACCAAAAGTAAAGATAGATTGATGGTAGATAGTAACATGGACCCTACGATAGACAAGGTCGACTTTGGACACAACCTTCCTACGCCCTTGAATATTATACAATTTACAGGCTAAAGCAATTTGTACAAAGACGACCCAACCCCCGATATCTAACAACCGCCACTTTATTGAAGCCGGGTAGATGTTAATTTAGCTTCAGAATTAACGCAAACTTCAATAAGCGAATAGCTTTGGGTCACGAAATTAATTACTTTTTGTTGTTCATTTGATGAAAGAAGTCCTTTGATCTGGGAAATATAATAAGAGACAAGTTTAATTCGATTAGTATTTATTGTCAAATTGTACTAAAACCTCCTTTTTTAATTTACAAACATATTCACAAACTTTTTTTTTAAATTCGAAGATACTATACGCCTGATAAAATCATTATCATGTTTCCCACATGCTATGATGCTACGCCAGTACATTTTATAAAAAGAATATTGTGTTACATACAATTTCTCCGAGCCACGAAACCCCAATAATGAGCTTCTTCCAAAACATCAGCAAGGTTAGAAATGAAACCTTAGCAGCAAACTAATTTTGTTACATAAATAAGCCGGTGCTCAGAGTTGGTAACCACGGCTTTGACAAGGCACTTCGCAATATTAAAGTTACAGTTGAGCGTTTTATTGCTAAGTTGAAATGATCAGGCGCTTATGATGGTGAAACCCTTTGGGGTAAACTTGATATAATTTGGCGCAATATTTGTTGAAATCAGTATGTGACCGTAATAGTTAAAAATAGAGATATTGTTTTAGTATTTAGATAAGAATATAGCTAAAATTAGGTACAATTATTTTGTTTAGTGATCGAATTTATACGGCAATGTCGACATTAACACATTTTGCTATGCTAGGTGGTATTGGAGTTAGTTGGCTTTAAGTTGTCTAGTTGATATATTTGAAGGTTCTACGAGAGATCAGTAATAAAAAAAGGGTGAAACTTTAGCCTATAGTACAAGCACAAAGCCGGTCATAACATTCTCTGACTAATATTTAAACTGTATCATTAAGGAATCGAATCTAAAATTCATGCATTTACGAGTATAGTTACACGTTTTTAACTGACTTCAAAAGGAGGAGATTAAATTACCCGATATCTCCGGCCAAAGCAGATCGTTTTTTTTTGTATTGACAGAACTTACTGCAAGTGTAATCCGATATAAATTTCGTCAAGAACTGATGTATTTAGAAGTTTTTAAACTTATTTATTTCCTAAACTATATCATTCCACAGCTGGGCAAGGGTTTTCTCCTTCCATTCCTCACGATCCAATGCTAAACTTGTATATATACCCAAAATAGTAAGATAACTTGGCAAACATGCCCATAATTACCAAAAGAAAAACTCCAATTTGTGAACAAGCCTAGGCCGACCTGCTGCGTACCAACTTTTTCTTTTTATAGCTGTGATTAAAACTTTTGTACGCTTCAACTTTTCCTATCTTTTTGTTAAATTGCTTTGCTTAGTTTATGTTGTGGGCTATATTTAGTGCATTTCAGATAATTTAAATGATATACCAATGACTGCGTAATTATGATAATGTAGACTAATCTAGGAAAATTACATTCCGCTGTTGATACGATATCAATCAATTCTGATGCTAATAAAAACAAAATTATCGTAAATAATACATGTTATAATAAAACGCAGATGCAGTAAATAATAAATATGCATATACAATAGAAAAAAACTACTAGTGAAATTATTCACCATAAGTTATTCTGGAAAGAATGTAAAAAATGAAACAGTTACGTTTCAGCTTATACGCTGGCAATAGAGCATGTCGAATCAATTACTGTGCTCTCAGTTAATAAGATATCTTACATGGGTAACCATCCGATCATACATCAAAATGAGGAAATGATCACTCAGAGAAAGACCACGCGAGATACATGATACAAATGATGATTCGTTGCGATTTGCGCGTGAGTCGTGGCTAATGACTTGGATCTTTTGCTGTCGTGACTGCATTTAAACTTACTAACTTGAAGCGAACGACTTCGTTGAACATTCAACAGCAAATAATTTTGAGATTATACCTCTTTAGTCTTTATTGTATGAAAACTTACAAACTTTTATCAATTTGCACCACGTATGATATGTACGGAATAGCGCATATAATAGCAATTTGTTTAGCAACACGAATTGCGCTAATGGTGACCTAGACACTAGTGTAATGTGTTAAATTGGAGTGGTTGCTTTATATATATGTGATTTCAACATTTGAATCAATATTTGTGTGATCTACGAACATTTGATCACTTAAAGATTTCTATCTATGACACATGAATTTGATCTATGTAACCTGTTTTACTTCAGGAAAAGAAGTTAAAAACTATGATTATAGGTGTGGTGTATTTAATTTCTACGACACATTCCTACAATCATCATGTACAATTGACATTATCGTCCGGTCACATTTCAACCGTGAGCGCGATCATTGACACTGTCACGACAAAGAGGAAAAATATCGGTCTTACAAGTTGGAAAACATCCAACAATTAGTCGATGTAGATTACTGACTGCGTCTAAATATTCATTAAGCGTTGCGTGTCGTGTACACCTTGACAACACGTTGGCAAAGGTAAAAGGCCCGTCAAATTACTGGAAACAAAACCACAAACGTGTACACACAGATCCTAATATAGAACTGCCGAACATATACATTGCTTAAATAATCTTTTAGATGAATGATGAAGAAACTTTAAGTATCGGAAATACAAGTAATCAAGAATGGCAATTCAACACAGATTATTCGAAACGTCGCACCGCAGCAAAGTTTTATCTATCATATTGTACAAATGCCACTCTACCACTTACCTCTATAATACACAAAGATCATTGCAATAATTCTTGACCCAAAGATAGAATCTGAGCTTCTGAAGGCTGAAACGAATATTAGCCAGCAATGTGTGAAACATGTTGTTTAAACAAATATTTTTAACGTTCCATATGAATTTGGGACGTATTTTGCATACATATGCGTTAATCATTTGTTTTTAGATCCAAACATTGTGTTGAATTCGTTTTCATTAATGTATACAATGCAATTCAATTCAGCAAAGTAACAACATCTTTGCTAACTCTTAGATCAGACTAGGTACTTACGTAATCCAGTGGTAGCACGTCTTATGTACCTACGTACTTCTGGATCTTCGAGAAGTGTTACGTTAGCTTGCCCTCTGATTAGTCCTTCATATTGATTACGTAATACTGTTAAATAACATGAGGTATGTTGTATATTGGCCCATTGGCAGGGGTTTCTTATACTTTATTTATTTTATCATTCAGGGGTTACCACATATTAGTTAAAATAATTGTAGAAAGGGTATTCTCTCTCTCTCTCTCTCTCTAATAAATAAATATTTTTCAATTACACAGCTCTAATTCCTGTAATGTAAATGCAAGCACAATCCCTATTGTGTCGTTTGTATTATGAATTCCATTTGCACGTCGGGTGATTAAATTTATAACTAGAGATAATTTAATCCAATTCAGATGAGGAATGTCAAAACACAACGCATTTACGTGCAGACAGAATTACTGGATTAATTCTATCAAAACATAACTTACAAGATGTTAAAACGAGGCATGACACAGCCTAGCTATTAAATTAATGTATTCGTGTTTTGAATATTTACTTGTATTTTATGTGACAATCTTGTAATAAAGCAAGGTGGAAAGGAAATGAATAGAAGTAAATTGCTAGATATGGCACAAGTTTTAGTAGACAGCATTATATTGGAGGACTGTCTCCGAAGACTTCAGCCATTTTAAACAGATAATAGACTTGGAAATATAATCTACGACCTTATTGCCTAGAGGTTAGTTATGCTGTAGGAGCTATGATCAATTTGAATGATTGCTAGGCTAAAAGAAGCAGAATATGTTGCAACAGCCTTTTGCTGTGGCTGGTGCTTTTATCCCTTCATATCAACCTAAATGATATCTTGTTTTGACAAGTTTTATTTTAAGGTAATTAGTATCGTTCTCGATGATTAAGAAACATTTTATAAATAGGATATTTTCCTCATACGACGCAAAATAGACGCAACTGATTCCATAATATTGACTTAAGAAAAGTCCACATGGTAATACAACACACGTTTGGATTCTGTTTACATTGAATACTAAAACATTTTTGTCGAGTCACTTACGAGTATTTTTGAAAAACAACGTCAAGTTAACACCACACTTTTTGCTTTTGTAATACCTACCAATCATTTAAAAGTTTCGTAGTATTGTCGTCAGATGGCGGGAGTTAATAGGCGGAAATATGGTAAGAAAATAGGTCATATACGGGTAACGGGTGGCTTTACATCCTTTGAGGCGAGGGGCTCTCTCACTCTTCGCAATAGTTAATGGAACGAGGTCAGTACATGCATCATGATGCACGTAAAAGTTTTGATTTTAGTGTAGTCTAGTGTTACTTTCTCTACAGTGATGAGGTGGTAAATTCTAGTAGCAAGTTCTGGGTACAAAACACAGTATTGTCTATTTCTGTAAATAAGCAACGTATTGCAAGTGCTGGGCATAGTGATGAGTAAGTGATTACATCTTGTGTCTCGTGGTGACAGACGATACGAAGTGCTATGCCGCCTTATATAATTCGAAGTTCTGAATGTATTGTCAGAGTTTAATTATTTGGGTCTAGATTAGTATATAATGTATTATTGGGAACTATGTACTCGTTGAGTAAAAAATATTAGAAATCACATTAGTAGAGTAATAGAATAATTTCTATCAGCAGACTGACATAGCTACCGCGTATTATTTACTAGACGACTTGTTAACACAAACTGCTTGCTCAAATGTACTGTCTAGCCGTTTTATAGAAGCTGTGGTCCCACTATTTCAGGAAACTATTTATCTACCCACATACATTAATAATTATGCTGTTGGTAACGACATTATTTTCTGCGGTACCCACAACGTTATTAACGAAAAGGCTAATTCTCCTAACGGTATAGATACCATCGTCGTGTATGCCAGTGATATTTGTTCGAGATTTTAGATTTACATTCAGGACAACATGTTCTGGTAAATTTCGATGGCCACAATCGGATAATTACTGATTTCTATCCAGTACTTATGTATTACTTCTGTCCAACATACATCCATTTATTACTTAGTAGGTGCTATCCACGGACGTAAAAAAAAGATGGACAGATCGCTAGGAACATTGAAAGTAAAGCAGTGTTTTCGGTCCATGCGATCTATTGACACGTAATGGCGGAAACTGATCGAATGAGCCGAAACCATGCTTCAATTTCAATGTTCCCTAGCGCTCCGTCCATCTTTTGTTTTTACGTCCGTGGTACTATATTTCTTTCTATCTGTCCTTACAGACAAAAACTCCACCTTAATGTGGTATCGGCGCAACAGCAACACACTTTTTCAAGCATATTGCAGAATAGATTTGGCTTGGTTTTTACGACCGGCTGCCCGTCTTTCGTCAACCACCTGAGGGATCCAGTCCCGGGCAAATTAAATGAAAACAATTGCTTTGCCCGACCTGGGAATCGAACCCGAGTCCTCCCAGGTCCACAACCCATATATGCTGCCACTAGACCAAGGAGACGACTACTATAGTAGGTACTATACGTACAATTCTACAAGCACTACGAACCGTAACATCAGATAAGTCAACTCCAACTCTCCAACCAGCAACATGACATTTTCACTCGACATTATATCACATCCAGTTAGCGATAATATATCACTTGATCCTCGTTCCGTTTGCCCAGAGCCCCAGAGCCCCAGAAGCACATTCCCCTTACCCAGTTGCGATCGTACGACACACTTTCGCGGGTACGAAACTCGAAATTTGTTTTTGTTCTTGCTCTGTTGCAAAGCCGAATTGGATCGGTTACACAGCGATCGGCGAACGGATAAGCACTATAATGTGTTGCTTAATTTGTGCCATCAATTATTATTACATCGCTTTTAAATGCTAGTAGATACGTAATTGAATAAATGGATGAATGTTACAACTCAAAATGGTCCAATAAGGATCTAATGCTGATAGCAAAATTGTTAACAGTATTGTAGAATATGGAATAACATAAGGTCACGCCTGTATCCCCGAAGTGATAGGCAAATGCGCATTAGCGAACTAGAACACCCACATTTCGCCGAGCTTAGTTCCGTCTCAGATGTGATAGGGGGCGAGCCCATCGTCATATGGAATAACTCTGTTTAAATACAAAATTTGAATATTTACCATACAATAATGAAGAAATTTTCCGCCTTCAGTACTTTTTTCACTTTTAATTCGTATATACACAGGTACATACTATTTACAAGTTTAAAATCAGTCTACAGTGCAATAAATAACCAATATAAAAAGTAGCAAATTAAACATAATAGTAGTAATTGCCTATGTCCAGCACACGGACGTAAAAAAAAGATGGATGGAGCGCTAGGAACATTGAAAGTAAAGCGGGATTTTCGGCTCATTCGATCGACACGTAATGGCGGCGACTGATCGAATGAAGCGAAAACCCTGCTCCGTCCATCTTTTTTTACGTCCATGATCCAGCAATGGACGTTCTTTGGCTGATGATGATGATGATAGTGATTGAAGTTTACACGTGGGTTTCCTTGCTCAGTAAAATGTGTTACTAATATTATGTCTTAAGTTTCGCATTTAGTGTATCAAAAATTACATACGGAATCATGTAATTATTATAAACCTTATTTTATATTTATTCTACATAACATAAGCTCACGCCTGTATCCCCGTATGGGAGGGTAGGGGTAGGCAGAGGCACACTAGCGAACTAGTACACCCACGTTTCGCCGAGCTTAGTTCCGTCCCAGATGTGATAGGGGGCGAGCCTATCGCCATATCGGGCACAAATTCCAGACTTCGGGCTGATATGGAAAAATCCAATATCACTTTGCCCGACCCGGGGATCGAACCCGAGACCTCAGAACCGTAGTCGTACCGAAATACCACCACGCCACCGAGGCAGTCTATATATTTATTCTGCATAACTATATTAATAAAATTACTAGGAATAAAAAAAATGTAAAAATATAAATATAAAATATATATAAATGTTATTGTATTTTAATTGGTAGGATAATATTTACTTTTCCTTAATATCCATAAAAGTAGTAAATAAAATACGATTTTATCTTTACATGAATCGGGATCCGTTTATATGCCCTTACTGGTTGATTCCCCGCGACTGAGTTCGCGTTGAAATTCATATTCCGGGATATTTTTTTTTATAAAATAAAAGTAGCCTTAGTTATTCCTTATAACACCAGCTATCTGCCAGTGAAAGTCCCGTCAAAATAGGTCTAGCCGTTTCAGAGCCGGAACAAACAGACAAAAATTTAAACAACTTATTTTTTGATATGAGTATACAAATACTTTCATATGCATTTAGTGAAAAGCTGTTAATTTAAAATTACGAACAGACGCTCTAATTTTATTTATTTGTACAGATGTATAGATAGAGATGCTAGATAGAAGATGATAAGAATGGCAAAGAACAGCCTGTCTCTTTTATTTTCAACCGATGTGACACAAGGAATAATCACAAGTTTAAAAACTTAACTGACCGACTTCCAATTGACCGATCGTGACCAAATTTATATGAGACCACCCTTGAAATAAGCTCTATCAAACACTAAAAGAATTTTGAAAATCAGTCGACATTTGGCGGAGATATCGAGTAACATTCATTAAAAAAATTATACCGTCGAATTGAGGACCTCCTCCTTTTTGGGAAGTCGGCCGAAAAGTGACAGCCTATTCTTAGCCATTTGCTCAGCTAAACTGTTTTTATAAGTAAGGCCCATAACGTTTACGAAACGGACATTTGCTCCACAGCACAGTAATCCGAAATAATGTTGAAGCATCACGACTTGACCCGATGCGGCCATCTAGATCGCAATTACTTAACCTAATTGTTATCTAACTACTTTTAATTCGTTTATTTACTTTTTCGTCTGCAAACTATCGCAACAGTGCTATAACTGTTCCATTTATGCATCTTTTATTGACTTTTCGACCGAATTCCAAAAAGAAGGTCCTCAATTCGTCTGTATTTTTATGTATGTTACGCGATATCTCCGCCAAATGTGGACCGATTTTCAAAATTCTTTTTGTGTTCGATAGAGCTTCTTTCAAGGGTGATCCCATATAAATTTAGTCACGATCGGATTTGAAGACGGTCTGTGCAGTTTTTAAACTTGTGATTATCGATAGCAAAATTGCCATTTTCGATTCGAACAACTTTCGACGTCCGTCTTGATCTGTAGTTACTTAGTGTATGCAATCGTACCGCTGTTACCCAACGTTGGAATGAGCGTTTTGTACTGTCATCGTGACTATGTAACTGTAGTGAGGCAATTGTTACGTTTTGTGTGGTGAAAAAAATTGCTGTTTAATATGCTACGGAAAATAATGGCGTGTAAACAACGAAACAATGAGCAAAGGCATAATTTTAGATTCAATTTTTAAGACATGTCATATATTAGTCACGCTGTAGAAAATGAAGTTTACAGCACGAATGGGCCGGCTCGACCGGTTTGATACCACAGTCTCCCAGTAAACTGACGTAATGTGGCAGCTCGCTGTCGCGTTTCGTTCGGTGAGTGAGATTTCCGGTGGCCCATTTCCTCCCCTCTCTTTCCCAATCCCTTTACCCTTCCGTTCCCTCCTTTTAAGTTGGCAATGTACCCATGCTTATTTTTGTGTCCTTGGGTGTCTATAGGCGGTGGAGATCACTTACCACCGTGACCCATCTGCTTGTTGGCCATCCCTGCTATAAAAAAAACACATTTAATCCTGTTTACAGGAAGCCGTTAGCACACACTACTGTTACTGTTTCAGTAAATCCTCTTTACATCCACTAGATGCGGCCACGTGCGACACTTCACGTGCTGGCATTCACGTGCCAAACCTACTTTTTGTCCATTAATGGGCCGTAGCCATTATGCCCATTCAGCCAATGATAAAAGAAAAATATGGACTTGAGGTCACTTGATAACTACGAAAAATGCGTGTTTACTTTGAGGCGGGTTTCGCGATTTATCTACATGAAGTTATCAGACTCTAATAACGTATGAATAACTATTGATTTTATTATAAAGACATTGTTTTATTTGGAGAAATCACCAACTACTATATTAGTGAAATATTTCTTACGCAAAGTCCTTATTGTTCTCTTGTCATTGCATTCAGCTAAGTTTTTGTTAAGACACGGCTCGTGTGATTCAGCCAAGGAAACTGGGCTTTGATACTGAGTGTTAAATTTTTTAGATGACTCATCGGCAGTATTGAATTTGGGACCGTTCTGGAAGTTAGTCATGATGCTGCGTGGTAGGTTATTTTCATTTCACTAGTCTAATATGTATGTATGTGTATGGAAAGCTGCGATAGCTCAGTTGGGAGAGGTACGGAGTGCCGATAGGAGTGTCAGAGGTTCGAGACCAACCTCAAAAAAGAGCATACATCTCTGACTGTTCTCTGTTAATTGTATTTTCATTGTGAATTATCGCTTGTTATAACTGTGAAGAAAAACATCGTGAGGAAACCTGCATACGCAAGAATTTCTTCACAAGAATTTCAAAGCTAGAATAGACAGAAGAATAGCTGTCACTTTTTTCCTTGTGTCAATTTGTTTGAAAATAAAAGGGACAGGCTATTCTTTACCATTTGTTCAGTTGAACTGTTTTTATAAGGCCCGATATGTCCAGTAGGGTAACTCTAGACACTCGATACGACTTCGATTCGATTCGAGAAAACGCGACATTAGCGCAATGTTTTTACTCGATTTGGTGGAATTTTAAGTAACTAAATGAAATTCAATCGAAATAAATCGAATTCAGTGTCAGAGTTACCTTACCTCCCTCGACTAATATTATCTTTCGCCTTAAATAATACATAACGTAAAAAGACACTTCGGACTGACAATGACCGATGTGAAATTCAGTCGACATGACGCGATCGGTTGTTACTGCCAATCATGAATTCATGATGGATACAACTTGATTACGCGTTATTAGCGTTATTTCTATCGCATTGTTTGCGTGACAAACTGTTGTGTATATTTCACACGACTTTGCGGATTTTGTGTAACCAACCTTTTTAAATGGACAAAAAATCGTTTGTGTAATCCGCGCATGTGTTGTTTGTGACGCAAACGTAATCAGCGTTAAGTATATCACAACAAATGTACACTTATAAAGCTGAAAGAGTGTTTGTTTGAACGCGTTAATCTTCGGAAGTAATTAACCGATTTTAAAACTTCTTTTACTATTTGATAGCTATAATACCCCTGACACATATGATATAGCCAATATTGTCTCATCTTTATCCCAAAAGTTGTCTTTTACCACTGAGGCGACGCCGCGTCTAAGGGTATTATTACAAATATGAAAGTGTGTTTATATCGATTTGTGCTAGTTACGTGCAGCATTTCCTGGGTTCGATTTCTAGGTCATACCTAACCATACATACCCATTCTAGGGACAGGATACCTCAAAAGGGGTTGACGTCAGGAAGGCGGCCGGTCGTAAAAAATAAGCCAAATCCTTTCTGTAACATACTTCAAAAATGTGTTACACCGACCCCACATTAAGGTGTGATAAGAACAGATACACAGAAAGAAGCTATTTACGTGCAGCAACTCGTAAAACAATATTTTCTTATTGTAGCTCCTGGATTAAGATTTTTTTTATAGAGAACTTAACTACCACACGGGTAAACGAGAGCAAAATATTATGCACATAAGGACATAACTAAGCTTCACGAGGTAAACATTGCGTCACGGTTAACGATAATTAAATTAATAACACGTGAGATAACACAAAATATTCAACGGATTTTGTTACGGATTTTCCCGCATACAAATATACGGCAAAAAATCGATTGTTAAATATACATACATACATACATAAGCTCACGCCTGTATCACCGAAGGGGTAGGCAGAGGCGCACTATCCAACTAGTACACCCACTTTTTGCCGAGCTTAGTTCCGTCCCAGATTTGATAGGGGGCGAACCTATCGCCATATCGGGCTCAAATTCCAGACTCCGGGCTGATATGGAAAAATCAAATATCACTTTGCCCGACACGGGGATCGAACCCGAGACCTCAGGACAGTAGTCGTACCAACATGCAACCACGCCACCGAGGCAGTGTTAAATATACGCTATGCTAAGCTCTATTACTAAGATGGTAAAATACGATGTATGTATAAACAAAATGATCAAATGGGTGAAACACGCAAACGCGCCGGCCGATGATAAACGTCACAATTTCCTGCGAACACCTGCAATACCTGAGGCTAATGATATGTAGCATGCTAACGTCAAAGAACTATTACTACTAGAAATCGCCTGAATGTAGTAATGGAGGAACTTTATGTATGATTTTGAATTAAATTCATTATTCGGTCTGACAGCCCCAGTAGTGCAGCAGGCGATTGAATTGTGAACAAGATGCATCGGGATTGATTGCAGTGTTGAGACTTCTGTGGCATACAATTATTTTGTGTATGTACCACAGCCTCCGTGGCGCAGTGGGCGAGTGGCCGGTTGTGAGACGAGAGGCCGCGGGTTCGATTCCCGCATTGAGACAGATGATTCGTTTCAAGTCTGAGTATTGTGAGACCGAAAGTCTCTCATAGTTTCTGACACGATACAGGTTATACCTAGTGTGGGGTCAGGACTAAGTGTGTGACTGTTGGGTGTATTTATTTATTTAGCCAAGATGTTGTGAGACCAATGTCTCTCGTGGTTTCTGATACCAACAACTGGGTCATTAATAAACAAGACGTGTTAATGGATCAACGACAATAAGGATAAATTACGTAACGCGGTTAATACAACATTCATGCATACGTCAATCAAAAATCAATGTAGGTATGTTTATTTAATGAGTAATCAAGTACATATAATTTTGATTGTAAATTATAGCACAGTTTGGACTAATGAATATCAAGTTACATATTATTCTGGTTTTTAGATTTAAGTTCAATTTCCAGTCGAAAAATCACACATGAATTGCCCAGGCTGGGAATTTGTGTCCGGTATGACGACGGTAGGAAGCGGCAAGGAGGCCTATGTTCAGCAATAGACGGCCCTAATCATGGCGGCAGGCTCGCCCCCATACGTGGCGAAAATAGAGTAGGCAAAATGGCCCTACTTTTTTATTTCATCTCTGAGTACCCCTTCGGGTATACAAACGTAAACTTATGTTTACTACGAAAATACATTAGTGTTTGTTAGGTTAATTGCTATGTCCCATTTGTGGCATTGAACGCCATGCTTTATGATTTATAAAGCTACAAGAAAACGAATATACGATAGGAGAAGGAAAGCATACCTAGATGTAGACATAGTTAATCCTTTTCAACATTCATTACTACGAGTCGTTGACAACCTCGGGCCTGCTTTGTAGTACTAGAATTCTAGAATTTACGTCCGTCTAGAGCAGAGGTTCCCAAACTTATTTTATCTACTACCCACTTTGAAAATAAATTATTTTTTAGCGTCCCCATTTTTTTACCTACTTAATAACCACTATAACTTCAAATTAAATGAATTATTGTGAGCTATTTCAGCGCCCCCCTTTATGCATGCAGCGCCCACAAGGGGGCGTTATCGCCCACTTTGAGAAATACTGGTCTAGAGTCTAGACTCTATCTCAATAGTTTTCAATACCTGGTTAGAAACAACGTTCGAATCGGTTGCATAAAGCGAAACGCTTTCGCCGCGATTTCACTCGGCTTTACAGTTTGTCACAGGTAAGTGAAGTAATTGCAACCGGCGCGGTAATATTTGCACTGGTACAAGGAGCAAACGTAACCAACCACGTTGCCGGTTACACAACGTTAACGCGAACGGACACGTTACGTTACTGAGATGAGGGAGTTAATTGATTTTTCAGCTTCAAGATGATTAATGGCGAACTAGTGTTTATGCTGCTAACATAGAATTGACAGTAAGTAATCCATTATAAGAGATAACGGAATATACTAATATTATAATTGATAATCACAACTTTAAAAACTTAACTGACCGACTTCAAATTTACCGATCGTGACCAAATTTATATGGGACCACCCTTGAATAAATTCTATCAAACAGAAAAAGAATTTTGAAAATCGGTCCACATTTGGCGGAGATATCGAGTAACATACATTAAAAAAATTAAAAAATACAGACGAATTGAGGACCTCCTCCTTTTGTGGAAATAGGTCGAAAAATTCATCTTTCCTTTACATTTGACACACAGCAGTGACAGACTGACATGTTATTTTTGCATATACATATTTTATTGGTTACAGAATAACGTCCATTAGCAAGTCATCAACTAGGAGTCTTAGGAGTTCAATCAATATTCACATTATACATATACAGGCGCCATTCATAAGATCATATGCATATGACCTTATTAAACCTTTTTTATTGCCCCAGTTCTCAATAATCGTAATCAACATATATTTTTTGTCCGTCCAATAAAAAGAACATTCGTTAATACAAGTCCAGTATAATTAAACAGGCGAATTGTAAACGGCACACGTAGCATGATTCGGCGATTTTTAATTAACCACTCAGTACCTATTAGGCAATATTAAATGCGAATAACTTGGCGTTATTACAGTCCAGTTACACGGTGCCTGTGTGCGGAAGTAAAACGTTAATAAGGCGGGATCATCGGCCGCTGGACATGCACCCAAAAGTATTAACATTTTCGGCTGACTTCCAAAAAGGAGAAGGTCCTCAATTCGTCTGTATTTTTTTATGTATGTTACGCGATATCGCCGCCAAATGTGGACCGATTTTCAAATTCTTTTTGTATTCGATAGAGCTTATTTCAAGGGTGTTCACGACCGGATTTGAAGTCGGTCTGTTAAGTTTTTAAACTTGTGATTATTATTAAACGACAAGTACTCTGATCTTTTAAAATATAGATATATTGATTTCGATTATTTCAAAAAGGTAAAAATTCATTTTGTTACTTTGGGGCCACAATGTTGTAAACAATCTGACTGAATCTGACTTTGCATATTTTTTAAGACATGCGGGATGGGGAGGGGTCTGAATGGTGATTAGGTAAGCAGTATTTTTTACTTTATCGGGTTTTCTTTTAATAAAGAGCAAATTGTAAAATGCATGTCCCAATTTTTACGTAAGCATGGGAGGGGAGGTAAGGGCATTGCTTACTTTTGCTGGCAAGGGGGAGGGTGGGGTTAATAATTGTAAAAAATCAGCTGAAGCATTACTTGAACGACCCCTTATGATGTACAACTACTGAATTTATATTCGTAAGAAAACTCTTAATGGGTAGAACAGTTTTCGTGGGCAAAAGTTTCCATCCAAATTAATTTAACTAATAAAACAAACCTAATGAAAGCTTCAATCCTAGTCATTGTTTTCAATTAATTCAGACTTACGAACTTTAGTGTTTAATTGAACGATTCAATTTTAAAATTGAAAGCCAGATCTTTCTATTAAACCTTTGTGGATAATTTAAAGTAACAGGCCTGAATTATTATGACAAAGAGTCTCCATTTTTATGTTCAAAACAAACATCGCAAATAAATATGTGTGATCGCGCAATTCACCTATGACAAGTGCGGTCAAATATTACACTTCGTTAACTATTTTAAGGATAAAGGTCAAAGACACTGTTGGCCGAAAGTCATACATTGCATTTGTTCTTCATGGAGGTCACAAGTTCAATCCCCCAAAGAACTGCAACTGTACATGTGACCTTTTCTGCTGAAAATTACTAAAATCACCCTCAAAAACTATTTGGTTTAGAAGATAAATATTTGATAGAGATCTTGATATGCGATAAAATCTGCACGAGACGGTGAAATTGGGAGTTGTTGAGACTTTAAACTTCCAATACCAATCTGGTAAGATTGGATGTATGAGTTTATTTAAAGATTTTTTTACGTTTGTTTTAAATATAAACCGATATCAATTTGCAAATGAAACCTAACAGACAGTCCATAATAAATTCTTTTCGATTTCTATAGTTTATGGGAAACTCGACGTGGACAGAGACAATCATAATATTATGATGTGTTGAAAATAATCAATAAAAAGCTACATAAAGAATCAAATATAGAGGTAATTATGATAGAAGAGAATTTTTTGTATTGATTATGAGCATTCCTAATCTCATACAGTTTAAACGGGAAGAAACTAAAGGAATACACGTTGAGCGAAACAATACCACAGTTCCTATCAAACAAACAAACGTCCACCTATAAACTTTATACTTTACAAGAAGTTAGATCGTATTTTCAATCTCAGTCTCTCTCTCATCACATTTACAGCTGTCCCATTTTATTAAGCCGTTTTTCTAAATTGCAGAATTCTTCGCATCTCCAAAACGAAAACGGTCGCATTTATTTTTACGACACACTTTCTATGAAAGACTGAGGAGTCATGACCGAAATCAATAAAGACCGAAGTACAAAGACCTCTGAACATGAATCATCGACTCTTCTGTTTTGCTGTCACTAATGTATGAATATTGATGTCAAGTCTGAGTGGTACAACCCACACAGAACTAAGGCTATTGTGAAACTGATTTCACTTCGAGTTATCCACAGTGAAAGTGTTAAACTGCTTTGAAACAATACCGTTTGTGATTAAGGTAACGTTTCAGACAAGCTATAGCTATAGCTCAGTTGGAAATAGTACGGACTGCCGAGACGAGTGTCGGAGGTTCGATACCAACCCAAAAAGAGCGCACACCTCTGACTTTTCTATGTTAAGTGTGTTTTCATTTTGAAATATCGCTTGTTATAACGGTGAAGGAAAACATCGTGAGGAAACCTGCATACCAGAGAATTTCTCCACCGAATTTCGAAGGTATGTGAAGTGGTAGAATAAGGCCTAACCCCTCTCATTAGTAGAGGAGGCTCGTGCCCAGCAGTAGGACAGTAATATTACAGGGCTAATATTATAATTTCTAATTTCAGGCAAAGCCCAACTCTCAACTTGACAGCCTCTGTAGCGCAGCGGGCGAGTAGCCGGTTGTGAAACGAGAGGCCGCGGGTTCGATCCTCGCACCGAGACAAATGTTTGTATGGCCTACAGATATTTGTTTCAGGTCTGGGTGTTGTGAGACCGAGAGTCTCTCGTAGTTCCTGATACCCACGACACAAGACTCGATCTTAGTGTGGGGTCAGGACTATGTATGTGATTGTTGGGTGTTATTTATTTATTTATAATCAAGTTTTTTTCCTCATGGTATGAATTCTCCATTCTGAATGTCGTATCGTGACTGCAAAATCAACCAACGAGCTCCTGATTGCAGTTCCATATGTACCTATGTACTTTAATCCGCTTTGTCATCATTAATTTAATGATGTGGTCACGATACCAATATAAGCTTTAAGGATAATGCAGAAAGACAAATTATGTGCATATTATACATATTTAAGTAATACAATATGGTACTCAATCAAATCACTATTAAATAATAATAATAATAATAAATACACCCAACTGTCGCACACCTAGTCCTGACCCCACACTAGGTATAACCTGTATCGTGGGTGTCAGAGACTATGAGCGACTTTCGGTCTCACAATACTTGAAACAAATATCTGTGGGCCACACAAACATTTGTCTTAATTCGGGAATCGAACCCGCGGCTTCTCGCTTCCCAGCCGGCTACTCGCCCACTGCGCCACGGAACCTGACGTATGTAAAAATGTACGTAATTATATTTTTTATTCAAAAGTAATATATGCAAACCTTTATTATGGAGAATTAGCAAATCATTTTTATTTCGGACATACACTGATGATTTCACATGTTATTAATAGGGAGTTTTATTGATAACGATAATATTATATTTGACGTAAAAGCTACTCTTGTGCAATAGTACAGCAATAAAAATAAAAACTATGATTCATATACATAACATAAGCTCAAACCTATCGCCGAAAGGGTAGGCAAAGGCGCACTAGTAAACTAGAACACCCACATTTCGCCGAGCATAGTTCGGTCCCAGATGTGATAGTGGGGGCGAGCCTATCACCATATTGTAGACAAATTCAATTCATATACATACAAAACACTGCATAGTATAAAACAAAGTCGCTTCCCGCTGTCTGTCTGTCTGTATGCTTAGATCTTTAAAACTACGCAACGGATTTTGATGCGGTTTTTTTAATAGAGAGAGTGATTCAAGAGGAAGGTTTATATGTATAATACATGCATAAATTCATCCCCTAAAGCAGAGATTCCCAAACTTATTTTGTCTACTGCCCACTTTAAAAATAAATTATTTATAGCGCCCCCCATTTTCTTACCTACTCAAAAACCACTATGACTCCAAATTAAATAAATTATTGTGAGCTATATCAGACGAGATTCCCTTTTTTTCTTAGTCACTTACCGCCCCCTTTAGGCAGCACCTTAGGAAAAATCTGCCCTAAAATGATGTAATGGGGGATGAATGTTTGTCAAGACTCTCACGCAGACGTAGCCGCGGGCAAAAACTAGTATAATAATAATCCAATAACACATACACACTGTAAATACTTTTATTTTATAATATCGCGCCGCCGATACACGTAACACGACACGAGGCACGAGAATGTTCCTATCAAGAGAAACGTATCTCGTTAACTCGCATACTCAGTTTATCTTAGAGGAAAACTCGAAGGTCGAGGGGGCGAGGGAAATCCCTTGGCTCCAGAGCTTTAAATGTCAATTAGCGCATTAGAATAACAATTTAGCCACGTCGGCGAGATGGAATGATAAGTAATTTAATTACAAAGTGAAATGTGCGCACTTAGCTGATAGAGGCATTTTATTGTGTTTTAGTAGATGGGATAATATTTAATTTAATGAGTATAGTTGTATCGCCTTTGTGGTTTATTAGTACTTAAGCAGAGATACTAGTGAAGTCTTGAACGGTGTTGCTAAATACGTTTGTGATCATTTTTTCTGATACTCCATTGATCTGCTCTTTATGACAGTTGCCGGATCTAAGGCTGAGATCTATAGAGCGAACTTCGACTAAGTCTGAGTCAAAGAAACAAACTCAAAGAGGATTTGGATTTTTTAAATGACAAACTAAGCAAAGATTTTCTTGTGGAAAATGACTCCGACTAACTCAAAGTTCGATTTAATAATTCACTGAGTTCGTTTTTTTTTTATAGCAGAGATTGGCAAACGAGCAGATGGGTCACCTGATGGTAAGTGATCTCCACCGCCCATAGACACCCAAGACACAAAAAGAATCATGGGTGAGTTGTCAACCTAAAAGGAGGGAAAGGAAGGGGAGGGAAGGGGATTGGGAAGGGAGTGGGGAAATGGGCCACCGGAAATCTCACTCACTTTCACTTGTTTCTTTGACTTAGACTTAGTCAAAGTCCGCTGTATAGACGTCAGCCTAATTTTCTTTTAAGATTACTAAATACCGATCATATAATTAATAGTTTGGAATTAACTACAAAGTCAATTCAGTTACTTTTCGAAAAATCAGACATGCAGTACCTAGAATTGTATTTTATCATCCTATAAAGAGAAAGCCCTTACATCTAAAATCGCAATGCTTACCAATCCACATTTATAGGTTGTGAAATGATGAGAATATCTACGTCACAGAAGATTTACTGCGCCTCGTTAATCTTCTTTATTACTCTCATCTCAATACATCAAAAGTGTGCGAAGGTCGCTTTTGCTTTCAAGGCCGTCTTTTTTCACATCACATTCGATGTTTACGTAATAAAAGTAAGGACAATGGTTATTTACATGTAATAACAAACGTTTTCACACAAATTGTTGTTTTTAAACTTGAACCACTGAGTAAGTAAATTGTATCATGTGTGAGAGACAATGACCCTCGTTATAATGACGTTCTTGTTCCAGATTTCCCAAAGATCATTAATTCTATTGTCTGATCGTGGACGACGGGGAGCATAATTGTGGAGCACAAAAAATTCTCAGCACCAGTCCTAAAGGTGGTTTTATTTAGTTTACGAATAAAAATGCAAATTTTGTACCTCCAAAAAAATTGCAAAACATTTCCAAGGCGGATTTAAATTCAGACAACACTGACGTCATTTTTGGCGCTGACGGATGGTTCTCTCTTTGTAATCCTAGTAGTTCTTATTTTCATTGTCACGGTACAAAAATCTTTCTTAGCTATCGTCTTTCTAGAACACACGTCAATGCAACCTCAAGCTTCGCCGTAGGTCATGAATTATTATGTTGTCTTTAGAAGGTCACACAGTTTATAAAAACAAAAAACATTTTGCTGGTTGCAATCCCCCAGTCCTTACTAAAGTCAACATCCCTATTCCACCCACATAGCTTGTACCATAAATACTGAAATATCCGAATCACCGCAATCAATCCGAAATACAACACATTTCGAAATCAAAGGGAATGAAATGAATGATGATTCAGTCAGTTGAAATTATACTTTAAAATAGGCGGCATATTCTATTAATTACTTTATTACAAACTGGAAGTATAGGTAGTAGAACTACTTATTGTATATTAAAGCTGATATTTTAAGCTGCATTTGCGAAACAGGATCGTAAAAAAATAATTTGCATCTTCAATACCGCTATCAATGTCGACTTACAGTTTCACCCCACGTGTTAAATAACCATGGCAGAGAAAAACGTTATTCATAATTTTCCTGACGCAGTTGCTATAGGAAAACACTGTTTATCCTTATTACAATCGGTTGCTAATTGTTTCTCTATAAATATTACTATGTTAATAATAGTGATGTAATAACGAACAACCTACAATAATTTCAAATGTTACGAGTCTGATTTCAATGAATTTTTATTGAATATTCAAAGTATCTATATTACAGGTAATTCTGAATAATCAGTAATACCTTTTGTCAGCCGATAGCTTGACAACATAATTAACTATAATTAGTAACAACATCTTAATATCAAGAATCAACTAGAAGAGTTGTTTTTCCCACATTTAAAGTATATTGATCATTCACCAGATGAACGGTATTTCCCTATGGCCTAAGCATAACAACTAAATGATCGAGTGGATCTAGTTCGCTTATCTATATTTCTATTTTGCTTATTTGTTCAATGGCACAATAGTTTATATTTATGTTTTGATGACCAGCTTTAACGGTATGAATTAATAAACTAAATGCCGAAATCGTAGATAATCGTAGAATAATCTAGGGCTGATTTTTCAATAGAAAAAAATCTTGTATTTGTGGGATAACTTTGGTACTTTGATAGATGTTTCATACATTAAAGGTCAAAATAATTCGCCACAAAAAATTATGTAGGTATTATATAAAAAAAGACAACAGCAGCAACAGCGCTCATCAAAACCCCTAGAAGTATCAACTGACCTCATGTTAGCACACAGTAAATACACTTTGCAGTACACTATTAAGTTACGTAATCGAATAACGTAATTGAATAATGTAATTTTATTTAAAAGACATTCGAGAGGCGATTACAAATGGTGGTTTGTAGTTTAGTAGGTCACTAGTGAAATGCGATCTTAAAAGTAGAACGGAAGGCAAGACGGTTGACTGATAACATCGATGTATCGGATGGTAAAGATGGTAATCGATTGTAATCATTTACTGTTAATGGATTTTAATATAACACGCCAAAGGCTGAAGATAAAATAAGTATAAAATCGAAAAACCAAATCGTGATAAAATCCATAAAAATAGTTTTATATCAATAAAATCGAATGTTAGATAAGCCATTGGTACTTATTGGAACTGTAGAAATATTGTGTAACAGCGAAGACTTTAGCTAAGATGACACTAACTGCATCTTTCATAAATACATAGAGCTGTAACTAAAGCATTATTGTAAAACTAAATATTTAATTTAGATAAGATCTATTACGTTGCTTATTCTGCATGCCCATTCCAATACGGGATCGGCACAACACAATCCTTAAGCATTACAGAAGGTTTCAGCGTTAGTGTTTACAAACAACTGTTGCCTGACATGGTAGGTGGAGATTCTGGAAAATTTAGCTCAAATCGAAAAATCGCGTTTTACAGTCCAGCTACGCTGCTACTAGACTAAAGACACGACATCAATAAACTATTGCATTGACATTAAATTCAACCTTATTTGGTTGCAGTCATTGACAGATCCGGTGGGGTCTTGAGTACTCTCGCCAATCAGTAGGGTAATTGTGCCAATTCGCACCCTGTAGGTCATGTTTCTGGGTCAGTTGGTACATATTTAACTATTGCAAATATCCTATGACTAATTTAGAACTACAAGAACATAATATCCTTCCTTTCTTTGCAGTTGTGTATAAATAACAGGTTTGTTGTAGGCAATAACGCTCCGCTAACAGTGTTTCAAATCTATGGTTAAGATTCTAGCACGATTACCTTCACAATCTACCACATTTTGCTTTAAATCTACCACAATATAGCATCGATGAAACTAGTTGCAGAAACTCTCCGTCGTCGTCCCAAACATGTTTTGGCAGACCCCAACGAACTCATCACAGTAGCTGTTAAAACAGCACTTTCCTCACTCAATGGCAATAATAATTTATCTTCTCAACACTAGATCCCGACACCGGACCCGCCCGAAAGTCCGAAGAATAGCAATGCAGGCCTACAGCACACAGGTACGTTCTTTAACTGTAGTCCCCAGTGACAGTCCGATACGAGGTCTGAGCCCCCTAAAAGGCGCTTCTGTGATCAATCACAGTCAAAACAAAATATGTATATCTGGATAGATTGCCATAAGCGCCAGCGTTAATTCCAGGTGAAGCTGTAAAAGCAATTTTAACTAACAGCACAAATACATTCGAAAAAAATAATTGTTGTAGAAAAGTGTTTATATATCTGGTGTCCCTGTCTATTAACCCTAAGTTGGTGAAACTCTTGATGTTTAATGCATTCCAAATCTTCGATCAACCATGGAACAGAGTCACTACGAACCACAATCATAATTCTCCCTAAAATTTCCCCTTCCAGGGGATCTAGTTGAAACATTGCGTTGCTTGATCTGGGATTTGAATCCAAGACGTGCTGGTTAATAGCCGACATACTCTATTTGACCAAGGACGCGACCACCACCAGAACCGCTCCAATTATAAAGTATTCCCGCGCGTGCATTTCCTATTGATAGAGATCTATGAAAGAACAAAAGAAACTTTATTTAGCCAATGTCTCAGGCAACATGAAGTGGAGAAAAAACGAAAACTCATCAAGCATTTATAAGCCCCCTCAGAGCAGTCTAGATATCTACTGATTTCTTAAGTTTACGCGAATGATATACATTGAAATAAAACTATTTTAGAAAAAAAAAATCAAAACAAATCGTGATAGAATGCGTAAAAATTATTTATTTCAGTTTAGATATCATTAGGTAGCAATTGGCATTATGATTAACGTTGTCACATTACCGACGCTTCTGGTCTACCAAATCATAAATATTTATGACATCGCGTATTCCATAGATGTTATCCTTCGTAAGAAAAAAATAGCACGTTTCCGCGCATGTACCACCCGCTTGATTTATGATGGAGCTCACGGAGTAATTTTTTACAGTAGGTTTTAGAGTTCTTTTTGGCAAATCAAAATTGGGACTTCCTTATCTGTAACAAGCTTCGTTAGTTTGTTTTGTATATCAGTATAATGTGCTCTATAAGACGTTCATCTAAAGAAGGCTTGATTGATCTTAGCCTTCGAGTTCATCCTATCGAATACAAGAATCATCAATATTATGTTATGTTTATTAGAGGATTTGGAAGGGGGAATTTGGAATTTGAAATCTATCGGAACGAAATTCAACAGCGAGCTGCCAGGTCACGTCGGTTTTCTGTTAGACAGTGGTATCAAGCCGGTCGTGCTGGCCCATTCATGCTGTAGACGTTATTGTCCACAACGTGGCTCTATCACTCATGACTATATCGCTCATGATGTCTTACTCATCACTATAAGTGTAACATAGTTTGTTTCTTGGTGATCAAATTAATTCGATCAAAAGTTCATTTTACTCACATAATTATTTTTTGTTCCAGTACTGAATACTGGCTATCAGTTCTACGAGCTATGTGCCCTGCCCACTGCCATTTCAACTTGCTAATCCTCTGGGCTATGTCGGTGACTTTCGTTCTTCTACGGATCTCCTCATTCCTGATTTGATCACGTAGAGAAACACCGAGCATAGCCCTCTCCATAGCTCGCTGAGTGACTGTGAGCTTTCTAATGCGGCCCATAGTTAGAGGCCACGTTTCAGTGCCATAAGTCATCACTAGTAACACACACTGGTCGAAGACTTTTGTCTTCAAGTGTTTAAGAAGCAAGGGGTTATCCTGGCAGAAGGCCGGGATAACGCCAGGCAAAAAGAAAGAAGTAATATAACTGTGGATAAAATCTGTTAACTTGTCACTAACTGTTAATAGAGATACGATAGATTAATATCATAAATATTTATTAGTTATTTATATTTATTAATGTAAACTAAATACCGCATAACGATGCAACATAGTAGCATTTCTATGTGGGCATTTATAATAGTCGTTCAACAATAAACATGCATTCGTTTATCTAATAAAATATATTGTTTTTTTTTACTTGTAATCGTTTATAGCTCAGTATTAAAATCAATAAACACTATCGTTATTACTATAACCAACGAACAAAACCCATATAAAAACTGTTAAATTACAACACTATTTGTAAGATGGCGACACTATTGAAATTTATTAATTGGCAACACCATACGTTGCCATCATAATATCATCTATATAAATATGATTGATTGCAAATAGCTGGTCATTCTAGTGTTGTTTTTGTTGTTATTAATTTTTAAATTATTCACAAATTACTGATCGCAAATCGCAACTGACAGTCGTTTCCTTGGTCTAGTGGCAGCATATACATATGTTCTGGACGACTACACAAAGCGGTAACCACTAACTTCCCGGTAGCTGGACCACAAACATTTCGGTACATGCGTATGGCCGACAAAGTCCGTCCAAGTCACCATACTACGACGCTACCCTCATATGTTCGTTTGTTATTCCGCACGACACGCGCGTACCGTGGCCACTTCTACACTATTTCACCAGCAATACTTGACATAGACCTACAACAGACTTAAAATTACTTCGTACGGGTTTGTTTTAGTAGAATAGTGGAAATTGGAAATGTATTTTGGACACATTTTAAGTTACATACTTAGAGGCTGTTATACACCTAGTTAATTATCATTCAACATCATATTTAAGACAACGAAAGTAATTTAGAGACACAACATTCGCTTTTCTTAAATTAATACGAATATGCTAGGTACAATTGATCATGAGAGCCTAGTTAGTAACGCAAAAGAAGAATGTAATGTAGCGTGTTAAGTTAGTAACAGTTATTCTCTATCATCATAAACGAAATAATCACAAGTTTAAAAACTTAACGGACCGACTTCAAATCAGATCGTGACCAAATCTATGTAGGACCACCCTTGAAATAAGCTCTATCGAACACAAAAAGGATTTTGAAAATCGGTCCACATTTGGCGGAGATATCGCGTAACATACATAAACGACGAATTGAGGACCTCCTTCTTTTTGGAAGTCGGTCGATAAAAGATAATCATCATCATTACCTTAGTAATTAAACGGTCTAATAATCTATTCATACATAAGCTCACGCCTGTATCCCCGAAGGGGTAGACAGAGGCGCACTAGCGAACTAGAACACCCACATTTCGCCGAGCTTGGTTCCGTCCCAGATGTGATAGGTGGCGAGCCTATCGCCATATCGGGCACAAATTCCAGACTCCGGGCTGATATGGAAAAATCCAATATCACTTTGTCCGACCCGGGGATCGAATCCGAGACCTCAGAACCGTAGTCGTACCGAAATACCACCGCGCCACCGAGGTAATCTATTCACAACTTAACTAAATTTGGTGCTTAAGTTATGTAAGCGGTAGCAACTAGCACCTTACGAAAAAAAAAAAGCCATTCAGACTGATCATTATTACTTAATAAAATAGCCGTTAAAACTAAATAAGGTTTGCACAACAAACATTTTCTGATATAATTTTATGATAAACTGAATCAATCAGCCCACGTAATATCAAGGCGCCGGCTTGCTACTATAATTGCTAAGTCACGGTTTTGTTTTTATTAGAGTGGAATGATATCTTTACCTTATAAAAATCATTATGTCATTGTGAGACGAAGAGAGTTGAAACAAAGATGAGGAAATGGTGAGAGCACTAATTAAATCGGTATGTGTTCAGGGCTTAAATCTTACGTCAAATCGTAAGCCTACCATTTAAAGTGGTAGAGCCACGCTGTAGACAGTAACGTCTATAGCACGAATTGGCCGGCTCGACCGGTTAGATACCACTGTCTCACAGAAAACCGACGTAAAGTGACAGCTTGCTGTCGCGTCTCGTTCGGTGAGTGAGATTTCCGGTGGCCCATTTCCCCACTCCCTTTCCCAATCCCTTTTCCTCCCCTTCCATTCTCTCCTTTTAGGCTGGCAACGCACCCATAATTCTTTTTGTGTCTTGGGTGTCTATGGGTGGTGGAGATCACTTACCATCAGGTGACCCATCTGCTCGTTGGCAATCTCTGCTATAAAAAAAAGCGGTGTTTGATTTTTCGATACGAAAAATAGGAAAATCATAGGTTTTCCACAATTGGAATTTGTGTCCGACATGGCAAATAGACAAACGGCTTTCCTCAATCATACCACATCATAGGTCTGAAAGCTCAACGATCCGTGGATGCAGTAATAACTCATCATACGAAGACAGGGATGAAGAGATAGATCTCCAGACTAGAAAAAGAGATACATCTTTCAGTTACGATTCCTAGATAATTGTGTTCTACAGTTTTACTCCCAATAGGTCTCTTATGTTTTTCACGATCATGACGTTTTTAATATAAGGACTTCGTTAATGGACATATTATGTTTATCTGGATGAACTACTTCGTAAGGTATGAAAGCGTGGTTCAGGAGTTACAGATAAATTGTGTGGATTGAGTACAGTAGTTTGGACATTTAGTAAGGACATCTACATAAAGCGTAACTAGCACCTTCCAACTATAACAATATTTGAATCACCCAACAGTCCATATTTTTTCGAAAGCTGGACCATTTTTCTATGTCGAATTACTGTTTTGTAAGTTTTTATTGCCGCTCGCAGAGTATCGTAAAATTCGAGCTATATATTAATTGACGACAACAGTTACCATCGTTCTGACAGCACGTTTTCATCACAGGGTCATTGCCTTCGATTAAAATTCGTTATTTTGTGGGATATGAAAACGCTCACATAATTATTATTGTACACCTTGCATTCCATACGAATAGGCAATAATATACTTCCACTTTTCACTTATCCAATATAGGAGTTTCGCTTCATCTAGTTTCTTTAGTGCCTTGACTCTTGATACATTTGAGAATAATCTTACATATCAATAAGATCTTGCTATTAATCTGACATAGATTCGGTACGATCGACCTCTTTCTAATCTTCTATTCACACCGCCTTGTGTCTGTTTTGACAGTCTCATCTCATCATCTATCCTGTATAAACTACTTCTAGATATGCCTTTCTCAATTCTCATTGCTGTATCTTATTTGTTGACTGCCTCGGTGGCGTGGTGGTATTTCGGTGCGACTACGGTTCCGAGGTCTCGGGTTCGATCCCCGGGTCGGGCAAAGTGATATTGGATTTTTCCATATCAGCCCAGAGTCTGGAATTTGTGCCCGATATGGCGATAGGCTCAATCCCTATCACATCTGGGACTGAACTAAGCTCGGCGAAATGTGGGTGTTCTAGTTCGCTAGTGCACCTCTGCCTACCCCTTCGGGGATACAGGCGTGAGCTTATGTTATGTTATGTGTTATCTTTTTTCTATATATTAGTGTGAGGATTGGATCAAACAAAGCATGGTAAAAATCTAGTAATAACCATTGCAGCAGTACTCACTTTATTATACTTGGCACACCCCATCATCATCATCATTATCAGCCATAGGACGTCCACTGCTGAACATAGACCTCCCTCAAAGATTTTCAGATCGACCTGTTGGAAGCGGCCTGCATCCAGCGACTTTCTGCGACCTTTATCAGGTCGTCGGCACACCACATAGTTAAAATAAAATATAGCCATTATATCGATAATAGGTTCTATTAATGCAATAAAACCACAAGTCCTCAAATATCTGCCGGAATTTAATGACTCTTTTTTATTCAAAACCAAGTGCCATTGACACCCACGCCACTTTGATTATAAGGTAGGCTTCACCGCGCACGTGACGAGAAACATAATAATTCGCTTCGGATAAAAAACAGTGTTCAGTAAAACACGAATATATTTCAACTGGTGATACAGAAGAATAGAATACAAAAGAAATATGTGATATATTGGCTTTATATCATTTGGCTTTGATGGTGGCAATGACTTGTTAAACTTTATTTAGGGATATTTCAGTACGTACTTCTGACGCTCGATTCGATTGTGATTTCGATTTGGTTTCATTTATTGACTTAAAATTTCACCGAAATCGACTTTTAATAACGTTGCTAATGTTGCATAATATTCGAGAACTTGTCATTTGGTAATTTTTAACGTAACATTAATGCACTTTTTAACTCGATTTCGGTGGAATTTAAAGTCAATAAATGAATCAACCAATCGAATTTAAGTTCGAATCGAGCGTCAGGAGTCACCCCCATGTTGTGCTTAAGTTCGAGAAAGTAGATCAGGCTTTTTAGATCCCCACGGCACCATCTAGATTCGGTCAAAGGAGGAGTAATTGTCACCATTCTTTTATTTCTTTTTACCTCACCTTATTATGGGGTTGACGCAAAACATTTTTTCAAGCATATTGCAGTTTTTAGTTTTTACGGCCGATATGTTTTGTGGCAAATAATGTTAGAAAACCACCCCACCTAAACTGGGTATCAAACCCAGTACCTACCAGTTCACAGTCCACATACGGTGCCACTAGACCAAGGAGACAATTCTGTTTTATCTCTCTACACTTACTATTATTGACTTTACTTCCAATCAGGTTCAATATGTGTTGCCAAGAAAAGGAAAAATAAAGTAACAAAACAAATACAAGGCGCCATCGGTTATAGAAACCGTAATGCCTTAAACATCGATATTATTATTTATCTACATACACAGTTGACGCTCGGAAAATGGGACAGCAAAGGAGTGCTTGAGCACTCCTTTTCCCTACAGTAGGAAGCCGATATAATTCTAAATTTCAAAATTCAAATTAAAGAACGCTTAATCATTTCGTTTAAAAAGCTACTTTATAACACGTGCATAGGGTTATATTTGTGGTGATTTAATTAGAACTTGTGATCTTTTTCTTTGTTTTATTCCTGAGACCACTTTTAGGAGGTTATTTGCAAAGAACTGTGCATTTAGGGTATATTATATTGATGGCCTTAAATGACAGGGAAGTGCAAAGCTTCTCAGTCTCACAAACGTTGGCGCATTGTGATTTACTGGCTGCATAACCGCCGCATAACTGCAATAACCGACGCCTGTGTACGCCGCTAATTAGTAACAGCTCTGGGAAATAAAATTCAATTGATGGAATTACATATCTTGATATCACTTGCTTGTGATTCTCTTGTAGGTAACATGCCGGCCGTGTTTAACGTGTATTGAAAATATAATGAAAAACCTTGTCTAATGACATAAATGCTTGCTTTCGACCGACTTCCAAAAATGACAAGGTCCTCAATTCGTCTGTAATTTTTTTTATGTATGTTACCCGATATCTCCGCCAAATGTGGACCGATTTTCAAAACTCTTTTTGTATTCGATAGAGCTTATTTCAATGGTGGTTCCATACAAATTTGGTCACGATCGCAATTTGAAGTCGGACTGTTAATGTACAATAGGTTTTCGAGGAATTTCTTTAAGCAATTAGCCTGGAGCCGTTAACAAACTTTGTACAAAAACTCACAAGTCCTAACGAGACGGACAGTTAGTTCTTCATCGCATCGTATTTCATCCGTAGTTTCTAGACCTACATATAATAAAACGCACGCATTGTATAAACTGCAAGGTGGACCGACGACCTGATAAAGGTCGCAGGAAGTCGCTGGATGCAGGCCGCTTCCAACAGGTCGGTCTGGAAATCTTTGGAGGATGATGATGATTGTATAAACTATAAATGACAACTATGGCAAATAAAAATAAACTTGATGTAGTGTGATGCGTCGTATATCGCTGATGTGTTCAACTGGGTCTGGTGGACAAATAACTATCGATTTCGTATTCCAATCGAGTTCATCACAAGCTCCAGAATACGAATTATATTTCAAAGAAAATTCACGTGTGTTCCGATTCGAATACATAGTTGTTAATAAGTCGTGCTAGAGCCTTCGATGACTTGTATGCACTCACGTGCGGCGATTAGATCTGTAGCAAAAAGTCAGTGATGAATGCGGGGACATCCATTATCATCTCCAACCTTGTTTCATGATGTATTGATTTGTCTTTACATATGGCCTTTCGCCTCATTTCAGTTTACCTTCAAATATTTATTGATATCAATTGATAAACGAAACCACATGACTCATAATGATAACAAAGATTGCATTTATTTTACATTGATAATTGTGATAAATAACTACATTAATTATTGATTTGAAGATTTTGAGTTCTTTATTGTTTTATAAAGCGTATTAATTCACCATTATTGACATTATGTCATGTCGTAGTCGTAGACTTGTACTAGTAGGGAAGGTCTCAAATAAACACAACAGAAACAAAAACATTAAAATATGCACAAATCAGTTAATTAAACCAAATAATCCCCAAAATTATTAAAGCTAGGTATTTCTTTAAATAACGAAATAAATCTAATTCACCAATCACCATACCTGACCATAAGGTTGTCTGGAAGAGATCGCTTTAAGTGATAAGGCCGCCTATTGTAACATTGTATAGTTTAAGTTTCTTGTTTTTACTGTTTCAAAATGTTTGTGTTCAATAAAGTGTTATCTATCTATCTATCTATCATACCAAACCCAAAAAAAAAATCCTCAAAATTGGGGAAAATACCCCAACCTGGAAACACTGCTCTGTGCAATGACGTCACTTGGGTTGTGCAATTACGTTCCAGTATACGTAATTTAAAATTAAGATATTTTGTAGAATATCAATAATTTTATATTACAAATTTCATCATACCACATTTCACTGTTTTGTTTATTGATTTATCAACACAATTTCTGATTATAATTTTGGTGCAAGTTCCCCATTAGTATCACCTCTATACTGGACTAATAGTCTGACTGCTGACAATGACGCTGATAAATTACGCCAAATTTTTCTTAATGCTTCGTCGTAAGAATTGTCTTTATAAATGCAAGATTTTTAACATAAATTGCTTCTTCAATAGAAAAGGTAAAGTATTTCACATTCTTAATGGCAGTTTCGCCTAGAACACGCCGTTAGTGTCGGTAAAACTAAAAGTATTTCGGAGTTTATAGCTATTTAACTGAATGTTAGTGATGATAAATACTTCTAATAAACCGGGCATTAGTTGATTAAGTTTAAACATTAATTGTGTTACGAACTTATTACTGATAGTTTTTATTTATGTACATAAGACAATTACAAATCGTTTTACATTTGCTATTTCATATTCTACTCCTGACTCTTGAGTGGTTCGAATAATTTACGTCAGAGATACATTTAAATGAATATGAAACGCATATATCTTGACAATTAAACTCCATTCGTCACGATTGAAACACTTTGACAAATCATATCTACTATATAAAGTAAAGAACGCATAGTAAATTACTGTAGATATAAGATCAGTACCTTCGTATGTTACACGCTCTGTAAGCTAATCACTAACGAAGTTACTAATGTAATCACCAATCTACATACAGCTAATGGTTAATTTCAGCAACCGAAGTAGAAGAATACTAGAAATATGATCCAAAATTGTGTAAGTTTACAAACATAATTCAGTCAAAAAGATTATGTGTGTAATTGAATAACTAATCACTCCTCAATCCATGTTAATAATCCCGTAAAAGATACATTTAAAAACCAAAACAAAATCGCAACACAACATAACGATGTGTTCGCGTGGCGCTAGACACTTCGAGACCGTTCAATTACCCATTTGACATCGCACGTGAATAAGGCACGTGTACGGTGTACTCCGTCTCCTACATTCGTATCATCAGACTCAACACCCTGATTGCCTACGTCAACTACAATAACAGTCACAGATATAATAGTTTTTAGATTAGTATTAATGGTTGTACGGAAGTTACGTTACGTTACGGAAGTTACGGAAGTTAAGTTGTTAGTTAGTAATAAGTTGACATTTTGAATTGTAATTTTATATAACATGCATTGTCTGGACTTTAAAAGAGGCCATAACCCTTGAGTTTGTTTCGGCATTTCTTCTCAGGGATAGCCACGAAATGCCGACGCCATTATTACTTTATCAATATATACTCGTAATTGACATGTGAAAGTGGTATAAAATATCCTATTTGCAGAATAAATGATTTGAATTTGAATTTGAATTTGAATACCAACAAACTAAATACGTCACCAGGTTTCCGCATGATTGGCAAACAGTTGAGAATAGAAGCAGATTTTTTACTCGATCTTGATGCAGCCAAAAGAGTTATTTACATCTCGTCAGGTCATTAACATTTCATCTATTCTTAATTTTCAACAAATTAGAACTCGTAATTGATGATCATTAATTTTTCAATTATGATTCAGAGAACTCTGTAACTTTCACTAACATTTGTGCTGACTTCTGTATTTGTTAATGGTCAAATAAAATAAAATGTACCTAGATCTCTTTACAAACTTTCACGGAAATGTAAAGTAAGTACTAACAATGGAATCGCTTTTTGTGCAACTGTTAAATTTATTGTAAGTAACCTAAAATGTCCGGAAACATTACAGTACGTTTTTTCTTTGTTTTTGGTCAAGGGCGCTTAAGTATTTTTCAAAACTAAGAAAAAGAGAGACATAGACTGTTTTAGGACTTATAGAAGATAAAGCCATTTTAATATGTTTTTCGACTATACACAATAATACTTCTTAGTGTGCCAGCATTAATTGTGATTCACTACATAAGGACAAAAGGTACAAAGGCGCGGCTGAATTCAATAAAAAATACAAGAGACTCTGGCCGCACACAAAGAAACTAAATTAAGACGCGTTTACGAATTTAGGAACAAAGCTAATACGATCGAACTGCGCAGTGTCCCTTAACACGAAAATACTAAGAGTCACGATTTCTTCAATTTCATTTTAAGGACAGTCAACATCTACAAAACAGAAAAGCTATAAAATAAAAGTTGCTGGGGAGCGAAGAAATTTTTAAATGCTTAACGAACAAGTGCGAGGAAGTGTTGACACGACATTGTAAAATAGTCTTTAATAACATCAGGATAATAATACTTATCCAAATGAATGGAACTGTGTAATAAATCTAGATTGATAGGTCGAGATCCGGATAACTGGTCAACGGGCAGCCGACCCCGCGACATGACGTAGATGCAACAAAACTCGTTTTTACCAATATTGGTAAACGTCGAATCCACGTCGATATGTAATTGACAACAAAATGTTATTTGTTGTTTTTGTTATTCTTTAGTAACAATAAAGCTACAAACTATAAAGCTGTAAACGCTTAAACATTGTTATAACGTGTTGAATGTTAAAATGTGACAAAGAGAAAAATGGATTAAAGTGAATCATCAAAATATGTTGTGACCGGACATCAAAGCTCATATAGCAATTAATTACAAACAGTAATAAACGAACATAAAATAGAACAAAAATCCAAATTAACGAATTATTGAATAAACTACGTGAAATTGAGACAGGAAACCATTAAATGATCAAAAGCGTATTTAGTAGATTTGTAACTCAATGATGCCATAAATCTGACTGTAATTAAAAGTATCATGATATATAAGCTAGCGTTGCGACAAAATATTTGAAATAAGAAACGCTACGCTATGATTTATTTCATAATCATAAGTGTATTAACGAGATGTCAAGTTGAGGATCAAACTATTAAGTTAAAAAATGTTCTTAATTGAGCAATTACTTGCCTGCCCAATAGTCACAATGCGGTTATAGGCCTACAACTGTTGTAAAGATGTAAAATGTGATGGACAATTACTATACTACAACATTTTCTTTTGGTGTCGTAAAATGGCGAAAATCTAAAAGTTAGTATTTGTATGACAATAGTTTTTTAGAGTTTGTTAAGAAGTTAGGGATATATTTGATTATCAAGAATATTATTATTATTAAGACGACACATTACGACGATACACTCGATACCTACATAAAACCACGTCAAAATAATATTTACAAAATACGTTAGGTTTAGGAGATATGACGCATAGAATATTCCCAATCGATCATATAACCGTGTTACCCTTTCTATTTGCGGCCCAAGCTGTAATTACTTGCCAGTGTTCCCATTGAGTCCGCAACTCACTAATTTGCAGGTTGGGACTGTATTTCTATATTATCCAACATTAAGGATATCAGAAAATTACAATAATATAAGCATTGTGGGAATTGAACTGAAGATACTCAACGAGCGTGAAAATGGAATTTCAGTGTAGCAAGCTAATTTGAATAATAATCTATAAGCCTTGAAAAACCAAACGATTATTGCTACAATAAATTTGAATACATATTTAAGTGTATTTTAAAGCAATGTTACTGGAAGGTATACACACCAAAAGAGTACCGTACCCCTTACACCGACTGAATACACAAAGGTTAATCAACCAAGATAAGTCTATTGCTGTTAATTTTTCATCTAACTGGTCCAAGGCCGACATAATGTTGCCAACCACTCCACGGTAATATGAAAGCAAACGAAGTCGTCTTCTAAAAGAGGTCGGTCGCAGCCAAATATATTTAATACTACTAACTATAGAGGGGTTATCAAGCAAGTTTCCATACAAAGAAATTGATCTCAAACTTCAGTACCGCCATCAACCACTTATTATAAATGCGAGGGCGATAATTTCAATTTACACCCTAGAATATTTTGTTAATGGTTAAGAATCACGTAAGTTTTTGTTCGTTCTCTCAATATTATTATGCTGACCGACCTGGTGCGCGTATATTTCAAATAAACTAAGCGACTTTTGGATCACAAGTTTTGTGCTGTTGTCCCGTCTATATACTGTTGAATGTCTTTGGTCGCAGCGTTTTTATGTTACATTAAGGAATTACGACATAATATGTAAACATCTTGAATTACTTGCTGAGTAGTGGGTTAAACATAAGGCGAGTTACTAAATTCAAATATTTCCACGTTAAAAATATTTGGATACAACATAACACTTGTCTAAGCTTATTTTATCCTATAATAATGCTGGTCCTAATATTACCTAAAATATTTTTCTGTTGCATCTTTTTGGATAACAAAACCACCAGTTTTTACAAGACGATAACATTTCAATCACTAAACAGCGGTAACTTACAGTATACACTTGACTGAATATTACCTATACACAATAATAAACTGGAATATCCAGATTTCTAAACAATATTTGATTGCAAACATTGCAGCAATAAAATAACTCTTAATGTCGCTTAAATAAACTATGAATTTATACCAAATTCAAAAAGGTTTTGAAAACGTAACTTGAAATGTGTATCGCGGCTTATACTCAAATATATCCTTGACCCTCGTATTATGAACAACCATTTGCATACAAATAAATAATAAAACATCTATGAAACAGACAAAAAGTCAAATTTATCAGACCGACATAAATTAGTAACAATTACAGTCTGCGAAATTAAAAGGGAGATGAAAAGAGGTCACAGAAGCGAGTGACTTTTAAACGACATTTAACCGCTCAGGATTATGCGACTCTTTCCTGATGCTAAATATAGTATGCATTTAAATATATGAGACCTAGATCTAGCTAAATGATCTGCACATTTCAACGGATGGGAAACGATACTATCGGATGTACTCAATTTATATTTGGATACGTGCGTCTTTTGGCAATCGTAACATTTCAGCAAACGTAAATTAGTGCGCCGTATCGTATCTGACCATCTTTTGTTATGTATCCAATTCCATGTTATGCGTTCGTGGGTTCATGTAATTCAATACAATTTACGTGTTCAATAGCCTCTCCTTTATCTCTTATAAGTGCTTCTATGAAATTACTAACATCATCCAACTGTTCTAGTTATTAGATTATGACCAAAATAAATTAAGCCTCAAGTCAAGTCTTATCTATAAACAAGTTATTAATGTTTGGGTGCGGCTTCTAGCTCTTAATTGATGTGACATTCATGGATTGGTATAAATATTTCTACTCCTACACAAGAATTATTTGTTGTCCAATTTAAAAATTAGACTTACTGTAGCTAATACATGCTATAGCTTATATGAGTAAATTTGTTAGGCCAAAGCCCAAGGAAAACTTGTAGAAAAATATGAGTACATATACACTACCACAATTTATGAAAATCTTAAATTGTTTATAATTCAACGTACGAAAGACGTAGATCAGTTAACGACATCTTTACGTGAGCCGATGCAAATTGATAGCACGCCGCGCTACGAATTTCACAAACGAAACCGACCATGAATGAAAATGCATAATTTCATAGCTAATATTCAAACTTTTGTTTTAAAATCAGCGTAATAAAATCGTTTGGACACAACAACTTTCACCTATCGACTGAACGACGGAAGTGTTTGTGCGGGCGAGGCGAATCGATTGAGGCGACGCTGCTCGAGTGTCATTTCACGTCTCGATGACTCCGCCCGCTAGTAAGTAAATGGGATTTATGTAAAAACTCGTACTAACAATGTAGACGCGATTCGTGATGAATAGATCTGCCACAAAACGTGATGTGCTCCATAGAGTTTTTCTTCAAACCAGAACTCAAAGTGCTGTTAGTTTCGGAAAACTATTATACTATCTATTACCGAGAGGTCAGTTTATTGCAAAAAGTTCAACGTACTTTTAAGCACAGTTTGATTTCACGTTTATTTCAGTGTTAAATTACTCAAATAGTTCTTGCTTCAACAGGACCCTTTTAGGATAGTTTTGGTTATTAGTAAATAACAAACATAATTACGGAGATGGTAATTAATTTTTCGGTTGTAGAAATTTTCACTGTATGTTAATTAGCGATGAAAACCAAGCTAGACTAGATAACAGTAAAAATTTAAGAAACACATTATTTGAAATACTACTGGCAACACTAATTTAAACTCATTCAAGAACACCTTGTGTGTGGACAACCAATTTGTATACTAATCGGGTCTTACAGACTGACAATGGCAATCAGTAAAATAACCAACACTTCCTTATTTCCGAGTTCCAAGATCCATCACACATCAATCAACCATACTAGATCAAGCGTGTAATCAAGGAAACGTGCTTCAATAACTTTGAATAATTAGAATAGAAGGTGTAAGGAAATACGATCTATCCATCGGAGCTGACCGGCTGTCGGCTCTAACTATTAATCACATCTATCATGTATCAAAAATCTTCCGCCATTCTTCTGTTCTTCTCGTTCTACCCTGTCAATACTTTGTGAGAGTGGGACAACGATATATAAAACATGATACTCATGCTCCTTGAAAAGGAAAATAACAAAATGTCCTACATTTATGTCAACAAGTGATTTATCACAACCAGCTAGGAGTCATTTGTTTACTAGATCTCTTCCATCAGTTCCATTACCGTTTACTTTATGAGATCGAGAGAAGTCAACACTTGTATTCGGATAAGAGGATTTTACTTGAAAACATGTGATGGCATCAAACTGTCGACCTAAATTCCTACTTCATTCATCTCAGATCAAGGATTAACTATTTATAAGTAAATATAATAACATTTGTCATGTCATCATCGAACAATATCAATGATTTTTCGTTACAATGCAATTGGCTTAGTCATCTATTTTTTTATTATTATTATTGTACTAGATAAATGCGCCCTTAACTTTCTAAAACAACATTACAATGCTTTGGAAACAAAGAGAATCCTCGACCTTGCCATTTCTTAAGCATCAACTGCTTTTTCCTCGACAAGCCAAAACACCGTAATTACAATGATCAATTGCAATTCAACGTTGTTAACAATAAAAAGCCTGTAAATGAATGGTTGATTCATTAATGGAACAACAATCTTAAATGACACCCATTAAAGCGTATTTGTCGGGGTTAATTAGAACTGCAGTACTGTACTTCGTTAAATGTAAAACATTCATCTATATTATTATGCTGTATAACAAAACGCATATGTTCAACGTTTTATCACTGTCTCACAATTCCTGCTCTCTACTTATCAGTACAAATTCTTAAGTCTAGTCTTATATTCCTTATTTTAAATCTGTATTTTAGATTTAAAGGTTGACCAGAGTCCAGAACACAGCATCTATTTAATCCTGAAGGTGCATCCAATTTCATAGAACATTTGACCCTAAATTATTAAAATTATCTTCTTCTAAACCTCGATTCCACACCGCGTCACTTCAACGGAGTTGAGCGCAATGATCTCGCACGGTCCGTTCAAGTTCGCAAGTCAGTGTCACTCGGCCGGCCGTATTGGGTAAAGGCACGCGGGCCGACGTGGACGCAGCTGCTTCCGTGCTCTATACATGGTGACCTCTGAGGCCGAGTTGACGGGTTCATGAGAAACGAGGTTCGCTTTGTGAAAAATGTTGCTAATGATAATGTTTAGGTTGAAGTTTTATCTTTTGTTGATGTGAATGATACAGGTTGCGTATAACCTTAACTTGGATATGATTATAATGTCAACAAAATAAACTGCTTTATCGGAATCTGACCTGAGGTTTAAAAATAATTTGAAGAGTTTATTCGTGATATTATTTTGATTTAACATAATGTGGTCTATCACCTACAAGTGACTACAGTCTATTAACAAAAAGTATATATATGAACTCCTTTAAAGAACAAATAAATGGTATTATAAGCAATAATATTATAATTACATATTTAAATGTAGGTCAATGTTAATTTTGTTGACTGACAATGGAAAAGAACTACAAGTTACAATAATTATTTACTGATTACACAATGATCCAGCCTCCCAATTTTATTACTCTACCTTGAAGAGTATTTTAATATTTTTTTATGGTTAAAGTACAATTTTGCCCTTAACTCTATGCTTATTTTGTCTTCGTTTTTCGTCGTAATTTGGTTGCATTCATATTTGCATTCTACCATTTTATTTGCATTTTATCATTCTATTATCCCATTGCAGGGCAAAATGTCTCCTCCACTTATTACAACTTTCCTTCTACTACGCGTGAGGGATAGAGCCACGCTGTAAACAGTAATATACAGCACGAAGGGGCCGACTCGACCGGGTTAATACCACTGTCTCAAAAAAAAACAATAAAAGTAAAAGTAAAGTGCCTGTTGTTATGTTTCGTTCGATGAGTGAGATTTCCGGTGGCCCAATTCCCTACTCCCTTTCCCAATCTCTATTCCCTCCTTTGGGTTGGCAACTCACTCATGATACATTTGTATTTTGGGTGTCTATATGGGGCGGTAGAGATCACTTACCATCACGTGACCCACCTGCTCGTTTGCCAGTCACTGCTATAAAAAACCCTTTTGTCGACAAGCGACCTTATATATTTTTTTTATTAACGCAACAAAAAAAATCCCATAAGGAAATGTAAACAATCTCCATAAACGCAACACCAAATATACGATACGAACTAAAATCACCTTGTCATAGAAATCTTGTATAATAAATTCAAGGCATTGTCGACCATAAAAACAAGAGGATTACTGAATTCCTCAAATTGAACGTTTTCTTGAAATGCTTTAAAATACGCATACACGTTACATTTGTTATCAGTAATGCATGGTATTTAATAGAGTATGTATACTTTGTTAATGATTTTGAAGTTTCTGTTAAACTTAAAACTGTATAAAAGGACATTTTGATAATTGTAACAGTAAACATCCATCAGCAAGAAAGGACAATAAAAAAATTATACATAATGGTGAAATCCTGTATCATTATTTACCACTTGTACTTGAGGATCACTATGATGTCGCTGTATTTGACACGATAGATGAAATTTTCTACCCCGTTTACACTTATATTCGTGTATTAGAACTTAGAAGCTACCATAAATTTGGAGACTAAAGTAGCACATTTGGATATCATGGCATTAATTCCTACCAAATGCATTATGGTATATTTTATATCTTTGCGGGAGGCCTATGTTCAGCACTGGAGGTCCTATGGCTGATGATGATGATGATGATGATGACATTTTATAAAATGATATTGAAAAACGAGATTTAAGGTACCTCCAAATTAGAGGCGTGTATAGGCACAGTAACGTGACTGTGCCCTTAGTTGCATGACGTGTCCTCGAATAAGACTTTTTAAGACATTTAGTAATCTTGAACAAATAGTATTCGCTTGAATCAGTTCAACGTTTAGTGTTTTGTTTACATATCTTATCATAATATAAATACCTGTTAGTAAATATAATGACGACAAACGTAACTCCGGACTCACACTTACCTGCAACAATTGTAAATTACATATGAAACATAGAATTCTATGATATAACGTAATACATTATTGTTTTTATAACATCCTATCAACCAATTATGTAATTCTTAAATACATGCATTAAATATGATACCTTTGTACACAAACGTAAATAGCTTTAAAATTAGAGGGCAAAGAACATTCTAATTGCCATCATATCCGTGAATAGTATCATAATTTATTTTTTGCTTATACATTCGTAACTAGTTTGTATCTATAAAATTAAATATCGGTAATAAATAACAATTAAAAAAAGCTATTAATCTATTAGTAATTTATGCTAATCGCATACATAGCATCTGGTTTGTCATGACCAAAAACAAGTAAATGTCAAATTACTATCGACGGATGCTTCTACATCACATCACATAGTAACAGATAATCTTATAAGATTCATGGAAGAATAACATATTCCAATTTACAAATTAGACGCTGCTCAAATTATAGTTCAACGTCTTACTCACAGTTCCTATTGGAATTGAAACCTTATAGAAGTTATTCCTACAGCCTACTCCTCCCTATCTTTCTGTTTGATCAATTTCGTTGCGGGATGAAGTAAATTTTGCATTATTTAAGAGTCGCCGAGCTTCATTGCTCGGTGTCGTAAAATGCGTACCATTGTTGATCCTGGCTTACAGGAGTTACAGTGGCTAGTGTGTGGGCGGGACAGTCTCGAAGTTCCTGTTAGATTTTTCACTCGATCTTTTATGTGAAATGTAACAGTCCAAAGATAATATTTTCTTTCCAGAATCATTGTTATTATGCGCTAAAATAATGCAGTCTACCAAACTATCATCCATCTTACATAGGTATGATTTGCAAATACTAAAATAAAAGTGTATGAGGAACCGGTGCCAAATCGTGTTCCACGGCGAAACTTCTCGTAAACAAAGTAATTAAGCAAATAGCGTCGCACAATTTTATTTCTTATATCTGGGCGTCACCTACAAACATATTTTTCATTCAGTGATTAACCTAATCAGCGCTTTGTTTCTTTCTCTCTTAATAATGTGAGAGAAAGAGGAAAGGAACATAATTAGTCAAAGATCCACGTTTACAGTATTAATCTGATCAGTTCATCAACTCTCGATTCCTTTAAGGATAAATAAGTTATCAAGATCTTTCGAGAAACTTGCTTCAATCATAAACTTTCTCTTTAAGAAGAATAATCTACATAGTTTAAAACACTTTATTTACATCCGACTTTTCAATAGCCAGATAATTTTTATCTCTGGAATTATTTAATGCATTACCTGGCAAAACGTTAAAAATATTTCTTATATAAAAATTATGTCGCTATTAAAAAAAATCAGTCCTTAATCTTTCGAATTTGTAAATTCTAAAAATTTTGAGAACGCTTCAAAATCCGTTTCGTAGTTTTAAAGATGCAAGCATACATACGGACATAGGGACAAACAGACAGACAGCGGGAAGCGAGTTTGTTATAAACTATAGCAAACATGTTGTTTAGATTTGCCGAAACATAGATATATTAAGTGGTGTGGAATGTAACAAAGCTTTATTTTTTTATGAATAGATGTTATAGTAACGTAATTTTGGAAAATAATAACATTTTGAATGGTTTACATCATATTATATATGTACACTACATCGCTGAATATTACAAACCTATAAATGAAGAAACTGAACTGGACACAATAAAATAAATAAGAACAAGTGATTTTCCAAGATTACTGAAACTCATAATGATGAGGAAACTGGAAATACTTGATATTATATTGAATTGAGATTACACTGCGTGATGACATATTCTACACATTTGCATCATTTCGATCTTTATCCAGGTTCAATAAACCTTGATCTGTATTAAAATATCAGACCAAGATAAAGCATAACCTCAATTTTTCATATTTTACTCATTTGGTCTTTAAATTAGTAGTGATTTAGGATCACATAGTATTTTTCACACTTTTCTTCTCATTATCAACATGATTGTACGCATTATGTCATGATTCCGATTTTTGATAACGTAAACATTATAATATTTGACACCCATCAACTACATAGAAACACTTCGACACTTTTTTGTGCCTTATTATCCTCATGTTAAATACAAGATTTAAATCTTGATTTTCAACATCTTCGACAAGGTTACGTTACATCACTTTTGTATTTACTGTTTAACCACTATCAAATATATTTCAAAAGTAACTTTTTATTTACTTAAGTTTTTTATTGGTACTACCAACCCGTGTGCTATAAGTCGTGACTATACAATGTTGATCAATAAACTGGCCCGTATGTTCAATCTAACTGTTAACTTCAAACGGGTATATGTAACAGTAACTGATTCTTAAGTTAAGTATTTTATTAAACCACACGAAGACTACACCGTAAAATGATTTGTAATAGACCGTAAAAAGCATGAAGATGAAAAATTTCACAACGAATGATTGGTTGTTGGTACCAAAAAAAAGACAGTTTTATATCTACAGTATACATGAGAATCCATAATTATAACGTTGATTTCATTCAACAAGCAGTAAAGAACATTTATGTATGATGAACCAGAGACTAGATAGTATAACGTGAAGTTGGGAATGAAGAAACACTTATAAGTTATAACAACGAAATATTAAAATGTTATCAATAAGCATATTAAAGAATTGCTGTAACATCGACAATTCTCGAATAGAAGAATCTCGTTAACATCTAAGACACTTTATGAATCCAATATATGGGTGATTCCACAAAAATCGGGCAACTCGAAGTCCGCGGCACTTTTCACTTGGTATAATGAATTTATTTTATTATTAAGATTATTAAATAACAGTTCAAAATGTGTTTTATTTATTACCTAAATCTAATTTAAAAAAAATTTATTTTTTACTTCTAAAATTCTTTGTAATAAACTCCAAATGTCAGGCCCTAGCCATGTCCGCGCATCGAAATTTTGTGTTTGGGTATCCATATCTCGAAAAACATAAAGTTTGTGCTTATATTTTGTTTACGGCTGTTAAATATTTGAGTAATTACGCCTAATTTCACAAATTTATTAATAATAAAAAAAAAACATTGTACGTTTCCACATGTCAGAATAGTGTCCACGACTATAATCATCAGGCCCTATCTAGTTACGGATTTTAAAATTTCTCGGCATAATGAGTGAATAAGCGAATGAAAACCAGTTGATTTTAAAGTAAGACATGAAGTTCTCCACATACTACACTCCTTTTGCGTTGGTCATTTTGTAAATGAGTGCAACCGCGGCAGAAGCTATGCAAACACCTGTTATTCCAGTCACTGTGTCAGTCCCTCGGTAAGTAATTTTATCGTTTAATAGTAGGAAATTGTTATTAATTAATTAATATTTACTAATACTTTGTTGACACTGTTCGGTAGATTTCATAAGGTGTCGTAGTATGTTATCAACCAGGACAATTTTTAAACTATTCCTCTGAATCGTCAGTCCCTGAACCGTCAGGCCCTTGCTGAGAATGTATCTAGGGACTGACGGGAGTGGTCAGGGACTGACATTCCATTACACTTATTGATGATATTTCCTGAATATGTGATGTTTATCTGTTTTACAGCAACATGCCGCCTAAAAAGAACCCAAGGTTGTCCAAGGAGGAAAGTTATATGCTGCAAAAGCAAGTTTAGAGAAAATTGAAAGTGATCCAGTTTTGTTGGCTGAATACAAAGAGAAAGATAGACTAAAGTCTATAAAAAAGAAGGAAAAAGGACAGCGAAAATGTGTTAAAGATATGACCTCTCGTGAGCAAAGAAAAATTCGATTAAAATGGAAAAAGTACTTGTCTGATAATAGAAAGAACCAAAAACTTAGGACAGTTTGTAATAATTATATTGATCAGATTATGCCACAATGAAAAAATAATACCTTTATGCTGCAATATGCTCAAGTTACATGACGAAGAAGGAGAATTGACTGTAAAGTTTCCTAAAGTATGTAACGTAGAAGAAAAACTCTTTAAATTAGATAAAAGTGATGTTGCTGATGTACCTTACGAAGATGTTATTGAAAAAACTGCCAATCCCCAATTTGATGGTCAAAGGTGATAGGGTGTTTTACAAATTTTAAAGGGCTGTTAATGTTTTAGACAAATGAGACTTATTTTATTTAGATATTAATATTACGTCTTTTATTATTACTAATTAAAAGTACACTCAAACTGTAAAGTACAAAGACTAGTCTGATTAATTTATATTGCTAATAACTATTGTTTTGATACTTCCTATATGTTAAGATTAAGAATGTTAATTTACATTGAATTTTCTATGGGCAAGGAATTCCAATTATTTTTACTTGAATAATTTGTTACTACGCAAAAATATAGGCAAGGAGTCCCTATTGTTTTTTACTTGAATAATTTGTTACTAGGCTAAAAGCTTCTTTAAAATATTAATTTCTACCTCATAAAGATATATAAAAAAATGTAATCTAAGTTTAGCTGTAAAGACCTACCTAAGGCTAGTAAGGATTTAATTTAAAGATTCTAACTATAAATTACTGATTATACTAAGAAAGGAGCATTATTACTCGTTATTTTTTTTATAATCAGGTATTATGTTTTTGTCTAAAGATGCGCTACAAATAAATATGACACAAAATCTATACAATTCTTATTTTATTACAATATTAACATTGTTCATCAGTCCCTAACCATACCTATCAGTCCCTAGATGGCTAATTTCACAAAATTCTAAATTTCTCTTAAAATACTCCATAAAGTGACTGGCCCTTTTGAGTATACAATATAAATGAATCAACCATTATATACACTAATAGGGAATCCAACAGCATTTAAAATTTAATTAAGACAAATTGTTGCCAAAAGTGGACCTATTTTTGTGGAAACACCCATATATTTTTCTTTGACGACGAAACACGCGATAACTTCACAATAATCCCAAATTATAACGTTCAAAAGGCTTCCTCACTACAAAACTAAGAAGCCAGGTACCAGCTAAACTCACAAGGTCACATATAGGGTAATGGATTCATTCAACTGGGCAAGTAGCATTTAAAGGTCGATTTTGTTCCTCGGACCTCACCTTATCTTCCATCTACACTGATCTTAAAGCGAAAGTTGGTGAGTTTGTCATTATTTGGCGTAGTAATGGAGTAACAGATACATACTTGTTTTACGCGTCTAGATAATAATATTATATTAACTACTTTTTTTGGAAATAATTATGACAGTTAATTCTTCCATGTGGTCGGAGAAGCGAATAAAAGTGGTATTTTACTATTTACACTACAAACCACAATAATATCTACTACAAAGCTTTTTTACAATATTTTAAAAATGCTGTTTGACGAGTCATGGTTTCGGTCGCAGACGATTTTTTTTTCTTTTTTTCTCATTTTTTCCGCGTTGATTATGCAAGTGGGGTCAATTTATTTAAAAACATATCATATATTAACAAAGTTCACGCCTGTATCCCCGTGAGAGCGGCAGAGGTGAACTGAAGCCACTAGACCTAGGTGGTACTAACCACTTGTATTAAGTTATTAATACAGTCTCTCATATAAAGGGTAATATTGACAACATAATATGTGGTTGTCTCAAAAGTCAAAGCAACAGATCGATCTCTATGAATATTTGTTTTATAAACTTGACCTACAATTGTATTCTAGACAAATTCAGACAATAGACCAAAGCGCAAACCGATCAATTATATTTATAAACAAAACACTTAACAACTTATGATTGAGTATTGAACGAACGAGCAAAAACTAGCAAACAATAAACACGGTGTTATAATGGACTATCTAGATTCGCTAAAGCTCAGACAATTAGATATGCTTCCGAGTTATTCATACTGACAGACCTAAATACAGTTCGTGATCGGCAACACCTTGTAGATAGGTACACATTAGGTCTCGACGGGAAACCTACAATTACCTTGTCACGGCGAACAGTAAATTCTTATTAATCCCGTTTAACGGAAACTTGTTTGGGTATTGGCCATCCAAGAGTTATGGCTTTTCTATTATGTAGATTCAAATACACGATTAACTTGTCGGTAGTTGGTTGTACTAGATAAATCCAATATAATATCTAGTTTGAAAAGCAGCTTTGCATACTAGTATAAGATACATAGGAATATAACTAGCTTAACCATAAGGAATATAAAAGATTGTCATCATCATCGACACGTATTTTTAGAAAGGAAAGGACAAAAGATAACATGAACTAACTGAGTTAGATTGTTGTAACGATTTTAATTTATCGACGAGAAAAGCACTTGCTCACTTTGCTTTAGAATATAATGATGATGCAGCTTTAATGACATTATTAGGCCGTGGAGTGTAAAATCTGAACTAAAGATTCTTCGTTTCGTTCGTTTTTCATTAATATTTAGTTAAAGACTATTAATAAATAAATTAAATGAAAATAAAGGATGAAAACTGAACACAGATACGTCGTGTCACACAAATAAAAACGATGTATATTTACAAGCTCTGCTAAATACAATGTAAAGTAAGAGACGAAAAAGATGAGCCGATTAATAGATATAATTAATTGAAGATATTTTAAGCTATTCCTAAGATCTAAAAAAACCTGACTAACGGCAACTTTGTTAATAATAAGTTTAGATCACAAAGTAAATCAGAACTCAACAATCTCTAAAACACATTGTCCAGTAGAATCATACCTACTAATAATAACACTTCATCACAAGTACTCGAATACTTAAAGTGTCATCGCACTTTGGAACATTCTAGTTTACGGATACATTAACACTTAATTTATAGACTCTGATGGAACATGACAAAAACGAAACGAGGATTAACAAGGTCGTCTAGTATAAGAAGTATCTAGAAATATAATCTTAATTTGTACTGTAAGAGGAAATATAAATGTGTTTGTCAAAAGTTTATTGTCTTCGAATAATGATTTTGTTAAAACTTCAAATGCTACGTTGATAAAAATAGTTGGGTAATAAAATAATGATAACGCTATATTATTTTATGCGTGTAATGTGATCAGTTAGAACCTATTAGATGTTTATGTTACACAGTTTGAAGTAATAAATTTACGTAAAAATGGGAAAAATAAACAAGATAATATGTTTTTAGATAGCTGAGACCAATTAATGAATTGAGAATCGAAATTTTTTGTAGTAATAAAACAGATATAGGTGTTGTCATAGCTAAGCCATAAGAGAAAATGTCACAACACTTGCTATCAGATGTTAGTTTAATATTTAATAATAATTTGAAAGGTCTGGCACCCAACCCAACACAAAAGGCAACACTCATCGTCTATATTAATGACATTGCGTGTTTCTATGCGTGACCTTCGATCTATCGACATTTCGTGATTGTTTTCCACGTACTCCTATGGGTTTGCCTTATCACAATATATTCTTTATGAAGTTACACTTTTAGAAGATTAATGGATGGGCCTAATTTCATTAAGGTCTAGTACTTGTAGTTCAGTAAACATATACCGAAAATGTGTCTGTGTGCCAAATTTCATCCAAATCAGCTATGCTTGGAAGAGCTTGATCAACTACCATAATACTCACATTAATAATTGCGATATTGGGTTTTACATAATTTTAGTTCCCATTACAAGACATATCAAATTCTTCGTTTATATGAACCCTAAAATATGTTTTGGTAAAGCTGTCGTGTCGGTCATATCATATGTCCTCTTCAGTTGCCATAATATTATCATTGTCATCAACATTATCATCATCTATAAGACGTCCACAGCTGAACATAGGCCTTCAACCTAATAATATTAAACCTTATACAATATTAAGTACATCGAATACCCACATATCGTCTCAAATATCGATAATTGGCGAAGGTTATCAAATGTTTGCCGTTTTTATCGGCCTGCGAGTCGACGCGGTCCGCGGTCGCGGTGTGCCGATGGCAGGCAAATAGCGTTGTAAATCGACTCTATGTATTGATTTATGCGATTATTTACAATAAGTGTGGTATTCTGGAATGTTCCTTATAGTCGAATGATTGTTTACCTCTCGCATGACAGATCGACACTGAAGCATTAATCTAGATTTTATAATTTTGTAGTTAGGAAATACGTAAGTCTTGTTTTAAAACTAAATGTCACGGTATCGCTCTACAATGAATACAAGACTACATGTCTCCATAAATATGTACATGCAATAGTCACACACATAGGACCCCATACTAGGTTTAAGCTGTGTCATGGGTATCGGAAACTACGAGGGATTTCAAACAAATTGTTGATAATTTGCAACTGAATCAAGAAAGGCGATTTAATTGTTTTATGGTTTATTGTCTTAAATGGTATTGTCCTGATAGATACTACATGGATAGTAATTAATTAACGATATCAGTGAACTCAATGCTGAGAAGGTAGACAGTAGACACTCACCTCCTTCAATGAAAAGATCCAACATTTTAGAAAAAATGGAATAACTATTTAAAACCAGCTAAGTGTTTATACTGAATTGACGTTCCAACAACATGGATTCAAATGTCAAATCACTTTTAATCATCTTTACATCTCCATAATCTTAAGACATGAAATAAAAAGTAAAATATCTCGTTATTTACCATGATCGATTAATTATACGATTCTACTAATAGCAACAACAACAGTAGGCAGTGAAGAAATAATAAATCAAGAGCGAGGTAAACGACCCAAGTAAGTTCAGAAATCTTAGCGCCGCAATTACAGCCGGAAACGAGAATTGATCTCGCAGATGCCAGTAGGTTATTTCAAATCAATTTCTAAATGATATAAGTAACTGTTCATAAAATCTAGAACATTTTGGTCAAAGAAACTTCGAAATTAGTTAATTTTGAAATTGAAAGTCTTCATATGCACCTACGGATAAGAATAGAAACAACAAAGAGCATAGATATACATACATTAATATTCGTATCTCTGTTCTATATCTGATTTATCTGGGACTGTGGACGTTATGGGCAACAGTGATTAGTTACCATCAGGTGACACACTTGCTCGTTGTCCTCTATCCTATAAGAAATCTCTATTATCTGGTCCTACTCGAGTTGACTGGTAGAGAACTTTAATCATTAAAGTAAATGAAGAAATAAATAAATTGGAAAATGCGTTTTCTTTTCTTACACAAAATAACAGAGCACATGACAGGTCAACATGTTTTTTTAAGGAAGACAGCACATTAGTTTTTGGGACAGATACTGACATAAATTTTTATCTAAGGGGAAATCCTTCATTTCGTCACAAGTAACAAGTTTAAAAACATAACGGACCGACTTCAAATCCAAGCATGACCAATATGATATGAGACTACACTGAAAACTCTATCGAATACAAAAAGTATTTTGAAAATCGGTCCACATTCGGCGGAGATATCGCGTCACATACATAAAAAAACAACCGAATTGAGGACCATCTCCTTTTTGGAAATCGGTCGAAAACTAATAAAATTGCGAAAACAAATTCGTATCTATGTAAATATGTGGACAAAAAATGTTCAGCTCTGGTTTTCCGCGAAGTGAATAAAAATAAATTGAACAGTTGGCTCCGGCAATAATTTCGCAGTAGACAATTTCATCATATAAGTAGTGCAAGGTTTTACAGAAGATAATACTTAAAAATAAATGTACATGGAAATTGATAATGCTCTTTGAGAACATTGTGGAACTCTTATAATGAAAGTTATAAGAAGAGAACAACTCGTTGCTAGCGCTACGTTGAAACAACAACGGTCTAAAATAAATGTATGGATAATAATCACAAGTTTAAAAACTTAACGGACCGACTTTAAATCCGATCGTGACCAAATTTATATGGGCCCACCAGCATTAAAAGTTTGGGGACCACCCTTGAAAGAAGCTCTATCGAACACAAAAAGAATTTTGAAGTTCGGTCCACATTTGGCGGCAATATCGCGTAACATACATAAAAAAATACAGACGAATTGTGGACCTTCTCCTTTTTGGAAGTCGGTCCAAAAAGAAATATCGTCTTCAGGAAGTGGGGACTGTGTTCATTCAAATCAAATCAAAATATTTATTGAATCCGTGAAATGTTACTACATTATTTAGATTCCGTCAAAGTTCCTCTACCGCCAGTTCGGAAGGCCGTTTCGCCAGAGAAGAACGGGCAAGAAACTCTGGCGTTGCTCTTTTAAATGCCAGTTGATTCTTTTAAATTCGTACTAGGGGCACTGTTCTGCTTAGCTTAATTCGGCTGATAGATGAAAATTATAGTGGTACTGCGCATGCTTTAGGGTTTTCTAAGTAATTCCACAATTAATCTATCTAATGTATAGACCACAAATAAATTGACAACATGACACATCGAGCACCAAAAAAAAATAAACTGAAAACTTCACGTGACTGTTTAGATATTTTCTACGAAATTTGTCAGATGACTAATGCCGGCTATCTATCAAGGAACACTCATTTATACACGTTATGTTCATAAAACGATAATTTTTATTTGAAAATATCGAAATAACAACACCGAATTTAATAATGAAATAATCTACAATTTAAGTATCTACTTAAAATATATTAGGTGGTGAAGAAAATTGTCTCACAATCAATAGTCGCATAACTCAAAAATTGCATATTTCTGGCATTTTGCACTAACACGCAAATAGAGAACAAGACCTAGATAAGACGCAATTTCTCAACACATTATCTGTCGCATGCAAAGATTTCACTTAAAAACAAGCATTTCAATCATTCTTATAATAGCAGGCCTCGAGACGAATACGCGCACGAACGTTAGTCTTGAAAAATAGAACATGCAAGTGTATTGACGACCCATTTCGACAATATTTAGAAGACATATGTAAAAGTAATGTCGTTACTTGCATATATTGGGGATAATTCGAATTAATTTATTTTCAACTAGCTTTTGCTCACGGTTCCGCCTGCGTATAAATCGTAACTCACGGCGATAAACAATTGGGTACTTGACTAGTTTTTTTTTTATTAATTTTATATGAAATTTACGTCATCTAAAATATAAAACAGAAAGAAATACTGAAATATTTTCAAAAATAAAAAGTTATAAGCCTTTGAAGTTTGCTGTAACCGTCAAACTGCGGGAAAGAGAAGTACCAGTACAACTACGTCACGCCATATTGGTACGTGTTTTGGAAAAGGATAGCAAGATATCTCCAATATACCCCAGATACTCTCCAGAATTTAAAATATGAATTACTGCCTCATTTTTCAACTTATTTCGATGCTGTTTTTACAGAAGGGTTTCTTTTTTGTTTTATTTGCTATTACATATAAATATGTGTATATAATCAAACATAGTCAAGTACCCAGTTAGTTAGATTTCTATTTAATACGTTCTAATCTAGGTAATGCTAAACTTATGTGTCTAATTTCATCTAAATTGGTCCAGCCGTTAGTACGCATCTGATTAAAAACATGAGTTGAATCATATTTTGCTTATTTATAATGTCTAGGATAAAATTATCAAATAGTGTTTCTTTATAAAGACTGTTGATTGAAAATATTTAGAGACAGTAAACAAATTAAAACAAATTTTCTTCACTTACGATCTTTTGACTCAATCGACCAAGATTTTTCAGATGTTTCAAAGTAGGTTAATATCCACTTCAGTGGCCAAATAGTTTGATTGACCAACACATAAATTAACAAAATAGTAACTACACATAAGAATTCCATTGCATCACGAAGCTGTAACACAGTTTACACATAGAGTAACGGTAGAAGTTTTGTAACGGAGTTGAAATTATTCGGGCGTTCGCAACTCCGCGGCGCATTTCTAATGTTGCCGAGTTGCCGTGATGGATCGAGAATCGATAAACATTACCGTATAATGGTAATCGAGTCGATTGAATCGACAAATGTAACGTTCCGGAATACAGAACGTTCTTTCGAATAATACCGAGAAATGTCTCATTATGCTGCGTGTTCCGCCGCATTCATAATAAATCATTAAAAACGAAACATTTACACTGCGTTTAGGAATCATGAATGTATGTTAGACTCAATTACTGTTCGTGAAAGATAAGAGAGAAAAAGTGCAAAAGCTTTATCCAAAGATCGGCATCACGATTCCTTTGTATTGTGAGTGTTCATGAGTATGGTGGTGGAAAATTTATCAATTACATACCTAATATCATTCAAAATGAATTTATATTAATTTTCTTGTAGGTAAAGCCTGAGTTTTTAATATTGCAAATAGCTTGTTACCATAAAACATACTACTTCTATAAGACGGCTGTCTTCCAGATTCTTCTGACACAAAAACATTTTAAAAATACTATCAGCCGGTTTAAGGCCAAACGCAAGCTATAAATAAAACAACTATCGAGCGCTATAAAAATGTAAAATATGCCAATTCATGCCAGCAAAACAAATGTGCTTATTAAAACACATTAAAATTCCGTATAACCTAATGAACCAAATCGTAACAAAAACGGAACAATCAACGTGATCATTGTCCATTTGACATTATTTGGCGCGTCTCCAAACTGACAAAAAACCGATTTGTAACAAAGACAGGTACTAGGAAAACATGTTCGTGAAATGGTTTCCTGGTTCCATGTTCCGTGGACCGAGTGAGGGGCACTGTGACTCATCGGTCATAGCCGGACAAAGAGCCACCAATGACCGGGGACAAAACGAAATATAGGAAAAGCTGAGCATTCGCGTGGTGTGAGATGAAAGATGCGGCGTTTTATTTTGTATCTCATAAATCAGTTTTTATTAGCATGTATTCAAAAACCCAAGACTTTGTTTCAAAGAGCAAATACAATTATTTTCGACGTAGGCTGCCAATGTTTAAATTTTACCCGCCTTAGGTTAAGTGGTACATATAATTGCACACAGGTAACCGTCAACAGGACATCTGCCTGGACGATGACGAACATAAGGTGAACAACCCGAAAATGACTCATTCAGTAAAACCGTTTTGGGACCAGTGTATATCGAATTAAGTACTTCCGACTGTTTAGTCGTGATTCGATTAAGCGGCATCATTTGTGGTTTGAGCTGAAATTACTTCCATGTTTGAGGAAATCAACTTTATCCAACAAAAATATCTGTATAAGGCGCAGAATACTAAATGGACTAAAGGTGTAAAGGCCGATAATTTGACACAATTCCTTTTATGTAACCAAACGAACTTACAGTTTCATTTACTTTATTTCTACAAAAAGATTTGGATTAAAAATTATAGAACACAGTTCTCGCAAGACTCGTCATAATATGGCTCAGATAGAAATGCTAAGTGGCATACACGATAGGAGCGTTTAGAATAAGATACAGTAATTTTGATAACGTGATAAATAATAACGCACCGTTTGTCCACATTGAAAATTCTGAAGATGTATGGAATCCGCAAAAACGTGCATAATTTTTCCGTAACAAAATCTTTTATAACATAACATAACATAAGCTGTAGTCCCGAAGTGATAGGTAGAGGCGCACTAGCAAACTAGAACACCCAGATTTCACCGAGCTTCGTACCGTCCCAGATGTGATAGGAGGCGAGCCTATCGCCGTATCGGGTACAAATTCCAGACTCCGGGATCTTTTATATTATCTTCATATTACATCTCAATAGTCAGACGTATTCGCTCTTTCTTGGACCATGAATCCTATAACTGTGGTTTAATTTTAACGCGTCGTTGTCGGTAAACCAACGGTTGCAAGTTGCATTTGCGCATCTGCGATGAGTAAGCAACGCTCTAAATGCATTCCCCGGTACTTATTTTAAATCTGTAAAGGGGGCAACGCGCCGTTTATGAATATTGCGCCACATCGTTCCTGTTCATTTGTTTAGAGGAAAAGCAATCCATAAACGCTTCTTGACAACAATAAGAAGGCTTTGACAGGGAAAATGGGTCTCTATCGCCCGAATGGTCAAACGCTACTCAACTGTAACGGCTTCTTACATTGATTTTCGCCATACAATTTTGACAGATAAGGCGGCCTTAAACAACATAAGGCGACCTTAAGTGTATGAACATTCGGCGATATAACTGTTTATTTAAATTCGTATCATGTTCATCAATCAATCAGCTTATATGCGTCTGTAGACGAAGGTACTGAGTATAATAAATTTATATTAGTTTATAATTGTATTATTGAGACTATGAAAACAATAACAATAAATAAAGAACAAGGCGACCTAGATGCCAACTTTGATAACACGTTTTACTGAATGCCAATGTATCAATACATTTTCGTCGTGTGGAAATAAGCCCACAATCAAAATGAATTAAAATCCTTTACAATAGTAATGTAGATTACCGATGAATACAATTAAAACTGGATCATTCAAACAAAGCTGTGAAACCTATACCACTGAAACATCAGTGATTTTTGAACGGTTGAAACGGTTTTGTTGAAACGTGCCGGTGGATTGTTCCGAATAAGGTTTAATTGATAACTGGATCGCGAACAGAACATACGACGGCTGCAAAACTGTATTTTATTGATATTTATGATATGTGACATAATTCTAGCCGCTTCCAACAGGTCAATCTGGAAATATTTAGGGGTGGCCTATGTTCAGCAGTGGACGTCCTGTGGCTGATGATATAAATAATATAAACCCTTCTTCCACCTCTACTTGTCTCACTCCAATACACTTTAAAAAAAATATGGGTGGATGTTTAGTTTCTGGTAATTTTGACGAGACACCCCTGTCCACCTAGCATACGCGCCACGAGATATCCCGATAATCGACTGTCGAGATGTTGTCTACGTGTTGTCTACAGTATTGTATAAAATAAACGAGGACGCATGTTAGTGTCCGTAGACAAATAGAGTAAACCGGTTATAACAGGACAAAAAGCGTAGACAAAATGTTCCCGTGGCGCGCATGCTAGGCGGGCTGGATCTTCGTCGTACCGGTTACTACCCCGAGAAGTAGTCATTAACACTACAAACACATCTGACTGACTACAGCGTAACTATTACTTTCATAGTTATTTGGAGAACAAATAAAAATATTACGTTTTATCATACGACCTAGCGACATATCAAAGCACAATATTTTCCTGGTATTTGTTATTCTTTATTTTACTCGCTTGTTAATTAGGCACTAAAATAAACGTCGATTAATTATTTCGCGTATAATATTAGTTGCTAACTAATTAATTAGAATACATTTAAAATGAATACAACATTCTAAAATTGCTATAGCTTCAGGCTATAAATACACGACAGGGTTGTATAAATAATACTTATTGAACATTATAATAGACAATAAATAATATAACAGACACATAGACACGTCATGGTTCAACATAGTCTTATTTTATGGATATATCAGGAACTACGAAAGACTTTAGAAAGAGAGAAATTTAGGCAACAAAGATCAGCCGTAAACAACGAAGAAGCCATGAACTCCGTGAAGTAGCATTGTGAACTGTGGTATAGTATATTAATTCCAATTTAATAACTCCCATAGTAAAAGTCCTCATTGTAAAAATCACAAATGGGAAATCGCCCAGAAATGGTTGACGTCAGACAGGCAGCTGGTCGTAATAACTATAGCTGAATCTTTTCTGCAATATATTTGAAAATGTGTGTTAGATACCACGACCCCACAGTGGTATGGGATAAGGGCTGGCAAAAGAAGAATCACAAATCTATTGCTTTTCTTACTGGCGGGAATATTTATACGTTACTCCGTCACCTGGTAGTTTATTTTTGTAATATTTATTTCAAGCGCCCTTTCCCACCTCGGAAGGAGCGCTCAAATAAATATTCGTGTGGTTTATTATATGTTTGGCCTCAATACTTAAATGTAATAAAAATAATGCATACGCCACACCATGCGCCAGCTCGCCGGATGTCTGTGGCTAATTCTCCCGTATGACATACTTAGCTGGGCCTGTGAGTCACATACGAAAAAATGAAAAAACATTTCGCAAATAAACTAAGGAAGGGATTTTTAATTGCAAACGAATGACGAGATGAGCATGCCGCTCGCCAGATGATAAGCGATACAAATACCCATGTAGTAGAATCACCACCAGCATTGAATAATCAAGCACTGGCTGGCATTCCACTGCGCTCTTCACCCTGGAATATTAAATGTTAAGTCTCATGATGACCAGAAATTACACGGCTACAATGTCTTCAAAATGAAACACAACACTGCTTAGACAGTGCTGTTTGGTGATTGAAATAGACTTTGCGGTACCTACATACCTAGAGTTTAACGGACTTGTATATGAGAATCCTAACGACAATAAAAGGGGGTCAGATAAGGTGTTTTTCAAGGATGGACCTGGTTATAACAGATTGCACTTGGTTTCCAAATATGTAGCCAGACATCTGTGATTTTTTTTACCGAAACCCTGGTGTCAGCCCATCATGACCACCGCTTGCTGCACGTTGCAATGTATGCAAGTAGCTTTTTTGTCACTGATATAAATGTTCGTTCTGAAAATAAAAATATTGTAAAACGATTGAACTCTTCAACTTGGTGGTTTCTGGATGGGCTTGGGAAGCCAGGAATATTTTAAGCTCATATAAGATTATCTAATTTTTTCGAAGACGCATAAACTGATGATGCAAGATCTTTGTTTAACAAAATCTGAAGATCTATAGATTCAATAGAAAGTTACGAAATCAAAGTCTTTCATAAACACGGTCTGTTTACAGCTGTGTGAAAATATACACAAATAGTACGTATATTGAATATGTCTGTTGGTAGGCGTCTAAAAAAAGCATCGCTGCAAGCCACTCAATCATCCGAGAATAGAAATCACGGTGCAAACAAATCTTTGATTTCACTAGAACCGTTCACTTTTGGTTGGGTTTACTCACATGCTACGTAGTCACATTGAGGCTGAGGTCTTTAGAGCGAACTTCGATTAAGTCTAAGTTCGATATAGAAATTCCAAATCCTCACTGAGTTCGTTTCTTTGACTTAGACTTCTTCGAAGTTCGCTCTATAGATTTCAGCCAAGTCAAAGAAACCAACTCAGTGAGGTTTTGGAATTTTTAAATCAAACTTTGACTTAAGAATCATTTTTACAAGAAAATATTTGCTTAGTCAGTCTGTTTTTCTTGTAAAAAATGGCTGGTCAGCTGTCTGTTTTTCTTGTAAGAAATGGCTGGGACTAAGTCGAAGTTCGATTTAAGAATTCCAAATTCTCACTGAGTTCATTTCTTTGACTTAGACTTAGTAAAACTTCGCTCTATAGATCTCAGCCTAAGTCTTTCTTGATCGAGTTCTCTAGCTCAGAGTACCTAATAATAGTATGATGGTGCACACAGATCATGGTTACCTGAATGTCATTAGAATTTTCCAATCTTTGGCGAGCCACTGAGGGCTAGCCTTGGAACCTATATATTTTCTATAAACGGTGTCAGACCATTTTGAACCGTACAGTTTTTCGTTTTTCTAGCTACTAGATAGCTTTTTTCTATCCTTGTATATGTCATTTACTCCCACACTATGCTTGATGTATGAAACATACGGTATGTCAACCTAATTCTCCATAGTCTAGGCATTTCGCAATGAAATATGCACTTTATGATATGGTTGTGAAAATTCTAGACAAATATAACCGAGAGTTGCAGTAACACAATAAGGTAAACACCGTTAAAGTGATTTAATGTGTACGATAAATATCACGGTTGATAGGTGAGTATGTATTTTGACATAGGACTAATGTAAACACAATGATTTCGAAGTGTTTACCATTATAATAAGCTAGACATATGCATCTACTTTAGTTTAACTATACATACATATATAAACTCACGCCTATTTCCCGTTGGGGTAGGCAGATACTAAGGAGCGCCAATTGCCTCGGTTCAAACACACCTCTTTCGCTTCTTCCATAGTCATCACGATTTCATTAGTTTAACTATGTATGTATTTTTAATGTTTGGGGGAGGCCTATGTTCACCAGTGGACGTCCTATGATGATGATGATGATGTATGTATTTTTGGACAGACGATCTGATATGATACATAAGATCTGATAAAGTCGCAGGAAGTCGCTGGATGCAGGCCGCTTCCAACAGGTCGGTCTGCAAATCTTTGGGGGATGCCTATGTCCATCAGTGGACGTCCTGTGGCTGATGATGATGATGATGTATTTTTGAAATTAAGCCATTAATTAGAAAGATAAGTGTTTGAAATTCATTGTTTCAAGGCATCTGATGAACTGTTAATCTGGTCTTGGGTTTAAATCCCATAAGAGCAGGAAATTCAAACGCGAATAACTCGAGTACGGTTTTAAAATTCTATGATTGCTATTAATCTGTGCACCAACGAATTAGGTATTATATTGTGCCCTAGTTTATAACACAAGTCGACTGATACGTACATATTAAAACATCAAGCTTCTGCATGTAAGCTGGTCATTTTAAATGCTATAAATAAATCATTTCCATCTGCTCGTTGTGGCCAGTGCGTGAGAATAAAAACAAGGATAAGGGTCAACGCACTTCCACCTACTTTCGTACTGTACATTATTATTACTGTTCATTTGGAGCGTGATTTAGAAATAATTGGCATTAACTATTTTTCAGTTTGAATTAGCCTGGTTTTTTTTATAGCAAAGACTGGCAAACGAGCAGGTTGGTCACTTGATGGTAAGTGATCTCCACCGCCCATAGACATGCAAGACACATAAATAATAAAGGGTGCGTTACCAACCTAAAAGGAGGGGAATAGGGATTGGGAAAGGTAGGGGAATTGGCACACTGGAAATCTCAATCACCGACCGAAACGCGACAGCTAGCTGTCAGTTTTACATCAATTTTCTGTGATACAGTGGTATCAAACCAATCGAGCCAGCCCATTCGTACTGTAGACGTTACTCATGACTCTACCACTCAGCCTGTTTTTAGAAATCGAAATAAATATCAAGAAGATGGCGATAAAAACTATATGAACAATACTGAAGCGTTGGATGAGTGGAAGAATACTAAATTTTTATTTATTTAAAACACTTTAAATAGAGCATAATATGATATTTACAAGGGGATTTAATTCATAAGGCATTCTCTACCAGTTGGCCAGGCCTTTAAGTGTAAAAAGAGTGAACACTTCTGAGTCTCTCCATTGGGAGGGAATTTTTTTTACATGGTTTATAGCAGCAATAGCTCAATTGGGAATGGTACGGACTGCCGAGACAAGTGTTGGAAGTTCGAGACCTACCCCAAAATGGAGCATACACATCTGATTTTTCTATATTAAGTGTGTTTTCTTTATGAAAATATCGCTTGCTATAATGGTGAAGGAAAACATCGTAAGGAAACCTGCATACCGAGAATTTCGCTACAAGAATTTCGAAGATATGTGAAGTCTACCAACCCGCATTAGGCCAGAGTGGTAGACTAAGTCCTATCCCCTCTCATTAGTAGAGGAGGCCCATGCCCAGCAGTGGGACAGTAATGTTACAGGGCTTATATAATAATAAATTATTTGCATTATTATTTAAAAAAATAAGGTAAAACTAAAAGAATGATAAAGAGTGATTATTTGATGGATATAGGTATGTATAAGAGATTGATTAATATGGATATATGATTTTTATAATAAATTTTTTATTTCTGGAACATGTTTGTCTATTTTATCTACAAGTCTGCTTGAAATTACTTGCAATTTCTACATTTCCACTGAATGATTTATTTTATTGAATGAGATAAACTATCACTATGTGCTGATAAATGTACTGTATAATATCGTTTTTACAATGTAAACAGTATTTTATAAATATTATTGCAATATTTGTAGATAGGAGAATTGCAATGACTATATATGTGTTACTAGACTAGTGTGTATGACTGTGTAGACTGCCTCGGTGGCGTGGTTGTACTTCGGTACAACTGCCCTCCTGGGGTCTCGGGTCTCCCCGGGACAGGCATAGTGATATGGATTTTTCGGTATCAGCCCGGAGTCTGGAATTTGTGCCCGATATGGCTACATGTTCGCGTTAGTGGCTGGAGTTCGTTCCCGAAACCTTAGAATGGTAGTCTTATGTTGTGGAATACAACTACGCCACCGAGGCAGTCTTAACTAATTACATTGTAGTGTAAGGCTGAAATCTATAAAACGAACTTTAACTAAGTCAGGGTAAAAAAATGAACTCAGTGAGAATTTGGAATTTTAAAATTGAGATTCAAGTTAGTCTGTGACATTTTTAAGAAAAACGTTGCTTTGTCTGTCAGTCTGTTTTTTTTTATAAAAAATTGTCTTATACTAAGTCGAAATTCAATTTAAAAAATCCAAATGCCCACTGAGTTTGTTTTAATGTGATTTAGTCGACATTCACTCTATAGGCCCCTTACTTATAAAAATATTTAAGCGCTGCTTATCTGTATACCATAGGTTGTCCCTTTCATTTTTAAACAATGTAACGCAAGGAAAAATGTGACAGGTTATTCGTAACCATTTGCTCAGCTAAAAATGCTGTTTTAAGTAATGCCCTAGATCTCTGCTTAACTTTGTTAACATAATTTTATTATTATGTTCAATAATCGTCATGCATAAAAGTTTATTGTTATCATTAAACACAACTTATTAACTGGCCAACGATCCAATAAACAACTCAAGCACAATAATTATGTTACAAACAAATATCTTTTAAATTACGGTATTGAGGAAGTGTCATAAACCGCATTACCACATTTTCTCTACCTAGAATACAAGTGAATAGCTGTCAATAAATTTATTTTATAACGCTGATAGCCATTTAATGACAATTCGTCTGTAACAAAGCAGTGGAGTGGAAAGACCCTTTACTCTCTTTATATAAGGAAAGGTGAAACTGTTTCCTTGAAGTTTCAATGTAGGAAATCACTTTCTCCAATATCCATCAAGTTGATACAATGAGTTAAATTAGTCATGACAAGCTGAACATTTGTCCGTAATTGATTGCAACCTGAATTGGTATTTTTTTGCACCTGCAAATAGGATATGCCCACTCCAATATAGTCAGGCAGGTCTTAAAACTAAGCTAAATCCTTTCTGCAACATACTTAAAACAGTTTGTTGTGCCGACCCCACATATAGGTGGATTGAGGGCAGGTAGAAAAAAAGATGATGTTAACCTCCTGGAGGCGGCCTTATTATCAATAATAATGCATTTACCATAAGCCACTCGGCGGCCGGAAGCCGAGCCACCTCTCAGAGGTTAATTAGAAATCATATTATATAGTTGCATAATCAGTAGATAGTCACAGGCGGCTCGGCCTCCGGTGGCCCATACGCTTATGTAACATATATATGTGTCACCCCTGACGGGTTTATATTATGGTGAATTTTTTTTAAAAGTGTCAAAATCCATCCAGTAGTTTATGATTTGTCTACAATAATAAACTTCTATCATTGTTTTGAAATACAGATAAGACAAGCTTTTTGGTTGGATAATTATTATCAAAGTTTATTATTTATCAAGTAATTATGAAGGAACATTTATCAAAATTATTCATTATCATTGAAAATGAGGTACATACATCACCATAAACCAAAAACAGAACATAACGTAGGTAACAAAAACATAGGTAATTACAAAATATCCAATAGGCACATACATATTGTGAAGATTTAAAACTTCTTAGGGGTGATTATTTAATTATTATTTGATTTGGAGAATTTTGATGTTTGACATATAAGAACCCACAGAGAGGAGTCAACACCAGGCATAAAAACTAAGCCAAATCCCTTCTGCAACATGCTTGCAAAGACAGTTATCTATAAAAGCTTCATAATTATAGTTCAAGGAGGTTATCACCACCTCTTATAGCCGTATTATTATAGTCTTACTTCATTTTTTTGTATGGGAATCGGTACAAGTAAGATTATAGTAATATTGCTATAAGAGGTGGTGGTAACCCCCCAGATCAAGTTATCTGTATACTGAAAATCTACCCTTAGTGATTACATAGTTAGAGATAACAATATAAGATGCATAACTGCTCTCAAAATGTTTACTAATATAAATATATACTATGTTTATAATTTTAAAGTCACCTCCTTGGTCTAGTGGCAGCATGTATGGGCTGTGGACCGGGAGGTCTTGGCTTCGATTCCCAGGTCGGGCAAAGCAAATTTTCTAATTTAATTTGCCCGGGACTGGATCCCTCACAGGGGGGTTGACGTCAGGCAGGCGGCCGGTCGTAAAAACCAAGCCAAATCCTATCTGCAACATTCTTAAAAAAAAGTATGTTGCGCCGACCCCACATAAGGTAGGATAAGGGCAGGTAGAAGAAGCCTATGTTCATAATTTTAAAGTTATAATCTTACTATACCTGATATTCAAATGAGATAGTAGGGAAAAGAAATTATAGTATTAAAATAAATGTAAAATAAAACCATTATAATTAATTGACTCACAATTCACAAAAGAAACATAATAACCTATAGATATTTTTAATTGAAAGTCTCATTTTTTACCTATTAGCAATAAAGTTTTTATAACATGTAGAAATAGCTGTTAGAAAAAATACTGTAACATTATTACTAAGAATAGAATTCCAGTTAACTTATTCATAAATTATCTTTTTGCTATAGACATTCTAATTAGTGGTATTTATTTTTTCAGATATGTGCAGCAAGAAAATACTTGTGTTGAAAATTACAAATACGAGTCCCTTCTTTAAAAGAATATTGACATTTTTAAAAATATAAAACATAAGTGAAATAAAATATATATTTTAATACATGTGTATTATTTCATCGATTCACAAAAAAATCGGAAGAATCAGGTTATTCCGCAAAAAACAATAAGCAATATTTAGCGTGATGAAAGAATGGTGGTGCGAAAAATATTCATGAAAATCAACCAATGATAACGTAGTACAAATAATATAACCAATAATTTAGTAATACTCAACGAATTATGTGAAATTCATACGTTTCACCCGATTAGCGTGACGAGTGGCGAGAATAAAAACGTGATAATTTAATTGTATTTCCTCCGTAAAAAAGTAAAACTTACGACTTAAAATCACACTTGAACTCGGAAGTAAAATTACATATTTATCATCACGCTTAACGCTATAATAATATTTGAAGATACTTACTTTTAGTCTCGTAAGATTTCCATCTCGCGCAGCATTGAAAACGACTGTTTTGAAATCCATGATGGTTCTCTTTGATACGTTAAAAATATTCACAATAATCAGATAACACCTCAAGAACAGCACTTTCTTCTTTGTATAATCATTGAAAATGCACTATATCACGTTTGATCAAAGCAACCTAGTTAATTTATTTCAAAACACTTCGGCACTGCAATCACGATCACCTTTCAAACAGCTGCAACGCGACGACGTACTGCCGATTCTGCCATAAATAAAAATAACCATAGAGAAAAGAATCAATTGTCACTATAGTGCTGAGATCGCAAAATAAAATGATTCGATTTAAATACTATTCGAATATTAGAATACATATAAATTAATGAAAAGGTTTAAATCAAAATTAAATATGTTTCAAAGGTAGCTAAACTAGCGAGAAACGTGAAAATAATTCATTCGCTCGCCATAACTCAACTAAAAATGTTACCGCAATAACCACGCAACAGCTTTGTTTGCACATTCTATCGAAAATAATCGGCTATTAATTGGCTGATACACATTCACGGCCGGTTTCAATAAACAATCTCAGTTTAGAGTGCAGATAGATCGCGATTATGAAATAAATGTAAGGTTTTGGGCTATATAAGTTATTCGCTCATAGTTGACTAATACATAAATTATGATAAGTCTAAAAAACATATTCAAACCAATTCTCACGAACTGTTAGTTTCCTCAACCGGCAATCGTAACAAGCTGAGCAATTTCACTGTCACCACTTCCCACTTAACCATGACAATGGCCGTAGATTTCTACTTAAAACTATGTTTATTAACGGTAGTGGTTGTTTAGTTTTTTGAATTTTATTTGCTTCTTCCATCTACAGTCTACATAACATAACATAAGTTCACGCCTGCGTCCCCGTATGGGTATGGACGTGCGCATGAATGAACTAGAACACTCATATTTCGCCCAGCTTAGTTCTGTCCCAGATATGATAGCGGGCGAAAGAACGATTACAAATTTAATATATATATATATATAAGACACAAATTTTTTTATAGCTGAGACTGGCAAACGAGCAGATGGGTCATCTGATTGTAAGTGATCTCCATCGCCATAGACAGCCAAGACAACAAAATTCCAGGCATCGGGCTGATATTGCAAAATCCAATACCGCTTTGCCCGACCCGGGGATCGAACCCGAGACCTCAGGACGGTAGTAGTGCCGAAATACAACTACGCCACCGAGGTAGTTTACAGAGTGTGTGCATTATGATCCTGGTGACCACCAATTTATAAATTAAATAACGCGCTAGTGGCACGTCGCATCTGTCACTCGCAGAGAAATAAAATGCTGTAAATGTCAAGGGTAAGAGTTTTGAAGTTTTAATAACGTCAAATAATGCTCATTCCTATTTGATATTATGCATTTTATATTTAAAGTGCAAGTGAAAAGCCATCAAACAGTAATCGATTTAAATAATCGATACTATAAAGAATATGTGGGAAGACTAAGGGCAAGGCATGGCAACATCTAATTTTGACACTTTGACAAGTAATAATACGGAAAGACATTCTCGATCCTTGAAAACTCAAATCGCTTGGGTTGTTGGTAATTTGCTCAACGAGAATGTCTACCTGTAACTAATGATGATGGATGACATGACAGCTCAATGACATGACAGCCGAACAAAAATTACGGCGTGGATTTATGGTAAAAACTGCAAAAATCTGTTGACTGTCTCAAGAGTAATTTTGTTCCACTGTATGTTTAATTATCGCGTGAGCTACATCGTTCTTGATTAACGTATGTTAAAGTTGTGTAGGACATTATAATGATCGTAAATTCAAAAGTTTTGGTTCAAAGTTTGTGCGTATCATTGTCGTTAGCGCGTAAGTCGAGCTTCCCGGTGTTTGATGAGTTATAGCAGAGGCAAATGGTTATTTATGAAATGGTGCTGATTGTGTTAGCTAACGGATCGAAAGAAAACTTTATTTGATTGTGTATGATTGACATATTTTGGTGATTATTCGTCACGATGTATCCGACTGCTACGCGGCACCCAGCGGCTGCAGTAAGGGTCTGTATTGTTTTTTATCATTACAAGTTTCTATTTACTAAGAGCATAGCGACGTTAAACGTACATTACACCAAATGCTTGATTTCGAAAGTTGTGTTGAAATTTGACTAATTCCACGTATTTTTGTTTGTAGGGTCCCCAACCTCCTGCAGGTCCAATAAAATTTACTATAGCGGACACTTTAGAACGTATCAAAGAAGAATTTAACTTCTTACAAGCGCAGTATCATACGTAAGTAACATTTTCATCATAAGTTTTAGAAGTTGTCATAAAAACAAGTTTTGAATAACTGTTTGGTACTTAAGTTTTATTTTTAGTATTAATGCATTGTTAAGACCCGAAAAATTAGCATAAATTTCCATGTTATTTTATTTCCGAAGTACTTTTATAAAACACTTATTTTTATGAGTTAAATTTTTTTGGGTGTGTATTACAGTGTTTTTACCAATGTTGTTCATTATTTATTTAGACTTATCTAATAACTAAATAATCACCATGGTTCTACGGCATTCTCCTTTTTGAGTATAAAATACTTGTTTATTTACATCATCAGTATCTGATTTCAATATATTACAAGCTACCATACTTAATTATAAAATCATTGGGACTGTAAGCTAGCGTGGCACTTGTCTGCGGAAGTAGCGAATTATTACTAAACCTCAATTTTTCATTAGGCACAGTAAAAAAATGCCAAATTTCATAAAGTAAATATATCTACCTAGTTCAATTTTATCCTTCAAAGAAATAATAACCCAGCAAAATTCTATTGCTTATTTTAGAAATTTCAGCTCAACTCTGACTAAATATGTGCATAAATATTCACAACAGATACCCAAAATTAATAACAATGAAAATTGCAAGTATGACTTACCATTGAGAAATTACCAACGGTCCGCATATTGATAGCTTGTGTAAGGTTTGTTTAGAATGAACCATAACTATAATTTCAGTAGACATGCAGTACTTAATCATACATTAGGCAGGAATTATTATTTTGAGTTTGTCTTTAGAAAATGAAGGAATGAAATGGTTCGCTGAATAGAAATGTTTAAATAATCTTGATCTGTTTTACCATAGTTAAATTACATGAATAATCACAAGTTTACAAACTTACGGACTTACTTCAAATCAGATCGTGACCAAATTTATATGGAACCACTCTTGAAATAAGCTCTATCGAACACAAAAAGAATTCTGAAAATTGGTCCACATTCGGCAGAGATATCGCGTAACATTTGAAAAGTATCAACATTTTAAATGTCTGTTTAACCCGTCAGAGGCGGCACATATATATGTAATATAATCGTATGGGTCACTAGAGACCGAGCTGCCCGTGACTATTTAATTATCAATCAGATTGTAGTCTCTTTCAAGCAACAGCATGCATACTCATAGAACATTTGGTTTCACTACAACTTATATACATAGATAGCAGACAGCCACAGAACCGAGTTCTAAACTAAGTATCAGTTAGTTTTGAGGTTTAAAACTTCTTGGAACAGAATATTTTGTAATTTCTGCATACATTTATTTTAGTTCATTAAATTTGCCGTAAGATGCAGAGCTAGTCAGCCAGGGTCCAGGAACAATATAGTAATTGCTCCATAATTGACATAATAATTCACAGTCTCTGTGGTGCAGCGGGCGAGTGAAGCCGGCTGTGAAGCGAGAGGTTGCGGGTTCGATCCCCACACCACGACAAATGTTTGTATGGCCTACAGATATTTGTTTCGGATCTGGGTGTTGTGGGATTGAAAGTCTCTCAGTCAGTAGTTAGCAAGTAGTTCCTGATACCCACGACACAAGACTCAATCTTAGTGTGGGGTCAGGACTATGTATATGACTTGGGAATTATTTATTTATTTATAAGTGGTGACTTTATTGCTATAACTTAAGTTCTGACTATATAATTCAAAACAATAAACCCTATATTTTTGTAAATGTATGACATTCTTATTGAGGTAAAAGAGCTTATGCTGAATGATTTATTTTTCCTTAATAGATTACACTGTGAAGTGGCTAGTGTAGGTGTATACTGTATTGTGCCAGTAAAAATGATGCTAATTCTTTATTTAAAAAAAGCATGTTAGAAAATCTAGAAATCATTTTTTCTAAAGTATCTGTTGTAGACCACTGTTCCAATTTTGTAAATGTTATTATATTTTAAACAAGCTGTTGTATGTCCACTGTTTGTGTGAAAAAAAAAATCCGATAAAAAATGACCTCCATATCAAATCAAATCATTTATTGAATCCATAAAATGTTCAAAAATTATTTAGATTCCGTCAAATTTTAACTCTACCGCCTGTTTGGAAGGCTGTTTCGCCAGAGAAGAACGGGCAAGAAACTGATGTTGCTCTTACCAAATTTCATGAAAAATTGTCAGTAACAAACATACAAACACACTCAGAAACCTTCGCTTTTAATATTAGTGTGATATTAAATATAGATATATATAAATAATGTAAACATTGTATTACAGATTGAAACTGGAATGTGAGAAGCTTGCGTCAGAAAAGACAGAAATGCAGAGGCATTATGTAATGGTAAACATATTTTAAAAATACCTGATTCTTATAATGCTAAAATACATAAATATATAAATTATACACCAGTATTCAGTAGTCGTTGGATGCAGGCCGCTTCAATCAGGTTGATCTGGAAATCTTTGGGGGAGGCCCCTGTTCAGCAGTGGACGTCCTATGGCTGATGATGATTCATAAATTATGAGGCAGATAGTTTAAATGTTTTGGGGACTGGTGTTTTTGTGTGGTGAGTGTGACTTTTCATCCTATATTAAGATGGGATAAGGGCAGGTGGAAAGAAGTGTGATTTTCACCTCCTAAAACAATGACTTCAGATAGGAACCTGATGGCACTAATGACACTAATACATGTATCTATTGTTATCAAAGAGATTTAATATAACTAACTATAGAGGGCCTATCAAGCAAGTTTCTATACAAAAAAATGATCTCAAATTTCAGTACCGCCATCAACTACTTATTACAATGCGAGGGCGATTATTACAATTTACACCCTAGAATATTTTTGAATGGTTAAGAATCACGTAAGATAAGTTTATTCTCTCAATATTAATTCGCTGGCAGACCTGGCGCGAATATTTCAAATAAACTGAGCGAATTATGACCACTAGGTTACTTTTGGATCACAAGTTTTGAGCTGTTGTACCATCTATATACTGTTGAATGTCTTTGGTTGTTATAAATATGTTCAATATCAAATATATATTATGATATCAAACATGAAGACACTGGGGTCCTTACTCACTACACTAATGAACTATGAACATGTAATTGGGTTGTGTTAGCCATCACATAAAATAATAAACTGCGTATAGAAAAATAATTTCTTTACCATTCTCTTTAAGTCTATATTTAATTAACAATGACGTGGATTATAACAACATAACATAAGCTCACGCCTGTATCCCCGAAGGGGTAGACAGAGGCGCACTAGCGAACTAGAACACCCACATTTCGCCGACCTTAGTTTCGTCCCAGATGTGGTAGGGGGCGAGCATATCGCCATATCGGGCACAAATTCCAGACGCCGGGCTGATATTGAAAAATCCAATATCACTTTGCCCGACCCGGGGATCGAACCCGAGACCTCAGAACCGTAGTCGTACCGAAGTAGTAGGTTATGTACCACTTTTAAGCCCGAATGGTCAAACGCTACTCAACTTTAACGGCTTCTTACATTGATTTTCGACATACAATTTTGACAGATAAGACGGCCTTAAACGACATAAGGCGACCTTAAGTGTATGAACATTCGGCTGTTACACCGTGAACTTAGTGAATCAAGCCCCTGAAAGTTTTAATTACAATAAAAATTATCATAAATTATATGTTGAGTCAAACATATGCAAAGAACGTAAATAGCGACACGTAATGTTTGCAAACGTATGAAATCTAGTATAAAACAAACATAACTTAGCCCCCATAAAGTTGATTAGCATGTAAACACGGAAAGCCCTGTTTAACACATGCAAATAGAGATAAAAGTATGAAATGCCAAATATTGAATGTGTACATGAGATAATAAACTAAGTGTGTGAGTTGAGACGATTGCTTTTTTTAATAATGGAAAGATTTTTCTCGTATTTTCTGACTGGCAAACGAGCAGATGTCACCTGATGGGAAGTGATCTCCACCGCCTGTAGACACCCAAGACACAAAAAGTATCATGGGTGTGTTGCCAACCTAAAGGGGGGAAGAAGGGATTGGGAAAGGAAGAGGGGTGGATCTGGGCCACCGGAAATCTCACTCACCGAACGAAACGCGACAGCGAGCTGCCACTTTACGTCGGTTTTCTGTGAGACTCGTATCAAACTGGTCGAGCTGGCCCATTCGTGCTGTAGACGTAATTATCTACAGCATGGCTCTACCACTCAAACGTTTGCTTTTAACGACACACGTCATTTGACACACATTCTGTTAACTGTTCTGTAATGGATATTGTGTTTACATTGTTGTTTAATGTATTTTAACGTTATAATAATAGTTCGTATTGATGGCTGACAACATTTAAGTAATTTATTACTATTTTCAATAGATATTCTAAGTCTAGGTCGCCTCCTTAGTCTAGTGGCAGCAAATATGGGCTGTGGACCATGAGGTCCTGGGTTCGATTCCCAGGTCGGGCAAAGCGATTTTTCTAATTTGATTTGTCCAGGATTGACGTAAGGCAGGCAGCCGGTTGTAACTAAGCCAAATCATTTCTGCAACATTTTTGAAAAAGAGTTTTGCGCCGACCCCACATTAAGGTGGCGAAGGTGGCGTATTAAGGTGACAGCCTCCGTGGCGCAGTGGGCGAGTAGTCGGTTGTGAAGCGAGAGGCCGCGGGTTCGATTCCCGTATTGAGACAAATGTTTGTGTGGCCCATAGATATATGTTTCAAGCCTGGGTGTTGTGAAACCGAAAATCTCTCATAGTTTCTGATACCCGCGATACAGGTTATACCTAGTGTGGGGTCAGGACTGGGTGTATGGCTGTGGGGTGTATTTATTTATTTAATTAAGGTGGGACAAGGCCAGGTAGAAAGGTTCTAGGCATGGTTGAATATAGCACAAACTTCAACTTGCATTGTTCATACTAATCGGTTTATTAGAGATTTCGTATGTAAATCTGCAGATTGCAGATGTATGGACATAAGTACTAGTAATGGTTTGCCCTAAGAGTGTTCCATAAATACATAAATATCTAGTCATTTTCCAAATAAATGGGTATCAGGAACTACGAGAGACTTTCGGTCTCACAACACCCAGACTCGATATGAGCAGAAACAATGAAAAACCTTGTTTGTGTAGGTGTTTTGTTTTGTAAAAACACGTGGAGCAGAGGCGGCTTTACTGATACAAAGCAGGCAATTGTAATTTAAAACTATCCTCTTCTGTTTTGAAATCAAAATGTATTTTGTTTCAGTACTATGAAATGTCCTATGGACTCAATGTGGAGATGCATAAACAGGTATGTTACTTCGTTACTTTGCAGAAATATATAAAATCGTTATTCCACAGTATGCACTTTCAATCCAATCATATCTTTACAATAATACATTTTTCGACCGACTTCCAAAAAGGAGGAGGTCCTCAATTCGTCTGTATTTTTTTATTTTTATTTTTATCTATGTTACGCGATATCTCCGCCGAATGTGGACCGATCTTTAAAATTCTTCTTGTGTTCGATACAGCTTCTTTTAAGGATGGTCCCGTATAAATTTGGTCACGATCGGATTTGAAGTCGGTCCGTTAAGTTTTTAAACTTGTAATTATTAAATGACCATTTTAGAGCTTTCTCTGTCGAAAAACCTTTAGTTTCTTTAGATAAATTAAGTCTACACTCCTTCATTTATTATGCAAATAGGATATTTCACATCACATTTACATGTCAATTATATATTTAAAAAAATTGTATGGCATTGGCATTTCATGCTATCCTTGAGAAGAAATGCCAAAACAAACTCAATTTGCCAATTTATACTAAATCCTCAAATATATTTACTTGGCATTGCCAGTTCAACAAACCAATTACAATAGGTACGCGCAAAGAATCTAGGCTGTACAGAACTCAACTTCTTTGGTATCGATGATTAAAAATAAAAATCAATGGGGTCAAGTCAGACTCTTTAAATCACTATGAATTTATTTATTTCCAGACGGAAATAGCGAAGAGACTAAGCGCTATAATAGCGCAAGTGTTGCCGTTCTTAGCGCAAGAGCATCAGCAACAAGTGGCTTCTGCGGTAGAGAGGGCCAAGCAAGTCACCATGTCGGAACTCAACGCCATTATTGGGGTAAGTGTTATTGAGTGACATTAAATAAACTGCTCTTTTATAAACATTCAATAGGATCATTCAATCATTCAATAGGTACAGTCAAATACAAGAAAATGATAAAATAGTGCCATTGGATGTTTATAAATGAACCTGTATAGTGTAATGTCATTATTAACAAAATTAATTTTATGTTTGTTGTTATTTTTATATGCTTTAGGACTGTTAACAGAAATGCATCATAAAAATTTTGTATAACAATTCCCAAATGTTATGTAACGAATGCGATATTTTTACCATGCCAGTATTTGTTGCCTCCATAATATCATTAAAAATCAAACCAGTAAAATTTAATCAATGCCGACTATACAAAACATGTCACAATTTTACAACATACAAATTGCAAAGACTAAAAAATTAAAACAGATGATTATTTATGAACAAAGTATTTGTTTCTTTTTATAGCAACAGCAACAACAGGGCCTACAGCAACTGCTTGTAAGTGACAATAATGAGCTTGGTTAATATGTGTTGTGATTAACATTATTTTTGTAATGTTTATGTTGCGGTTATTTTCCACTACACGACGTATGTCATCTGTCGCTTCTGAAATGCATATATGTATGTTGATTAATCTGTGGCGGCTTTTGCATTTTCAGTTGTTTTTGTTTCTTAGTCAATTCATTCGTTATAGTCAGTAGTTTATTCATTATTTTTAGTCTGTTCTTGACTGGCCTTATCCAATATTGTCACTGAGAGTTGACTCTGTACTCTATGGGCCTTACTTAAAACAGCATTTTTAGCTGAGCAAATGGTTACGAATAACCTGTTACTTTTTTCCTTGCGTTACATTGTTTAAAAATGAAAGGGACAACCTATGGTATAAAGATAAGCAGCGCCCAAATATTTTTATAAGTAAGGGGCTATGAATTTAACTATTGGATTATTTTTGTCTATTGTAATTATACATCCTTCGTAATTCGTTATACAATGTCAGTGTAATTCTTAAACCTACCCAAATATGTTATCATTCGCCTCAGGAACATTGCCATTATATTCTTAGAACATCTTTTGTTGAACTTTATCCATATCTTGTAATGTATGTATATCATATTGAAGTTATACATTGATAGTCCACACGCATGAGATTTCTAGCTGTTTGATCGTTATTATCCACTTATTCTTCATTATTCATGGACTCGATTACACTTTTCAGGTACATTAATTAATCTTTCCATGACATTCAAATCAAATCATTTATTGAATCCATAAAATGTCACACATTATTTAGATTCCGTAAAAAAAATGTACTCTACCACCAGTTCGGATGACTGGTTCGCCAGAGAAGAACGGGCAAGAAACTCTGACGTTGCTCTTTTTCCTCTTATTTTTGTTTAAAAAAATCGATTAACAAAAACTCGATTAAATTTTGATACATATTATGATGCGCAGTCACGCTATCAAAAAAATAATTGCCAAATTAATTTTTAAAGTGTAATAGCAAGTAGGACATACCGCACAATTTCAAAAATCTATCGATAATAGTGCTGAAGTTATGGATAAGCATAGACTATCGATATTATTGTGAGATTACTTATGTATGATTGTTTATAGCAAATAGTATACACCTCGTTAAAGGCTAATGTTTTATAAAACTTAATTCATTTATTTTATCTAGATTTTTATGGGACACGTAATCTTTATATGTTAATTGACCACATATCGAGTCACTGTGTATAATAAAAAAAATCAAAATGATGATCATCATCTTGCTATGTTCAGGGCCTTCCCAAAGATTTCCAGACCGACCCGTTGGTTGGAAATTAACATATAATTATAGAAGGATATTAACTGTAAAAAAAAAGTACTATAAAAAAATATCGATAGTCAGGGTTAGGATATCGATAGTTCGACAACACTAATCGATAAGAAAATGCACAGGCCGACATAAATCTGAACACACGCGCGTGAAGTTGATCATGTGAGTTTTATTGTAAAAGTAATTGCACCCAAGATGTATGTAATCATTTTTTAACTTCACATTTTTCATTGTATGCGAGCACCGTTGATTTGATTTTACGCTGTTCAGTTGTAGTATTAGTTTACACCGATACATGTGTGTTAGCTGGCCTGTATTGCGTTCTGTGATTGTTCGTGTAATTCAATTTTGTATGGATAGTGGAGTTAATTATTTTCAGATTTAGTTAATGGAAAAAAAAAATTGTTTTGTGATTTGTCTTTATCCCGTACAAATTCGAGATTATAATGACTAATTCCTTCTACAATAATAATAATATTAGCCCCATTACTGTCAAACTGCTGGGCACGGGCCTCCTCTACTAATGAGAGGGGTTAGGCTTTATAGTCTAACACACTGGCGTAATGCGAGTTGGTAGACTTCACATACCTTCGAAATTCCTGTAAAGAAATTCTCGGGTATGCAGGTTTCCTCACGATGTTTTCCTTCACCGTTAAAGCAAGCGATATTTCACAATGAAAGTACGCTTAACATAGAGAAGTCAGAAGTGTATGCTCCATTTTGGGGTTGATCTCGATCCTCCGACACTAGTCTCGGCAGTCCGTATCATTCCCAACTGAGCTACCGCTGGATTTTAGAATTCCTTCCTTCTAGAATTTCAAATAAAATATTTTATCAACTATCGAATATAAAGCCGCATCTTCTGCACTAAAAGATTACACAAAACATGGCATTTCTATATTTTTTGTCTATGGTCCATTGTTTTTAAAATAAATAATAAATAAATACACCCAACAGTCACACACTTAGTCCTGACCCCACGCTAGGTATAACCAGTATCGTGGGTGTCAGAGACTATGAGAGACGCGCGGTCTCACAACACCCAGACTTGAAACAAATATATGTGGGCCACACAAACATTTGTCTCAATGCGGGAATCGAACCCGCGGGGTCTTGCTTCACAACCGGCTACTCGCTCGCTGCGCCACGGAGGCTGTCTATGGTCCATTGTTGTTCATATAACAATGAAAAACTTTGTTTTGTGTAGGTGTTTTTAGTGTTTTGTTTCGAAAAAATATGTGCAAGGGACGCAGCGTAATAGACACATTGACTAATGTATTTTCGAACCTTGATCAAGTTTGAACAAGAAATCCTTTTGCCAAAGAGATTTAATATTACTAACTATAGAGCGGCTATCAAGCAAGATTCCATACAAAGGAATTGATCCGTAACTTCAGTATCGCCATCAACCACTTATTACAATGCGAGGGCGATTATTACAATTTTCACCTTATAATGTTTTGTGAATGGTTAAGAATCACGTAAGATAAGTTTATTCTCTCAGTATGATTTCGTTGGCCGACCTGGCGCGCGTATATTTCAAATAAACTGAGCGACTTATGACCACTAGGTCATAACTTTTGGATCACAAGTTTTGCGCTGTTGTCCCGTCTGTATACTGTTGAATGTCTTTGCCTTTTGCAAACTTTCCCATTTGTTTGGCAAAGATTAGTAATATTTTCATTTTATCGCATAGTAAGTAATCTCTCGCCCCCTATCACATCTGGGACGGAACTAAGCTCGGCGAAATGTGGGTGTTCTAGTTCGCTAGTACGCCTCTGCCTACCCCTTCGGGGATACAGGCGTGAGCTTATGTTATGTTATGTTAAGTAATGGATCCACTTATTACAGGAAAACCCGTCTATCATAAAAATCATATTGGAAATGATAATAGCTTTTTATTAATATATTAACTCGCTTCATAATAATATGTTAATGTAATTTTCAAGTCACGATTACAGACTTTGTTTTAGCGATGTAGTTATTAAGCAGTAACTGCTAATGACAGTGTAGCTAATTTCGATATTGTTCTTTCGGCCTGCCTCGGTGGCGTGGTTGTATTTCGGTACGATTACCATCCTGAGGTCTCGGGTTCGATCCCCGGGTCGGGCAGTGTTATTGGATTTTTTCATATAATTGAATTTGTGCCCGATATGGCGATAGGCTCGCCCCCTATCACATCTGGGACGGAACTAAGATCGGCGAAATGTGGGTGTACTAGTTCGCTAGTACGCCTCTGCCTACCTCTTCGGAGATACAGGCGTGAGCTTATGTTGTTCTTTCGGCATTCTGGAATTGAAGCCACAGTGCATTCAGCTTGCAACTAATGACTAACTGAAATACATACCTAATTTAGTGCCCCCCTGTTTGCACATAAAGGCGGTCAGGATAAGACAATGATAAAATTAATGACAAAATAATGATAAATAAATAATAAATACACCCAACAGTCTCACACCTAGTCCTGATCCAACACTAGGTATAACCTGTATCGTGAGTGTCAAAGACTATGAGAGACTTTCGGTCTCACAACACCCAGACTTGAAACAAATATCTTTGGGCCACACAAATATTTGTCTTAATGCGGTAATCGAACCCGCGGCCTCTCGCTTCACAGCCGGCTACTCGCCCGCTGCGCCAAGGAGGCTGTCATAATGATAATTTTTATTCAAATGATACAAAAATTAAACACCAGATAAGTGAATCATACAATATGTATGCGCTATACGTTGTACTATACGCATAATAATTGCTGTATTTACATACGTATGTCCTCGCTTTGATATGCCGTTTTCTTTGTATAAAGTTGACAAATAATATCGGATTACTCAGTTGGAAGTCATGTGAATTCTCAATAATGTATATCGTACACACAAATACCTGTTTTTAAACGATTTAAAAAAAGGAGGTTATAATTTGGATGTATGTACTATTGTCAGAATTGCATAATTTTCGGATATGTTAGTCTATGTACATACATACATACATACACACTCACGCCTGTATCCCATGGGGGTAGGCCTCTTCCTACTGAGACTATTGAGAGACTTGAGCGCCACAAGCTACGATCCTGACACACCTCTTTTGCCTCTTCCACGCTCATGCATCTTATCATACATTTCCGCCGGTTGAGGGTACTCCTTACTTGCCCTTTTCGGAGAAGATCACTTATTTGATCCATGTATGTTCTCCTCGGGCGCCCTCTTCCGACCCTTCCATTTACTTTCGCGCGATAAATACCTTTCATAAGTCGCCTTTCATCCGTCCTCTCCACGTCCCCAAACCACTAGTTAGTCTATGTGATGTGCCAAATTTCATAAGTGCATGTATGTATGTATGTTTGTCCACGAATTTCTCGGAATCTATTAATCAGATTTCGAAAATTCTATTTTGATTGGGTTAGACATCTTCCAACTTAAGGAATAGTGCAAATTTATTTAAAATCATAATGATTTCTTAGGTTTACGTGAATGTTATTCATTGAAATTAAACTATTTTTACGGATTCTATCACGATTTGGTTAAACGAAACGTCGGGCATACAAAGTAAAACTAAATCGTGATAGAATCCGTAAAAATAGTTTAATTTCAATTATTGTCAAATTTTCAAACTGACAGCCTCCGTGGCGCAGCGGGCGAGTATCCGGCTGTGAAGCGAGAGGCCGCGGGTTCGATTCCCGCATTGAGACAAATGTTTGTGTGACCCACAGATATTTGTTTCAAGTCTGGGTGTTGTGAGACCGAAAGTCTCTCATAGTCTCTGACACCCACGATACAGGTTATACCTAGTGTGGGGTCAGGACTAAGTGTGTGACTGTTGGGTGTATTTATTTATTATTTATTTAAAATCAGTTACGTCGTTTTCAAGATAATTATGAACTTACATTATATGTGGTTAAAGAATTTTATTTCTCATAAGAATATACATTCACTTACATGAGACTATTATGCACTATATTATTATAGCGTAATACAATTTATGTGGACAATTCGTACAGTATCTTAGTTTATAAAACATAAATAGAAGTTAAATAACTTTTTAATTAAATATTTGAAATTTTTCGTGGGTAGTTCGTTAACTAGTATTTTTCTAAAACGAGCCTGGAGTGTCGTAGATGTATAGCGAGTGTTCGTTCGACTTCGTGTAATTTCGTCGGCATGCATCGTCGTTAATCATATGGATTTAAGCTTCACTAGATGTGGCTCCCACAATTTTAGCTAATGTTAATTATTTTATTTGTTTATACATAATTATTTTATTTGTATACTTTTTGTAATATAATTTTGTTTATTTCATTTATATTATTTATTATGTATGATTGCAATTTTATATATCTTTGTTTAATTCATGCTATGTTTCATTAGGTGATGTTTGAGAAGTCTTTTAAAAGTACAGGTCGATTTTGAGTCTTTTATATCTTTGGGTAGTTTGTTGTATAATTGGGCGCCTTCATACATTATAGATTTTTTTCCAAAGTTAGTACGTGGTTTTAATAATCTAATATCGTTGCCTCGTCTAAGTTTCATTTTGTGTAATTGTGTTTTCTTTGAAAAAGTTATTTTTGTATTTATATCTTTATTTAATATTTTTCGAACTAATATGCAAATTTGGTATATATATGTTTGTGAGATATTCATTATTTTAACTTTTTTGTAAACTATGTCTGTTGGTGTAAAGTAGTCGAGGTGAAACAACAATTTCAGTAATTTATTTTGAGTAGTTTGTAGTAATGCTAAGTTAGTTTTGGCTGCAGTTCCCCATATTTCTATCAAATAGTCAATGTGTGGCTTTATAAGGGAGCTATAGATTGTATACCGCACTGAAAGGGGAAGACAACGAACAATACCTTTGACCATACCCATTAGAGATGTGAGCTTAGATTTTATTTTTTGAATGTGGGGGAGCCAAGTTAATTTACTGTCCAAAATTAGACCTAAATATTTTTCTTGGTCTACTTTATTAATTTTTATACCATTTATAATTAAAGGATCAAAATCACCTATTTTTTAATTTTTTGCACTAAATATCATGTAACTAGTTTTTGTTGTGTTGATTGTAAGTAGATTATTTTTGAACCATACATTCAGCAAGTTCAAGTCCTTTTGGGCATCCAATACAATGGAGTCGATTGTGTGTCCAAAGTAGAAAAGACAGGTATCATCTGCGTACAAAGTCACATCCCCTCTCAGGCCTAATTTACCAATGTTATTAATGTATATGAGAAATAACAAAGGCCCTAAAATAGAGCCCTGAGGTACACCAAAATTCAAAATCCTAGAAGAACTTTGTGATTTGCATAATTTTACCACTTGTCGACGGTTACTTAGATATGACTGAAATATTCGAAGTGCATTGTCAGTTACGCCGATATCAGTAAGTTTTTGCAATAAAAGCTCATGGCTCACTGTATCGAAGGCTTTTTTAAGGTCAATAAATATACCAAGTGCGATCTGTTTCCCATCTATACTCAATTTAATTTTTGTTATAAGATCAATTGTGGCGGAGAGTGTATTGTATTTTGATCGAAAGCCATATTGTTTGTCATAAAGGAAATCTATTGACGTCAGATATGTTTCAAGCCGATTATACAAAACTCTTTCAACAACTTTAGAAAGCACTGGAAGAACTGATATTGGTCGATAATTACCGGGATCTGTTCGTAATCCTGATTTATAAATTGGGGTGACTTTAGCGACCTTAAGACTTTCAGGAAAAACTCCTAATTCTAGACATGTGTTAATGCAGCCAGTTAATTCCTCACTTATTAAATCTTTAACACATTTAATAACTTTGGGGCTAATGCCATCTAAGCCTGTACTGGAGTTGGAATTTAAATTGTCAACTATTTTGGAAATTTCATCTATAGTTGCTGGGGTATAATAGTTAAGTTTTCGTGAGCCAGATCCAGAAACACATTCGTTAGTACTGTTGTAAGAAAAATGAGAGTTATTTATTTCATTAGCTAGAGTCGAACCAACACTGGCGAAAAATTCATTAAAATATTCACATATTTTATCTTCTTTGGTAAGAATAACTCCGTCTTCGTTCTTCAATTTTTTAGGTACACTTGTTTCCTTCACTTTGTTGTTAGTCAGATTATCAATTAGGCCCCACATTTTTCGTGGTTTGTTTTTACAGTTGCTAAAAGCTTTGAGATAGTAATTTCCTTTTGCTTTCTGCACCTTTTCGGCTACGTTATTTCTTTTCTTTATAAATGTATCTTTTAAAGATTCGTTCTTAGGGTTCTGTTTATGTCGTTGCCATATTATGTTTCTGTTATTTATCTCCTGAATTATTTCTTTCTTTATCCAGTCTTGTCTTGGAGGATTCTGTATTTTCTCTTTGGTAATCTTACTCTTTTTAATGCTGTTTATCAGCTTTTCTTCTAGTACGGGGTACAATTTTAGCATATTTACTGGGTAATCAGTCTGCATAGTTTCATAAAGTTTTTTGTAGTTTATGGCTTCATATTGCACTTTCTGTAGCGGAGATGGTACATATTGTTTAATTTCTATATAGAGTTGCTTGTGATCTGAGATGGGTGTTTCTAGAATAGCTAGGTGAAAATTATTTTCTTTGAGGTTTGTGCATAAATGATCAATAATAGTTTTTGTTTTTTCGGTTTCCCGGGTACAAAATTTTTCGTCGATCTTATTTATTATTCTATATCCACTTTCTTGCAATGTATCTTTGTATATAGTAGTTCCACTATCATTCAGCAATAGGTTAAAGTTAGTGTCGCCAACTATAATTGCTCTTTTATGTTTATTTATTTGATTATAATGTTCACCTAGAAATTGGTTTATATTCATACCTGGTTTTCTATATACTGCCCCAATGTCTAAGCAATATTTTTCGAGATGGATCCAAAGAAAATGGTGGCCATCTATACACAAGTCCTCCACATGGTTGTGTTTTAAGTTGTTATGTGCAAAAATAGAGACACCACCACCTCTTCCATTGGCTCTGTAGTTATAGTAATGATTGTAGTTGGGGATAACAAAACGTTTTGCTTCTGCCTCAGTCTTTATCCAAGTTTCAGTTAAAATAATGACATCAATACTATTTTTAAATGCTTTTAGTGTACATAGTAATTCATCAAATTTTCCTGGAGTTACAATACTTCGTATATTGGTATAGTATATTTTTAACGATTTCTTGTATGTTATAATATGTTGATAGTCATTAACAACTTGGTAAGTATTTGCACTATTCTCAGTAGTTATTTGCGTGTTGGATTGTATTGTTTTAAGTTTTTTGACGTTTGAACTATTTTTGGAACGTTATTTATGTATTTTATTGTTAAATTGTCTTCTCCCTTTTTAGTTCTCTGATATAACTCTTGGGTCAGCTCCTTTAGATAATTTTTTTGTTGTGGTGTTTGGTCTGAATACAGCTTTATTTTGTCTTCTTTCGATTTTGTTTTGTTTTTTAATATACTTTTTGCGATATCTTGAGATTCAAAAGTGATTTTTATGGGACGGTTTATACCCAATGTAAATTTTCCAAGACGGTTGATTTTTTTAGGTTCCGGACAAGTTACATCAATTAAAGTTAATATTTTCATCACCTCAGATTTATCAGCCTTTATTCTATCTTCTTTATCAATTATTACGCTCTCAGTTATTCCAACTATAACAATATTTTTGCTTCTCTGTTCCCGCTGATTTATTTCTGTCATAATTGTTTCGGTTCCCTTAGATATGGAAGTAATTGTAGAGGATGTTTTAATATTCAAGATTTCCGATTCCAAATTAACTATCTTCTCTTCAGTATCGTTATTTTTGGTAACTAGGTTTGCAATATCGGATTTTAATGTTTTATGTTCAGTGTTTATTAATTTCACAGCTGATTTAATGTCGTTCATTTGTTCCTTTAAATCTGCTACATCTAAAGTAATTTTTTCCATAAATTCTTTTTGATTAGTGTGCATTGTAGTTAGCATCGACAATACCTGTGCCATGTTACTCGTCAGTTCTCCTACTTCCTTTTTTATTACTGAGATGTCCTCGATTTCTCCTGGATGTTTTCTTTTATTACGAAAAGTAACTATTTGTGACTCATTTAGTTGCGAGTCACTAAGAGCGTCCCTTAAGTCACTTCCAGTCGGTGAGCGCAGCACATTCATCTTGATCTTTGTTCCGTTCGGTTGTGGGCGTGGTTTACTTGAGGTGTAGTGGTCAGCTCCCACGCTGCGATGCCGAATCTTGATTCACACGTTTAGCCGATATTAGCACCAAAATCTTTAGCAATACGGTAGTTAATGGTTTAATTAGTTTAGTAAATTTCTAAAGTAAAGATACAATTGTGACACGTCCGCTCTGTACGAAAGCCCGACGACATTATATCGATTGATAAAAGCGTTTGAATTAACATGTATTAAACAAATATCTGTACCTAACCCTATAAAACTATAAAATAATTAAAGTTTAACAAAAACTTAAAACCGACTTCAAAACTGAACACTTTTTTTTTAGCAGAGATTGGCAAACGAGCAGATGGGTCACCTGATGGTAAGTGATCTCCACCGCCCATAGACACCCAAGACACAAAAATCATGGGTTCGTTGCCAACCTAAAATGAGGGAATGGAAGGGGAGGGAAGGGGATTGGGAAAGGACGGGGGGAAATGGGCCACCGGAAATCTCACTCACCGAACGAAACGCGACAGCAAGCTGTCACTTTACGTCGGTTTTCTGTGAGACAGTGGTATCTAACCGGTCAAGCCGGCCCATTCGTGCTATAGACGTTACTGTATACAGCGTGGCTTTACCCCTACCAATACTTAAAAGTAAATAATGAAAGTTTTACTAAAACTTTAAATCGACTTGAAAAAGTTTTAAGTTTTTGTTAAACTTTAATTATCTTATTCGTACCATAACGGAAGGAGAGACAAATGTTGAAAATTCCCTCAGATCAATTCACATCAGAATGATACCGTCTGAAATTATTTTGGGTATATTACATATTTATTTATTGAAATATTAACCTGCTACTGGCGTTTATTTATGGGGGTCAGATAAACATTTGTTTGTGTGCGGGAATCGAACCCGCGGCCTCTCAATCACACTGCTGTCTTGGTATAGAGGCGCGTCTTCCGCTCATGGTTTTCTCGAAACATTACACGTATCACAGGTGTCGCTACACTATTTGTCCATGGTACATTGTTTAATGAGCGAGAGACAACGCGTGTTTTAAGTCTAAACGAAAACATTGTTTAGTCAAAATGGTTGTGTTTATGTTAAGCCGCGTCTCCTGCACTAAAACATTACACAAAACACCTACGCAAAACATGGTTTCGCTACACATTTTTGTTTATGGTCCATTGTTCTATGAGTAGGAGACACCGAAAATTATTGTTTTGTGTATGTATTTTGTGTTTTGTTTCGAGAAAAACAGGTACAGGAGACGCGCCTATACCAGGGCGACATATTCACGCACCAAAAAATTATTTAAAAAATAAAAACTTAACGTACCAACTTCAAAGTTGATCCGATCGTAACCAAATTTATATGGGACCACCCATGAAATAAGCTTTATCGAACACAAAAAGAATCTTGATAATCGGTCCACATTTGGCGGAGATTATCTCAGCCTATCGCCGTCCACTGCTGAACGTAGGCCTCCCCAAGTGAGCGCCAACCATCCCGGTCTTGCGCAGCCCGCATCCATCCGCTGCCCGCCACCTTTCTCAAGTCGTCGGTCCATCGTGCAGCAGGGCGTCCCACACTACGTCTGCCTAAACGCGGTCTCCACTCCAGCACATGTCTGCTCCACCGGCCATCTGTCCGTCTGCAGACATGACCGGCCCACTTCCACTTCAACGTGCTAATTCTGCGAGCAATATCAATCACTTTGGTTCTCTGGCGGATGACTTCATTTCGAATTCTGTCCACCAGAGAAATGCCAAGCATTGCTCGCTCCATAGCACGCTGAGCGATTTTGAATTTGCGGACCAGTCCGCTGATGAGTGTCCAGGTTTCGGCTCCGTAGGTCATTACGGGTAGGACGCACCGGTTGAAAACCTTCGTTTTCAAACACTGAGGGATCGACGACTCGAAAATATTGCGTAGCTTTCCGAATGCCGCCCAGCCCAACCGAATCCTCCTATCCGCCTCTTTCTCGAAGTTATGCTTGCCGAGTTGTATAGTTTGGCCAAGATAAACGTATTCTTGCACAACCTCGAGAGTAGCGTCACCTACGACAACAGGTCTCGGGAGAACATGACTGTTAAACATTACTTTCGTTTTATCAAGGTTCATCCCAAGACCCACCTGTCTTGAAGAACGGCTAAGGCTGTTCAGCATTTCCTCCAGCTCCTGCAGAGATTCCGACATAATGACAATGTCATCCGCAAATCGCAGGTGAGAGATGTATTGTCCGTTAACGTTGATGCCCCGCCCTTTCCAATCGACCATTTTAAAAGCGTCCTCCAACGCGGTATTAAAAAGTTTTGGAGAGATCACGTCTCCCTGTCTTACTCCACGACGTAGTTGGATTGGCTTCGTGCTCTGTTCTTGTACTTGGACGGTCATCGATGCGGCTTCATAAAGACACCTCATCACCTGGACGTATCTATCGTCTATCAGGCATCTCTGCATGGACTCCAGAACAGCCCAGGTCTCAACGGTATCGAAGGCTTTCTCGTAGTCCACATACGCTAGGCATAGGGGCTCATTATATTCTTCGGTTTTTTGAATAATTTGCCTTAGTGTGTGTATGTGGTCCACGGTACTGAAACCTCTCCGAAACCCGGCCTGCTCCGGCGGCTGGAAGTCATCGAACTTTTGGGCGAGACGATTCGAGATAACCCTCGAGAACAGCTTGTAAACATGGCTCAAGAGTGATATGGGGCGGTAGTTCTTCAGCAGGGTGTTGTCTCCCTTTTTGAAGAACAAAACCACCACACTCCTGCTCCATGCCTCCGGTGTTGTGCTAGTGTGGATGACGGAGTTGAAGAGCTTGACAAGCTCTATCAAGACAGGCGTACCTCCTGCCTTGAGTAGCTCTGTGGTAACTCCGTCATCTCCCGGAGCTTTGTTATTGTGAAGCTGTCCAAGGGCTATTCTAATCTCCTCCACGTCGATGTCGGGTAGCTCGTCTGTATAGTGGCGAGTTAATCTGGCCCGCGGATCATCCGTGCCATGGGCCTTAGGTGGAAATGCTCTTTGAGAGTACAAATCCCCATAATACTTTTCGACCTCAGCGAGTATCTCTGCCATTGAGGTAACGGTGTTGCCGTGTGATGTCCTGAGTTTTGTCAGGTGACAACTGGAAGTGTTTGGCTTGGCGAATACTCTAGCGCCTTTTTTTTGCACAATGGCATTTTCAATTGCTAGAGTATTGAAGCGCCTAATATCGCGTCGTATCAGCCTTTTCACCTCCTTGTTAAGTACCTGACATTCAGGTTGTGTGGCGGTTAATAATTCTCGGCGTTTCCTCAGCAGCTCGAGAGTCTCGCTAGAGAGCTTCGACTTACGTCCTTTGCTCTTTGGTCGAAAGTATTTGTAGCCCACTTCGCGGATGGTCCGCACCAAACTGTTGGTATCGTCGTTTATGTCCGCCGTGGTTTCCAATAAGGCGAACCGATTTTGTAGCTCCAACTGGAAGGCTTCACAGCTGGTTTCGACTTGGGGCAGTGTTGGTCGGAGAGTCGACCCCATCAACCGCGCACGTTCTATTTTTACATTTATATTTAGAGTGCCTCTTACCAGTCGGTGATCACTACCGGTATTGACCCTATTGATCACGGAGACGTCTCTAAATATTTGGCGCCTGTCGGTCATGATGAAGTCTATCTCGTTCCGAGTCACATTGTCGGGGCTTCGCCAGGTCCACTTCCTTTGAGGCCTCTTCTGAAAGAACGAGTTCATAAGAAAAAGCCCCTGAGCCTCAAGGAAGTTGACTAGCATTTGTCCCCTGTGATTCCTGCACCCATAGCCGAATGATCCTACCCTCGATTCACCGCATTCTTGTACTCCCACTTTGGCATTGAAGTCACCCATGACAATGTAGGAAGTCTTGGTATGAGACATAGCCTTCACTATGCCTTCATACATGGCCTCGACTTCATCGTCAGAATGTGTGGATGTTGGGGCGTACACTTGTATAACCTTGAGAGAGTATCTCTCAGTTATTTTCAAGACAAGGTATGCCACCCTCGCCGATATACTGCCAACTTCCACAATGTTGCCTTTGAGTGACTTGTGGATCAGAAATCCGACGCCACCTTGGGATGGTTGATGTCCTTCTCGAAAGTAGAGTTGGTGACCGGAATCTAGGGTTATCTTGTCCTCCCCCTGTCTTCGGACTTCAGATAACCCCACGATATGCCAGTTAATATGACTCAACTCCACTTCCAATTCTGTCATGTGCTCGTCCAACCGTAGAGAGCGTCCGTTGTACGTCGCCAGAAACAGTCGTTTGTGGTACCCTGCCGTAGCCCGGGGATTCTTAGCACCCCCCACCGGAGATACCTGGCGGGGGGAGATACCTGGTAACAAATATAAATAAAAAAATAATCACCGCCTTGGCGGAGATACCTGGTAACAAATATAAATAAAAAAATAAATGAGCTCCTCCCTTTTAGAAGTCGGTCGAAAAAAAACATTGTTTTGTGTAGTGTTTGAGTGCTGGAGAGTCGTACTCGTGCGTCGCGTTAATGTGTCGCATTTGTCTGCAGCAACAGATCCACGCGTCAGCGGGTCTGTCCCACGGCGTGGGGGGTGCGGGTGGGTTGTTGGGCGCGGGGGGGCTGATGTTCGCGCCGGGCGCGGGCCCGCAGCCGCCGCCGCATCTGCCGCCGCCTGCACATAAGGTAATGAGATTGTGAACTTTTTTTTTATTCTTTTATAGCAGAGTCCTGAGGTCTCGGGTTCGATCCCCGGGTCGGGCAAAGTGATATTGGATTTTTCCATATCAGCCCGGAGTCTGGAATTTGTGCCCGATATGGCGATAGGCTCGCCCCCATCACATCACTAAGCTCGGCGAAATGTGGGTGTACTAGTTGGCTAGTGCGCCTCTGCCTACCCCTTCGGGGATACAGGCGTGAGCTTATGTATAGCAGAGATTGGCAAACGAGCAGATGGGTCACCTGATGGTAAGTGATCTCCACCGCCCATAGACACCCAAGACACAAAAAGAATCAAGGGTGCGTTGCCAACCTAAAAGGAGGGAATGGAAGGGGAGGGAAAAGGGAGTGGAGAAATGGGCCACCGGAAATCTCACTCACCGAACGAAATGCGACAGCAAGCTGGCACTTTACGTCGGTTTTCTGTGAGACAGTGGTATATAACCGGTCGTTTCTGAGATTTGAGACTCGCCGAGCTTCATTGCTGGGTTTCGTAAAATGCATGCCATTGTTGATCCTGGCTTACAGGATTTACAGTGTTCACATGTGTGGGCGGGATAGTCTCGTATGGTCTTCTGAACCTATTGTCTATGTTATTACAGTGATAGATATGAGGTGTATTGAGGCGGAGAACGATTTGATGCCTTGGGCTCATCTCATGAAATTGTGTAGTATAATGATTTCTTAGGTTTACGTGAATGTTATTCATTGAAATTAAACAATTTTTACGTATTATATCACGATCCGTGACCACGAAGGCTGCAAAGCTTTCGAAACGTCGGGCATAAAAATTAAAAACCAAATCGTGATATAATCCGTAAAAATAGTTTAATTTCAGTTGTGTAGTATGATTATTATTGTTACAGGTGGAGCTCCCTCCCCCCGCGGATATAAAGCCGCCGGTGTTGCCGGGCGGGGTGGGGGGTGGGGGAGGGGGCGGGTCCGCTCCCCCCCAACACCTGCCCGGACAGCCGCCGCCGCGGGAGGACGACAGGCTCGTCGCGTCCAGGGTCTTACAATCGGTACGTATTGGGGGTTGGGGTGAAGTGGTTTTTTAAAGGGAGCTGATCACTCATCTGTGCAGCTGACGTCCCCAAAATAAATTGTAAATAGAATGTTACTCGATTATTGTGAAGTTATGCTATAGTTATAGTTCATGGGTCGGTGAACTCAGAAGTGGGTCACTTGATTTCAAGTGACTTCCAAAGTTAATGACTAATACTAATAATAAATGCACGTAACAATTACATACACACAGTCTTTACCCCACATTAGATATTACATATTACCTGTATCAGAAGTTACGAGAGACCTTCGATCTCACAACACCTAGGCTGAGATGTATAGAGCGAACTTCGACTAAGTCTCAGTCAAAGAAACGCACTCAGTGAGGATTTGGAATTTTTAAATCGAACTTCGACTTAGTCCGAGACATTTTTTTTCTTGTATTTTTTTTTTTACTGCCTCGGTGGCGTGGTTGTATTTCGGTACGACTACCGTCCTGAGGTCTCGGGTTCGATCCCCGGGTCGGGAAAAGTGATATTGGATTTTTCCATATCAGCCCGGAGTCTGGAATTTGTGCCTGATATGGCGATGGGCTCGCCCCCTATCACAACTGGGACGGAACTAAGCTCGGCGAATTGTCTCTCTCTGCCTACAGATACAGGCGTGAGCTTATGTTATGTTATGTTTTTTTTTTACTACACTATACCTGATGGTAAGCGTAGTACAGTTCAAAAAAATCATCATCATCATCATCAGCCATAGAACGTCCACTGCTGAACATAGGCCTCCCCCTTCAGATTTCTAGATCGACCTGATGGAAGCGGCCTGCATCCAGCGACTTCCTGCGACCTTTATCAGGTCGTCGGTCCACCTTGCAAGTCATTAACGCCCGGTTTCAATAAACAATCTCAGTTCGAATGTGCAGATTGCAAAAATTTGCCAATAAGAACACAGTTTGAACATGACTCCGTCAAATGACTCGATTTGATTGGTTCATAATCGAGATCTATCTGCACTCTAAACTGAGATAGTTTATTGAAACCGGCCGCAAGTCAAAGTTCGATGGTCGTGAGCTGGAGTTATGTATGTCGATTGTTTGTGTTCGTGTGCAGAGACGTTCAGTGTCGCCGCTGGAGCGCGAGGCGAAGTACCGGCCGCGCTCGCCCGAGCTCGAGCTCGACAACAAGCGGCGGAAGGACGAGAAGGTACCCGGACATGTGAGTCTGTCTAGTGTATGTGTCGCTTCCACACTACACACAACACACACGCTTCACTAGGGATGTCCCGCGTGCACGGTTGTTGCTAAACAATACATTATCACTATTTTTACATAATGTTTTCTTAAGTTTACGCGAATATTGTAAACGAAACGTCGGGAATAATGAATATTAAAACCTAATCGTGATAGAATTCGTAAAAATAGTTTTATTTCAATTTTTACATAACATAAGCTCACGCCTGTATCCCAGAAGGGGTAGGCAGAGGCGCACCAGCGAACTAGAACACCCACAATTCGCCGAGCTTAGTTCCGTCCCAGATGTGATTGGGGGCGAGCCTATCGCCATATCGGACACAAGACAAGACACGCACAATGGTTCGATTCTTAAACGAACTAAGTGCGGAAAAAGGAGCCCGCAACCAATACTAATACCAAAAAATCGGACACAAATTCCAGACTCTGGGCTGATATGGAAAAATCCAATATCACTTTGCCCGACTCGGGGATCGAACCCGAGACCTCAGAACCGTAGTCGTACCGAAATACCACCACGCCACCGAGGCAGTAAATTTTTACAATCGTTTGGCGAGTAAAATAAATTTTGGCTCTGATACTGAAAAATTCAATATCACTGCTCGACCCGGGGATCGAACTCGACCACCGAGACAGTCTTAGTTAATTTATTTTACATTATTATAATATACATACTATAACGTCCAAATGGTCAAACGCTACTCAACTTTAACAGCTTCTTACGTTGATTATCGCCATACAATTTTGACAGATACGCCTATCTGTCTGTTAACGGCCGGTTTCAATAAACGATCTCAGTTTAGAGTCCAGATAGATCGCGATTATGAACCAATCAAATCAAGTCATTTGACGGAGTCATGTTCAAACTGTGATCTTATTGGCTAATCGCTGCAGTGCAACTAATATTGTACTGTAGCATGTAGCTGAATGAGAGGTCTTGTTGTTGGAGCAACATTAGTACATAAACGTATCTCTAACTGTTAATTTATATTATGGATAAGCAGCGATAGCTCAGTTGGGAATGGTATGGACTGCCGAGACAAGTGTCGGAGGTTTGAGACCAACCCCAAAATGGAGCATACACCTCTGACTTTTCTATGTTAAGTGTATTTTCATTGTGAAATATCGCTTGCTATAACGATGAAGGAAAACATCGTGAGGAATACTGCATACCCGAGAATTTCTTCACAGGAATTTCGAAGGTATTCGCATTAGGCCAGCGTGGTAGACTAAGGCCTAACCCCTCTCATTAGAAGAGGAGGCCCGTGCCCAGCAGTGGGACAGTAATATTACAGGGCTAATATATTATATTATATTATTATATATATTTGCTTATTACTGTTCATTATCCATTCTTTAATAATGTGCCAACAATAAATTTCTTTCTTTCTTTCTTTCTAATGTTTGTAATCTATCTGCACATTCGAATTGAGATTGTTTATTGGAACCGGGCGTTAGACGACATAAAGCGACCTTAAGTGTTTGAACATTCGGCGGTTAGATTACTAATTTAAAATGTTACATGAGAATGAAATAAACATACTGCGGAAGAAAAGAGTCTTCTGCCACAATGCCAATATATACATAATTAATACTTTTATGAAGACTTGTATATTTGCTTAAGTGTTCTTACGTGTTCTTGAATTTTTTTGATATAACATTGATAAAACTCAATAAATATCTTTAAATTTTTTTTTCACATATTTAGCAACAACCAGTACACGAGTATGCTTATTTGATCAGATGCTTGGTGCAGTATAAACATGGATGTATGTACTAGATTAAGAATTTTTTTACTGGTTTACAAAGGCAGATCGGTCAACGAAGAAACTGATGGTAAGAAATAAGTAGGTAGTGAAAATCTGCAGTTCCGAGGCTGCCATCCTCTCACTAATATGCCGTTAAGTCAATAAACGTAATTTTGAGATGTCGCCATAAAACATGAAAAATATTCTCCTTAGAGGTTTCTCAGACTCTTGCTTTCTACCTACTCTTATCCCACATTATTGTAGGGTCTATTCCCACTTTTCTACTTTTCCCACACTATTTTTGATACCACTGTCTCACAGAAAACCGACGTAAAGTGGCAGCTTGCTGTCGCGTTTCGTTCGGTGAGTGAGATTTCCGGTGGCCCATTTCTCTCCCTCTCTTTCCCAATTCCCTTCCCCTCCCCTTCCATTCTCTCCTTTTAGGTTGGTAACGCGGGTGCGTTGGGTCTCATGGGTATGAGATTCTTTTTGTCTTGGGTGTCTATAGGCGGTGGAGATCACTTACCATCAGGTGACCTATCTGCTCGTTTGCCAGTCTCTGCTATAAAAAAAAAAACTATTTCAAGCATGATGCAGAAAGACTAGGGTCAATTAGCAATCCAAAATTACAAAACATAATCACTAGTTAAAAAAAATACAGATGAATTAAGGACCTTCTCCTTTTTTGAATTCGGCCGAAACGGAGAAGGTCCTCAATTCGTCTGCATTTATTATGTATGTTCCCCGATATCTACACGGTACGATACGATATCCCGGTATCACGGTACGATATCCCGATACAAGATTTTTTTATATACCTCTCTCTATACACACCCAACAGTCACACAGCTAGTCCTGACCCCACACTAGGTATAACCTGTATTGTGGCTGTCAAAGACTATGTATAAGAGACTTTCGGTCTCACAACACCCAGACTTGAAACAAATATCTGTGGGCCATACATACATTTGTCTCAATGCGGGAATCGAACCCGCGGCCTCTCGCTTCACAGCCGGCTACTCGTCCGCTGCGCCACAGAGGCAGTCAAGATTCTTTTTCTGTTTGATAGAGCTTGTTCCAAAGGTGGTCCCATAGAATTTGGTCACGATAAGATAAGTTTTGAAGTGGGTCTATTATCTGAGAGTATAAAAACGTCACTTAATCTAGTACATAGTAATAGTATTTCATGGTACTACGCGTTTCAAATAAGAATAGGATCGACGTAGTGTCATGTTGTGACGTCTTGGCTGTCAATTCCAATCAGTTAGGTAGGATTAGCAAACACAAGATAGATTTTTAAATATAATTTATTTACGAATCATGAACGAATATTTTTTTATTAGAATTGAGCTCTTAACTTTCTAAATAATTGAATAAATTTAGATGTATTTTCACTTTGAGTTACTGAGACAGAAAAACTTATTCATCTTTATTTAAAAATATGGCCTCCATCAAAGGTTGATGATTTTGTCAACGACAGTTAAAAAAATAAAAAAAATAAAAATAGCCAGTCAAACAAAAAATTATTGAAACGTAAATAAAATGTCGTTGCAAACCTTACTTTTCAAGTGACATTTGTCAGATAGATTGTCAATTTGACAGATTGACGTTCCTATTCTTATTTGAATCGCATTATACAAACGACTGTATTGCTTGCAATGTAAATATAGCTCTAGTTAGGAAACTTGAATTTGTTGCTATTTAATATTAGCCATAATTATTTGTGAAGGTAAACTGATATTTTTGTTTAATATTTAGGATAGTGACGCTGAAAAGAGTGATCAGGATTTGGTTGTGGATGTTGCTAACGAGGTGAGATAAGTGTTTTTATGATTTTTAAACGTTTAACAAGATGTTGTGTTTTTCACATATTTAACACAAATATGGAATCGATTACTTCACCTAGGTTCAATTGCACCACCTATACGCTCGAATGGTTAAACGCTACTCAACTTTAACGGCTTCTTATATTTATTTTCGCCATACAATTATGGCAGATAAGGCGGCCTTAATCGACATAAGACGACCTTCAGTGTATCAACATTCGCCGGATAGTGAGTTATAAATGGCATTTTAAAAATAGTTTAACTGCCTAAATATTCAAAGAATGTTTTTTTTTTTGTTTTTTTTTTATTGCCGTCGTGGACAAACGAGCTAGCGGTCCGCCTGTTGGTAAGCGCTAACCGCCACCCATAAAACATACACACACACAAGGACAAAAGACACAAGGAAAAAAGTGACAGAATATTCTTGGCCATTTGCTCAGCTAAACTGTTTTTATAAAGTAAGGACCATAGTTTCGTTCGCTTTTAGAACTATCAAAATGTCAAAATCTTTATAATTTGTGAACTATTGCTTGTCACAATAACTAACTATGGGTGGTCCAATTGAGCCATACAGTATTTGGCACAATTTTTAACTTAAGTAACTAACGTCATTCATTGGTGAACTATTCAAACCTTATTGTACTAGCCTAATTTTTTTTTTTGAATATACATATTTCCGAATAATGTTAACCAGTTAACATTTTTACCCCGAAACATGTGTTTTTATGGATTTAAAGCTCAGATTTGGCATGCGAGTCCAATGTAGCGTAAATAGAGCAGAGACGAATACAACTAAATTTTATTTTAATTATTGTTTTTAGGAGGAGAGAGGGTCCCCGAGTGTACGAACGGAAGGTGGTGAGAGAACTGAAAATGGCCCGCGACCGCCTTCTAGATCAGGATCATCGTCAAGTCGCTCCACACCCAAGAGTTCCAAAGATGTAAGTATACATTGTTATCTTTAAAGTCATTTCTTTCTGCACAGCGATACCTCGGTCTAAAGCCAGGATCCGTCATGCTACTTGACGCTTCCATTTCGAGATAAATTCATTTATATAATAATTTCACTGCCTCCGTGGCGCAGCGGGCGAGTAGCCGGCTTCGAAGCGAGAGGACACGGGTTCGATTCCCGCATTGAGACAAATGTTTGTGTGGCCCACAGATATTTGTTTCAAGGGTATTCTGAGACCGTGCGTCTCTCATAGTCTTTGACACCCGCGATACAGGTTATACGTAGTGTGGGGTCAATAGCCCGAGCACGAAAAACTAATGTAAATGTATTCGAGTTCGCTGCGCACTGATGACGTTTGGTTAATATTTCATACAAATTCCATAGACGCGCATCGAGTTCGAATACATTTACGGCTGTCAGAAATTTTCCTGCTCAGGCCGCACGACTAGGTGTGTGACTGTTGGATGTATTTATTTACATAACATAACATAAGCTCACGCCTGTATCCCTGAAGGGGTAGGCAGAGGCGCACTAGCGAACTAGAACACCCACATTTCGCCGAGCTTAGTTCCGTCCCAGATGTGATAGGGGGCGAGCCTATCGCCATATCGGGTACAAATTCCAGACTCCGGGTTGATACTCAATTCAATATCACTTTGCCCGACCCGGGGATCGAACCCGAGACCTCAGAACCGTAGTCGTATCGAAATACTACCACGCCAATATTTATTTATGAATTTAATAAAGTAGTATAAACTCGATTCCCAGGAGAAGCCAGGCACGCCGGGTAGTAAAATGTCGCGCGCACCCACGCCCACCGGGCCCCGCGCCGGGTACGGGTTCCCGGGGTACCCCGGCTACCGCCCGCCGCATCCATACGACAACTCACACCACAGGACCAACGGGATCGCACCGCCTGCCAAACCGTAAGTCATGTTAAATGGCTTATTTCATAGTAAAATGACTTCACAGTCGGAAGTATCAGTAAAATCACGTCACGCCATAACGGTATGTGCGTTGGAAAGGGATAGTAAGATATTTACAATATCCCCAATCCAATATTTAAAATATGAATAACTGCCTCATTTTTCAACCAATTTCGATGCAGTTTTCACAGGATTTCTTTTTTGTTTTATTTGTTATTACATATAAATATATGTATCAAATCAAACATAGTCAAGTACCCAATTGTTCTATTTACGTTGACGTTGCCTAAATCAGATAATTATAATAAATAAATAATAATAAATAACACCCAACAGTCACATACATAGTCCTGACCTCATACTAAGATCGAGTCTTGTGTCGTGGGTATCAGAGACTACGAGAGACTTTCGGTCTCACAACACCCAGACCCGAAACAAATATTTGTAGGCCATACAAAGATTTGTCTCGGTGCGGGGATCGAACCCGCGGCCTCTCGCTTCACAGCCAGTTACTGGCCCGCTGCGCCACGGAGGTTGTCACATAAGCTCACGCCTGTATCCCCGAAGGGGTATGCAGAGGCGCACTAGCGAACTAGAACACCCACATTTCGCCGAGCTTAGTTCAGTCCCAAATGTGATAGGGGGCGAGCCTATCGCCATTCGCCATCGGGCACAAATTCTAGACTCCGGGCTGATATAGAAAAATCCAATATCTCTTTGCCCTCGCCGGGGATCGAACCCGAGACCTCAGAACCGTAGTTGTACCGAAATACCACCACGCCACCGAGGCAGTCGGAGGTTGTCGAAAGCCATTATTTTTAAAAAGAAGAAAAAGGAGTGTTGCTTTAACAATGTATTATGTTTCCTCAGCGCGTACTCGTACCACTCGTGCGGCGGTCCGCTGCAGCCCGTCCCCTTCCCGCACGACGCGCTCGCGGCGCCCGGGGTCCCGCGCGCCGCGCGTGCAGTCGCTGCGCTCGCGCACGGAGAGGTACCACACCGCACTCAAAATATTTAAAAAAAAATTGTGGTAGAGCCACGCAGACAGTAACGTCTATAGCACGAATGGGCCGGCTCGACCGGTTAAATCAAATCAAATCAAACCGTTTATTGAATCCATAAAATGTCACACATTGTTTAGATTCCGTCTAAAATGTTTACTCTACCGCCAATTCAGAAAGCTGGTTCGTCAGAGAAGAACGGGCAAGAAACTCTGACGTTGCTCTTTTTGAGAATAATAACCAGTTTACAGTCAGATATTAATACACAACCAAATTAAGAAAACAAAAAAAATTAAATTAGAGCAGCCAATCTACAACAAGGTAACCTCCATGTAAAATAAAAACAATAAAACGTACAATTTCGATTACTGAGCGACTCCCACAGACACGGCGAATAATCGCCAAACTAAACGGATGGATAAAATTAATGAATGTAATAAAGTCGGAGCAGATAGTAGCAGTAGTAGCACTAGCAGTAGATACCACTGTCTCACAGAAAACCGACGTAAAGTGGCAGCTTGCTGTCGCGTTTCGTTCGGTGAGATTTCCGGTGGCCCTTTTCCCTCCCCTTCAATTTCCTCTTTTTAGGTTGGCGACGCACCCATGATTTTTATTGTGTCTTGGGTGTCTATGGGCGGTGGAGATCACTTACCATCAGGTGACCCATCTGTTCGTTTGCCAGTCTCTGCTATATAAATTATAATATTATACCTCTTGATAGATTTTTGACGAGTCAGAGTTTAGATCATCATCATCATCAGCCATAGGACGTCCACTGCTGAACATAGACCTTACCCAAAGATTTCCAGATCGACCTGTTGGAAGCGGCCTGCATCCAGCGACTTCCTGCGACCCTTATAAGGTCGTCGGTCCACCTTGTAGGTGTTGTGTAGATACTAAAATAAAAAAATACACAACTAATTTAAAACCTAGACCTATTTTAAACTCGATTAAAAAGGGCATATATCTCTAGGGGGGAGAATGTTCTGTATAAATGCAACATGCACCTCCGTGTCGTTTAACTAAGATTGCTGCTCTCACACTAGTAATATGTAAAATGTTCCATTATAATTTAATGCTTTCTATAAGGATGAAAGGATTTCTATGTTAAGTGTGTTTTCTTTGTGAAATATCGTTCGCTATAACGGTGAAGGAAAATATCGTGAGGAAACCTGCATACCCGAGATTTTCACCACAAGAATTTCGAAGGTATGTGAAGTCTACCAACCCGCATTAGGCCAGCGTGGTAGACTAAAGCCTAAGGACTAAGACCCCTCACATTAGTAGAGGAGGCCCGTGCCCAGCAGTGGGACAGTAATATTACAGGGCTATTATTATTATAACGATGAAGAAAACCTACATACCTGAAATTTTCCCTATAAGAATTTCGAAGGTATGCAAGTCTATCAATCCACGTTATCTAACTTGAAATACTAAATTCTGATCCCTCATTAGTAAAGGAGACCTATGCCCTGCAGTAAGCAAAAATAAATGATTAAAAATTCAATTGCGCGATATGTTTGATAGGTAGTATGCGCGGTCGCTCTGTCTCACTCGTCGTCGTCGCGACACGCGTACACGGGCGGCAAGGGCTGCGTGAAGCTGTGGGACATCTCCAACCCCGGCTCGCCCGCCAGTCTGGAGCCGCTCAGCCAGCTCGACTGTCTGGTGAGACACACCATATTATACTATACAGCACCTCCGAAATCATCATCATAGGACGTCCACTACTAGACGTAGGCCTACCCCAAAGATTTCCAGATCGGCCTGCTGAAAGCGACCTGCACCCAGCACCTTCCTGCAACCTTTACCTGTTCACTTTGTAGGTCCACTTGTTGCGTAATGCTGCCACCGATTTGTGACTAAATGAATTCTGTATGAAATACACCAGTTTGATTATGGTGGTCACCATTCAATTCTATATTTCTTGGTATTGATTTTTTGGACCATACTGTCTTTACCATTAGGTGTAGTGATGCAAGTATGTAGCCAAAGTAAGACTGCTATTCGATCCATTCTGGGGGGGTTACTACCACCTCTTATAGCATTATTATTGTAATCTTACTTGTTTTTTGTATGGGAATCGGTACAAGTAAAATTATAGTAATACTGTTATAAGAGATGGTGGTACCCCCCCTGATCATCTGCACTCAAAGCGGCTCTAACACTTGAATATGTTATGTATTCCAGCAAAGAGACAACTACATCCGTTCAGTGAAGTTGTTACCGGACGGCCGCACCCTGATCGTGGGCGGCGAGGCGTCCACCCTCTCGATCTGGGACCTGGGCTCGTCGACGCCGCGCATGCGCGCCGAGCTCACGTCGTGCGCGCCCGCGTGCTACGCGCTCGCCATCAGCCCCGACTCTAAGGTATCATATCGACTCCTGTAGGCCAACCATGAGTTTTTTTTGTTGAAATAAAACTATTTTTACGGATTTTATCACGATTTGGTTTTAATTTTTATTCCCGACGTTTCGGAGGCTTTGCATTTTTTTTTCTTAACTTTTTTTAAATTTGTATAAGTCTAAAATGAAGGTAGATTTTGTAATACTAACATTCTTGGACAAATTACATCTCAGTCCAACCAGTGACCACGAAGACTGCAAAGCTTTCGAAACGTCGGGAATAAAAATTAAAACCAAATCGTGATAAAATCCGTAAAAATAGTTTTATTTCAATGAATAGCATTCGCGTAAACTTAAAAAATCAGCATAAGTTTTTTGACATTACTCGCTAGGGAGAGGCGACTCCATAAAATATATATGTAACAAACACCCGAACTCCTCTAGCGGTTACGCGGGGAACTGACGTTTTCCATAGAAATATTTTACGTCTCCGCTCGCGTAAATACGTGCAACAAACTTATAGTTGAGCTACACATATACACTAGTTATATTACAATCGATTAGCGTTCATTAGCTAGCTTGTATTTACAGTAACTACAGATCTATATTATTTTAATAATTTCAAGGAATGTTGTCCTGGTAGTCAATTTTATAATGTTGGATCGCAATTATTGTATTACACAAATCATCAATTTAATATTGTTTCCAGGTGTGTTTTAGTTGCTGTTCAGACGGGAACATCGCCGTGTGGGACCTACAAAACCAAACATTAGTTAGACAATTCCAAGGTAAATATCTAACAATCAAACACAACAATATACTCCTAGATCTTTCGCTCACATGTTGAAGAGTCGAGACAGAGTCAAGACGTGTCGCACCTATTTTTTCTACCTGCCCTTATCCCATATTAATGTGGGGTCAGCGCAACACACTTTTTTTTCAAGCATGTTGCTGAAAGGATTTGGCTTAGTTTTTACGACCGGCTGCCTGACTGACGTCAACCCCCACTGAGGGATCCAGTCCCGGGCAAATAAAATTATAAATTTCGCTTTGCCCGACCTGGAAATTGAACCCAGGACATCCCGGTCTACAGCCCATATATGTATGTTGCCCAGTCTACTAGACCAAGGAGGCGATATTCATATAGTAGCCGCGTCACAAACAAAGTGAAAGATTAGGGGGGTTGCAGCGCTGGCGCAGCGCGAGCTTCGCGACGATTTTTCGTTTCATTTAGTGCGTGGCTACCGTTTTGATGTCAGGAGGAAACAAGCCGCCCGCGCCTCGACTCCGCCTCTACTCTTGATCATGTCAGCAACGCGTGTTAGATAGGTGGTTTGTCCGTACAATACTCTGTGATGCTATTATACGTTATTTATGGTATTTGATTAATGAAATAAAACTATTTTTACGGATTCTATCACGATTTGTTTTAATTTTTATGCCTGACATTTCGAAGGCTTTGCAGTCTTCGTGGTCACGGGTCGGACAGTCCGACTCTAATATATATTGACGATAGAATCCATAAAAATAGTTTTATTTCGACAGCCTCCGTGGCGCACGGCGGACGAGTAGCCGGCGTGTGTGACTATTGGGTGTATTTATTTATTATGTATAACATTCGCGTAAACTTAAGAAATCAGTATATTTGACTGTTGTTTGCTATTGTCCAGGTCACACGGACGGCGCGTCATGTATCGACATAAGCGGTGACGGCACTCGACTATGGACGGGCGGGCTGGACAACACGGTCCGGTCGTGGGACCTGCGCGAGGGCCGCCAGCTGCACCAGCACGACTTCTCCAGCCAGATATTCTCGCTCGGATACTGTCCTACAGGTGACGTCAATGTCATGTTGTCTATGGGTTGCCTACATTCTACAACGCATACTCTCGTAGATAAACGATTTATATTTTTGTAACACCAAATTGTTTGATCATAAGTCAACACTTTCATTTAATGCCTTTCAGTGCCATTTACTAAATTAGGCTTATTTTATAAAGAGTATCCTAAGAATTTCTTGTACCTAATGGCAATTATAAACAATATGGGTTTGGTGCTTCTTTTATATTCGTCAAAATGAACCTGTACTTAGTGTGTGCACGTGATTCGCCTCGAAACTGCTTTACAACTTATCATTGGCGGATTGTGGGCGGTAATGTGAGAGGAAGGACAGAGATATGGATGCGTCGCAGATGCACCCCTAGGGATGCGGTTGCAACAAAATAATATAGACTGCATCGACTCACCACATATACGTTCGCGTTGTAATATTAATAATAAAATGAAAATCCATTGTCCCAGGTTCATGGCTAGCGGTGGGCATGGAGAACTCTCACGTGGAGGTGCTGCACGCGGGCAAGCCGGACCGCTACCAGCTGCTGCTGCACGAGTCGTGCGTGTTGTCGCTGAAGTTCGCGTCCAGCGGCAAGTGGTTCGTGTCCACGGGCAAGGACAACCTGCTCAACGCGTGGCGCACGCCATACGGCGCTAGTATATTCCAGGTTACTCATTTTATAACACACCGAGACTTAAAAAAGCATCTACACGGTAGGCAGCGGCTTGGCTGTGCCCCTGGCATTGCCGATGTCTATGGGCGACGGTAACCACTTACCATCAGGTGGACCGTCTGCTCGTCTGCCTTCGCTGGCAAATAAAAAAATAAAAAAAACCAACAGTCACACACAGCCCCTTACCATCGATATAATATTTACCTAGATGCACAGTTGACGCTCGGAAAATGGGACAGTAAAGAAGTGCTTAAGCACTCGTTTTGCCTACAGTCGGACGTCGATAGAATTCTAAATTTCTAAATTCAAATTAAAGAATGCTTGCTCATTTCGTTTAAAAACCTACTTTATAACAATTGCTTAGGGTTATATTTGTGTTAATTTAATTACAACTTGTGATCGTTTATTTCTGAGACCACTTTTTAGGAGGATATTTGCAAAGAACTGTGCATCTAGGGTATAATATATTGATGCCCCTTACTTATAAAAATGTTTAAGCGAGGCTTATCTTTAACCATAGGTTGTCCCTTTCGTTTCTATGCAATGTAACGCAAGGAAAAAAGTGACAGGCTATTCTAAGCAAAAAGTTAAGCGAAAATGTTTTTATAAGTAAGGCCTATAGTCCTGACCCCACACTAAGATACTTCTCTTGTGTCGTGGGTATCAGGGACTACGAGAGACTTTCGGTCTCACAACACCTAGACCCGAAACAAATATCTCTGGACCACACAAACATTTATCTCGATCCGGGGATCGAAGCCGCGGCCTCTCGCTTCACAGCCGGCTACTCGCCCGCTACGCCACGGAGCCTGACAATTTTACTGGCTTATGAACGCAGACAAGTACTGTGCTGTGAACCGGGAGGTGCAGGGTTCGATTCCTAGATCGGGCTAAACAAATGTTCTAATTTAATCTGTCCGGGACTGGATCCCTCAGAGGTGGTTGACGACAGGCAGCCAGCCGGTCGTAAAAACAGCTAAATCATTTTTTCAACTTGCTTGAAAAAGTGTACTGCGCCTTAAGTGTACTCCACATTAAGGTGGGATAATGGCAGGTAGAAAGAAAGATAAACACAAACAATTAGTTACCATCTGCTGGAAAGGGTTAGATATCGAAAATGCCAATGGCACAACACAGCCGTTCTGACAGCAGTGCTGTCTACTCTGTAATGAAAATTGAAATCGGGGTATTTAGGTCTTCAAAAAGGAAATGTGGGTGTTCTAGTTCGCTAGTGCGCATTTTCATACCCCTTCGGGGGTACAGGCGTGATACAGGCTTATATACTGATTTCTTAAGTTTACGCGAATGCTATTCATTGAATTCATGTAGATCGGAACATAACCGGTTAACTTTTTTCATTTTGTATAATTCTAAAATGAAGGTAGATTTTGTAATACTAACATTCTTGGACAAATGACATCTCAGTCCGACCCATGACCACGAAGACAAAGCCTTCGAAACGTCGGGAATAAAAATTAAAACCAAATCGTGATAGAATCCGTAAAAATAGTTTTATTTCAATACAGGCTTATGTTATGTTATGATATACCAACTACCATTATCGATAATCATAGAACATCCCCATGTATCCAACTCAATCCCGTAATAAATATACATTTTGTTCCCAGTCTAAAGAATCATCATCAGTGCTCAGTTGTGATATATCTGCGGACGACAAGTTCATAGTGACGGGTTCGGGCGACAAGAAGGCGACAGTGTACGAAGTGATGTACTGAACTGTGAGTGGTGAACAGTGGCGGTGTAATCTCATAGGCAATAACGAACAAGTGGTCCAGTGAAGTGAGAATGATTTTATATTGAAACGTGTGGGAGGCTGTTGAGGTTTTATTGTAGGTTAGCTTCCATTCGTTTTTTGACTCTAAAAATAGTGATTTGCATTTAATAAGATCGATAATTTTTTTTATATCCAAAGATGAAATCAATGTATTGAATTTTATGTATAGCTATGCTTAGGCAATAAAAATGTTTACGAAATTAAGTGAAATAGTTGGATCTTGATATAAAAAATATGTATTCAACAAATATACAATATTGCCTTATGTCCAGGTTGAATGTTATTTTATAGAATGATTCTTAAAAATGTTTTATTTGGGACAAGAAAAAAGTTGATGGAATGAATGGTATTCGAAACTCGTTTAAGCATTCAGTGCTTATAATACTGCCTTTTTATGTGTTTATTGTACAGTTATATTCACTTTCACAATTGGACCGTGTTGTGCAGAAATGATCCAACCCACATTTTTTATTGATGCCAACATGATCCTAAAGTCTAAGCCATTATAGACCATATTGATGTAAAAAAGAAATGTGGCTTGGATCATTTCTGCACAACACGGTCCAATTTAGACATGGTCTACAAAATTACGGTGCTTTAGTACAAAATATTTTTATTGAAACGTTTAATTTCAACAGCCTTCCAAACGTGTTTTAAATGGAATAAGTGTAACTTTAATGTATTGAATAGATGTTGCACCGTTAAATATGAATATTTTTAGTGTTATTATATATTTTTATAATGAAATGTGAAAATCATTTTCTATATGTTTTCAAAGTTGAGTTTAGTTCGTTGGTGATATGTGTTTGGTATCGGCAACGTATATTGTACAGAAAATAAAGTTTATCAAATGTTAAAATCGTATTGGTTTACATAAAATTGAGAATATTTAAGATTTTTGTCCAATTTGTAACATTGCAGATGGTTAGATTCTATGGGTTAAAAAATATCTATGTCGTCATTATTAATTGTCCCAATTTTGTATGTTTCGCCAAATCAAATAAATAGTGCAAATAAATGTGACTGCCTCGGTGGCGTGGTGGTATTTCGGTACGACTACGGTTCTAAGGTCTCGGGTTCGATCCCCGGGTCGGGCTAAGTGATATTGGCATTTTTCCATATCACCCCGGAGTCTGGAATTTGTGCCCGATATGGCGATAGGCTCGCCCCCTATCACATCTGGGACGGAACTAAGCTCGGCGAAATGTGGGTGTTCTAGTTCGCTAGTGCGCCTCTGCCTACCCTTTCGGGGATACGGGCGTGAGCTTATGTTATGTTAATGTAAATAAATAGTACACGATTTATTTAACATAACTGACCTGCGCAACTTGGTCTGCATCACACGTAGGTAATGGGTATCCTGCACTAGCTTTTTCGAAACAAAACACTAAAAACACATACGCAACGATTTTAGCTGTCATCTGCTTGTAGAACAATTGACCATAGATAATAATGCATGTTTTGTGTAGGTGTTTTGTATAATGTTTTGGTGCAGAAGACCCAGGTTTACTTCAGCCGTTTACGCAGCGCAATCAACAGAAGCTCTCAAAAAGAATAAATTTACCCCGTTTTTGTAAAAATTGATGATGATGCGCTCCTATTGGTCTTAGCGTGATGTTATATAGCCTATTATAGCCTTCCTCAATAAACGGGCTATCGAACACTAAAATATTTTTTATTCGAATCAGCAGGTCCCGAGATTTGCTCGTTCAAAAAAAGTCTACAGCTTTATAATATTAGTATAGATTTCGTTTTTCGTCTATCTGTGAATTGATCAAACATCGTAATTGCAATATAATCTATATCCCTTCAAATAACAATTTGGTCAAATAAAATATAAAAGTGTGAAGGAACAATTGCCAATACCTAAACATGTATCCAAACTATTTCTTATGAGTATTTATTAAGAATCCTAAGTTACATGTAATGTTTCAGACTGAAATATTCAGATATCAATTTCACGTATCATGTCAATTTACATACGAATTTAGTCTTTATTTCAACATGTTAGAGTTGAATGACGCATACAATGTCGGCAGTTGTGCTGTATAGTTAGTACATAGATTGATTACTCACCGAGCCTTACTTATAAAAACATTTTAGCTGAGCAAATGGTTAAGAATAGTCTGTAACTTTTTTTCCTTGTGTCACATTGTTTGAAAATAAAAGGGACAGACTATTCTTAACCATTTGCTAAGCCAAAATGTTTTATAAGTAAGGCCAAACATGTTCAAATCAAAAGCAGAGTCTTAAGTGATGGGCTCCAGTGTATTAGAAACATCGATATATTATTTCCCTAGATGCACAGTTGACGCTCGGAAAATGGGACAGGAAAGGTAATAAACAGTTGCATACAGTCGGACGGCGATAGAATTCTAAATGTCAAAATTCAAATTTCAGAACGCTTGATCATTCCATTTAAAAAGCTACTTTATAACACTTGCATAGGGTTATATTTGTGTTGATTAAATTAGAACTTGTATTCTTTTTCTTTGTTTTATTCCTGAGCCCACATTTTATGAGGATATTTGCAAAGAACTGTGCATCTAGGGTATATTATATTGATGATTAGAAATCGTATTTTTTATTTGTAAATGTCAAAATAGGCCTTGATCATTAAAGTCTCTAACATATAAATACCAAATAGTGTGTTTTAAAAATATTGAATTATCAATACACGGATTTCAGGTCAGTGTTCTAAAAATACCTAGTAATTATTAATTTTGACTTTGAAAATTTCACAAAATTAAATTTCAACGACAAATAAACAAATAGATGCTACCATGTTATACGCCCACAAAACATAGCAGAACGAAAGAGACCAGAAGTGTTGCGAGATAATAAGCCCCTGACTGGCTGAAAGCTATGTACATAAGGCTATGCAAGCGAAATTGAGCAATAACACAATCAAATACGATTCAAATTAAAAATAACTAGACCCAACATCCATGTATATAAAATTATCAGGAATTTTACAGGTAAAAGGTGGTTAAAATAGATTTTATTGTGAATTAATTTTATGGTTATAACAATGGAATTATACATTCCTATATCAAAACAAATAAATACACCCAATGTGAATTCAATGCTAACAGAAGAATTTAACTTTACACTCTTAAAGGAAAGACTTTTGAGTATGTATAGGTTTTTGTTAGGTCAAAATTAGCTACATATGTGGCGCTCAACTTTAAAACTAGTGTGTTCCTTTCTTCCTTACGTCAAATACTTTGGAAAGAAAAAGGCAACACTTGTTTTTAGTTGAGATTTTTTTTTTTATAAGTAAATGCCCTAATGTCTAAGACATATTTCATTTTTGTTCACAGTAGGCACGGGAGCACTTCACATTAATGTAAATTGTAATTTGTGGTTGTAGTTCCTTTAATGATTATTTTGGAAAAAAAACATGGGCAAATTAATTTATGGTAATTGAGATCGGTATATTATATCGTACTTAAATACGGGGCCTTTGCAAAATATGTTAATTCCAAACAATTAAGGATCTGCAAATGTGATATTAACTGTTCATGAACATGATTATCTTACTATTTGATGTAACACCCGATTTGACTGTAAACAACTATTTGTTATTTTCATGCAAATTGAATTGTATTACTTTGATTATATTTATTATTTCCATGTGAGTAGTTTTTCTTTTTGGAAGGTCGAACCTTTTTTTGGCAAAACTGTATCAGAAACGGTTGATTCTTTTTTATTAATCTATGAAAAATATTTGCTTTTAAGTAAGGATTAATAGTAAAAGAAGGGGTTTCATACCAAATAAATAAATACACCCAACAGTCATACACATGGTCCTGACCCCACACTAAGATCGAGTCTTGGGTCGTCACAACACCCAAACCCGAAACACGGACATTTGTCTCGGTGCGGGAATCGAACCCGCGACCTAACGTTTCACTGCCGGCTACACGCCCGTTGCGCCACGGAGGCTGTCAAACGAAATATTATTGATGATTTTACGAATTAAATCCAATGACTCGTCGTGGTAGCATGGTCTCTTCCCTTAGCCGGTTTGGCTGTGGCATAAAAAATGTTTTTGGGTTTTGGCGGGAATTCTGACGGTGTGACGGGTGGTCGCTTGTTTTAATGATTTCATATTCTAGTCTAAAGTTGTGCTTGTGGTTTAAATGTGATGTGAATCTAAGCAATAAACATCAACGAAGATGGACAGTATGTGGAAGCTTTGAAATAAGTGATTTTGGACGCGTTTTGTCAGATGGATGGGTCGACCTTGTTCGACTCCTCTGCTGCGAGAAAATCGTCTGAAAAGCATCAAACTGGAAGGAATTAACGCCAAAACTCCAGCAGGGCCTTGAAATCGAACACATCCGATTTCATTGCACTTGTGAAAAAATAGATATAAGCAAATAAAGAAATAAAAAGCACTTAAGACGAGGCTGTATGGGCTAGATCCCTTTGCCTTCCCGAAAGGGAAAAAAGAGTTTTGGCGGGAATTCTTACGGTGCGGGTGGTCGCTTGTTTTAATGATTTCATATTCTAGTCTAAATTTGTGCTTGTGGCTGAAATGTGATGTGAATCTAAGCAATAAACATCAACGAAGATGGACAGTATGTGGAAGCTTTGAAATAAGTGATTTTGGACGCTTTTTGTCGGGTGCATGGGTCGACTATGTTCGACTCCTCTGCTGCGAGAATAACGTCTGAAAAGCATCAAACTGGAAGGAATTAACGCCAAAACTCCAGCAGGGCCTTGAAATCGAACACATCCGATTTCATTGCACTTGTGAAAAATTAGATATAAGCAAATAAAGAAATAAAAACCACTTAAGACGAGGCTGTATGGGCTAGATCCCTTTGCCTTCCCGAAAGGGAAAATAAAAAAAAAATAAAATAAAAAAAAAATGTTTTTGACATTTCTGCATTTTTACACTTGACAGCTGATACAGATTTGTTCATTGTTGGCAAAATAGTTTTGTTCCAAAATATCTTGTTATTCGTTATAAAATCATATATGATTTTAAGGCCATGGTGTAGCTATTAAGTGTAAAAACAATATATAAAGTGAAAATGTCGCAACCTAACCTATTAGATATAGTTCCCGACCAATTATTTCAATCTCACTCCATTGCCGATATAGACCAAGTTCAGAAGAAACTGCAGTATGAAATTGAAAGGAAAAGGGAAGAATTACGTGCTATGGTGGGGTAAGTTATGATAATACCAATAAGTCGAACTATAGATCATTAAAACAATCATGTTTACACTTTACCAGGAGTCGATCAGGCACAAGGATTGACAAGCACTATTTGTGTATTCCAGGGAAAGGTATAGAGATCTTATCCATGCTGCGGATACTATTGAGGACATGAAAGTAACCACAACAAGCACATTAAATCACATCACAGAAATGGTATCGGCATGTAGAAATCTTCACAACACACACTTAGTAGGCTTCAAGATTGATAACAATGCATCAAATGCACAAAGGTAATTAAGTACTAAAACGTTGAAATAGTTTTAATAAAGATTTCTTAGGTTTAGGTATGTGAATGTTATTAATTGAAATGAAACTAGTTTTTTACAGATTTTATCAGAATTTGTGTGTGTGTGTATTTATTTTATATTTATTTCTAAAATAAAATAAATACCAAACAAATTGTGGTAAAACTAGTTTCATTTCAATAGTTTTAATAAAGTGAGCCGATCACCCATCTGTGCATCTGCAGAATTATAAGAACACAATTTCTTTCTACCTGCCCTTATCCCACTTTAATTGTCAGTGCAACATACTTTTTCAAGCATGTTGCAGAAAGGATCTGGCTTAGTTTTTACGACCGGCTGCCCGCCTGACTTCAATATGAGGGATCCAGACCCTTTTCAGTCTTTATTATTTATCCAGTAGGTAATAAAACTAAACTATAATGATTTCTTAGGTTTACGTAAATGTTATTCATTGAAATTAAACTATTTTTATGGATTATATCACAATTTGGTTTAAATTTTTATGCCCGACGTTTTGGAGTATTTTTTGTTTATGTTTCGAATTAAATTTAAAACCAAATTGTGATATAATCACGATTTGGTTTCAATTTTTATGCCCGACGTTTCGGAGTATTTTTTGTTTATGTTTAGAATAAAAATTAAAACCAAATTGTGATATAATCCGTAAAAATAGTTTAATTTCAATGAAAAACGAAACTAATGGTAAACTATAGATTTCAGTTAAACTCCAACCCACTATACAGTTTGTCTATACAAGTAAAATTATTGATGGAAATTCCTGAGAAAATATGGACCTGCATAGAAACCGAGGATTTTGTGAAGGCCACACAGCTGTTTATAATGGCTAGACATGTCAATACAGGTAATATGAATAAAATGAGGATCTTTTGATTAAGTTTTTCAATTCAGTATTAGCCTAGAGTCTGGAATTTGTGCCTGATATGGTGATAGGCTTGTCCCCTATGAACATCTGGGACAGAAATAAGCTTGGCGAAATTTGGATGTCCTGGTTTGCTAGTGCGCTTCTGCCTACCTCTTCCGGGATACAGGGGTGAGGTTATGTTTTTTAATTTTAAGAGATAAGGCGGCCTTAACCCACAGAGGCGGCACATATATATATGTTTTATAACCGTATGGGCCACCGGAAGCCGAGCTGCCAGTGACTATTTAATTGACCTTTAGTATTTAAATATTCGAGGATATATCTATTGAAAGCGTCATAATCATCAAGATTGATTTGTAAAGGTACTGAAGCCTATTTTTAATATCATAATTTTAACTCTACTAGGTTTACAGCTTCAAATGGGTGGTACAAATATAAAACCAGGCATGCACTCGTTACAAAGGCTTGTCCATCAACAGTGGAACTCTATATCTAATTTCAATCAGACAATAATCAATGTGTGTAAGGAGAAATTGCAAGATGTTGATATAAGCGTTGAGGTATGTGAATTTTTGGCCTACAAAGTGGACCAGCCTGGGGCTTGATTTGCTATGTAGAAAATCTGTAAGTGAACTTTTGGACCAATTTTCAAGGTGTTTTGCTTACTCCAATAATGATCCCTTGATTGAAGGAGTTTGGAATAATCGTTTTAATAAACACCAGCAAAGACATCAAGGTGGACAGTCAACCTGATAAAGGTTGCAGGAAGTAGCTGGATGCATGCTGCTTCCTGAAATATTTGGGGGTGGCCTATGTCCAGCAGTTGGAAGTCCTGTAAATGATGATGATAAAATATGCACAATTGGGTACTTGATTATGTTTAATTTTATACACATTTTTATATCTAATAGCAAATAAAATAAAAAAGAAACCCTTCTCTAACAACCGTATCGAAATTGATTGAAAAATGAGGCAGTAATTCATATTTTAAATTCTGCAATGAGAAAGAGTGGGGGCATAGTGGGGATATCTTGCTATACCTTTCCAACGCACGCAACCATTATGTTTGTGACGTGAATTTACTGATACTTGTCTTTCCCGCTGTTTGAAGGTTACACCAAACTACTAAGGCTTATAACTTTTTTATTTTTGAGACTATTTCAATATTTCTTTCTGTGCTACGTTTTATATGACGAAAATTTCGTATAAAATCAATTAAAAAAATTAGTCAAGTACACATCTCGATTTTTAAAAGTTTATGATTATAAAATACTATAATCGCCGCAGGGCTGTAAGCTTACTGGAAACTAGGTGTTGCCCGCAACTTCATTTGTGTGGAAAGGTGGCAAATCTATACACGGGCACCGGACACTTTTTTGGTATAAAAAGTAGCCTATGAGCTATTTCTATATCTCTCTGAACCAAATTTCCTCCAAGTCCATTCAGCCATGATTGAGAAACAAACATCCATCAATCCAAACTTTTGCAATATTACTTTAAATGTTTCAACACAGGTAGCTTGTTCCTGCTTAGTGAGCCTATATCTCCTAGATTCGCAGTCTATGGTGGAACTCCTCGACACTCTGATAACACTGCATAGTAACAACAGCCTCAAGTCCACACTGCAGTTTGACCTCGCCAAGATTTTAGAAGGAGATGTCAAAGCTCAGATTAAAGATAAAGTTGTGAACGGAGTCAAAAATGTTTTGAAAACCGTTGTGTTGGTGTATGCCTGTTTCGTTGGTATGTTTTCATTTAAATATATTTAATAGCAATAAAATTAATATTGACACAGTATTGTTCTAGGATAACCTGTCGTATCGTATAGTATAGGTAAAATATTCATATATCTGAAAAGATCTGCAGGGTTACCACCACCTCTTATAGCAGTATTATTATATTAATTCTTCGTTTGTTTTGTATAAGATTATAATAATACTGCTCTAAGAGGTGGTGGTAACCCCCTGAAACAAATAAATCAACCTGTTGAATTGACTAAAGAGAATGAATTCGAAAACAATTTAACTTTTTTTTATACTATACATTTCATATATTTAAAAACGATTCGGGAGAACATCATATTATGTTGTTTTATAGAACCTTGATGTGATTGAATGTGTTATAATTAGGTACTTAACTATTTTTGAAATGTATTCAGGGTTATTAGTTTATTAGACGTTAAAAAAATGATTTCCTAATTTATGTGGATATTTTTAAGTGAAAAAATAGTAATAAATAGTATAAGTAATTTAATTTGCCATGAAAACGTGTCTGTTGACTGTTGATATGGTGGATAGATCATACGTTATTTACCATAGCATAGATAGATAATCTCTTATAAAAAAATATTGATCGACGATCACATTCGAAGTTGGGTTGAGTTTTAAATAAAAATATGAAAAAAATGTATTTAAAAAATTACTATAGTCCCAATTATTTTCTTCTCTCAAATCATAGTAAATATTATTTGAAATATTTCATTATATATTTTGTAGATAACGACGGTGGCGTGGTATTGGCGAGATTGAAAGAATTATTCAGAAAGGACTCCCAGCCTTTAGTAGACTTGGTGAAATTCAGTAATCCACTAGCCCTGAAGATGTTGCCCCCCACTATATCTAATTACAGGTAAGATAATACAGAATTGTTTACACACTTCTATACTATAAATAAGTATTAATACTACTACGTTAGATCGGTTTAAGAAAACTTTATTTCTCATAAAGAATTACAAAAATTCACTCACTGAGAAATCATAACATGACAATGAAATAAAACAAAATATATTAGCGTACTTGCAGACTTAATAAATAACAACATTAGTATTAAAGAGGGTATGCATTACAAAAATTATAAATAAGTAGAACATCACAAATTGAGAAACACGGATATATAATCGTTTAATAGTGAGACTGGACGTGGCATGATGGTTTTTCGGACGTTTCCATAATATGCGCCTTTAGTATTTTTTTAAAGCTAGACATTGTTTTACTATTTTTTATATTATTAGGCAACTTGTTATATATTATATGTTATAAATTCGATGATGATTTATATTAATTTCTTTATTGCCAGGTTGTTATCAAACAAAGAACTACTAGCCCTAGGTAAGGAAGAGATAACTAAATGCGTGCAAAACTGGAACGAGTGGGTAAAAACCTTCATAGAGACCAACGTACAAACGCTATTACAAAATATTACGAGGGTTAAAGTCCTGCACGAAATAAGAGAGGAGGCATTTAAAATTGGTAAAAAATTTCAATATGTATTGATTTTGTGAAGTCCGTTGAGTCTGCTTAAACGTAGGGTTGGTCAGACTTTATGGAAATCGATATTAGAATCATATATTGAATTTGGCATAATCATAATTTTCAATATACATATTCAAATTCTTATGTTGATAAAAAATATTGAAGTTGTTACATGTACATATTCTAATTTTATACAGGATCATTAACAATTAATGAAAAATTATTTTCAAATAATATCTAATTATTTATTTACCCATTTATATCCCAAAGCAAACTTTGACGCCTGTTTATATCTATGTTTTTATATTATTACAATATCGATCATTTATTAAATCATTCCATGTCACAGAAACACCATTGAACTGGAGCACAATATGCACATCACTAGACATCCCCGATGTACACGTGTGGTGTCACTATTACCAACCGCTAGTGACGTCCCGAGTGCAATCGATTATCGATACTCGATGGGTTAAACTCTACGATGAATTTAAGACTCAAATACTTGTCGACCTCACTAAAGTGTCGTCTGAGAGCGAGGTTGAGAAAGAAGCCGATATCAACTGGTTTGTGTGGAAGGATCTTATTGGCGAGACGGTTATCGAGTCGAGAAGTGATGTTATCAAAGTTATGAACTCACTTATGAAAGGTATAATATTCATTTTTACATTAGTGTCTGATTGAAAATAATATTGTTGTTATTACGGCCTTCATAAATTAGTTTCTAATGGTAAGTAATAAACAAAATACCAAGTGGTCCTACAGCACGAGGATAATATAACTATTTTTTGAGTTATAAAACTATTTTCTGACATTGCCTGATCCAGCAGGGTTTTGATGTCAGGCAGGCCGCCGGTCGTAAAACCTTATCCAAAACCTTTCTGCAACACGTTTGGGATTGTGAAAAGTGTTGGGATAAGGGCAGGTGGAAGGAAAGTAATTATAGCTAAAACTATAAATCGTCAACGTGACCTTAAAATACAATAACAATGATATAACCACAGACATATTACAAGAGGACATAGTCTCGCCTATGGTAAAACGAAAGCCACAGATAAGCCACGCACACACGCACCTCTACAAAAGTGCCCTACGTAAATAACACTCAGTGTCGCCGCCATTAAGTGTCAACAAATCGGATCGGCAAAAAATTATGCTTCACTATCAATGTTCCTAGCGCTATGTCCTCTTTTTTCTACGTCTGTGGATATAACTACGTAAAAAAATGTAAAAAAAATCATAGTACTACTATAATACAATCGATTTTATTTTCTATTAATTTTAGGCATGTCCCAACAAGACAGAGGGTACACTCCAACACTAGAGAAACTGTGTCAAAGTCTCGACAGTGAACTGCAGAAGCTTCTAGAAGACTTGAGGATATATCTATACAGGGATAAGAAAGACGCCGTTAGAGACAAGTTGATTTTCAGTTACGACGATGAAGACGATACCGATGAAATGTATATCGATAAAGGCGATGTTGAAATGTATCTGAGAGATGTCTCTGATAAGAACATTGGGAAGTAAGTAAATATGAGATAGGCTTATAACTTTACCACGTAAATGTATGGTATATGTGATATTGAGAATAGACAATCGACGTTTTGGCAGCCCCTGTGGTGTAACTGTGACACAAGAGGCTACGGGTTTGTTTCCTCCAAGATTTTTTGAGTGGTAGAGCCACGCTGTAGACAGTTACGACTACAGCACGAATTGATCGGCTCGACCGGATTGATACCACTGTCTCACAGAAAACCGATAGTTTCGTTCGGTGAGTGAGATTTCGGGTGGTCCAATTTCCTCCTCTCTTTCCCAATCCCTATTTCCCTCCTTTTAGGTTGGTGGTCTGTGGTGTTGGATGTTATTTATTTATCTATATTTTAGGATGCTGCAATACATAAAAGCGTGTTTCGAGGAATCGACTCTGCAATCGACAGAGCTTCAAAGAAAAACAACAGCAATATACACAGCACGATTCACTCAAGCTATAATGAACCTTATGCCACATCTACGTAGATGTTATATTCCTGAAATTATCGATAGTATTGGCGTAGTACCCATAGATGATAATGCATTACAACGGTGGAACAAATTGTGTGTAGTTTTGAATGAGAACTGCCAATTATGTTGGAGCAAATGGATCGATATCGTTGTGGGGAAGATCGAGGATTTGACCAAAGGTTTGCCGCAAGAGTTCACGTTGGAGGCCAACATCGATTATCTTATGATGGTGAGTTTGACGGTTATTATGAAGTAATACGAAGAAACGTTTATTAATAAAAGAATTATTGACTCTTAGTCACTCCATTTGTGAGTCGATATGGTTAAAATAGTTTTGTAAATAAATACATATATAGACTCATGCCTTTTTCCCATAGAGGTAAGCAGAGACAACGGATTTCCACTTACGATCCTTAAATACCTCTCGCCTCATTCAGTCTCATTACATTCTTCATGCATGCACATCGGTTTGGGGTACTTTTAATTTGACCTTTCTTGAGTATATGTCTGACTTGGCCAGAGAAAGTTCGATGAGATCTTCCTCTTCCAACTTTACTATTCACTATTACTAATCTAGAGTTAAACTTAAACTCGGTTTATCCAACAGCTCACTCCTATCTTTAAATCGAGTTTTGAGATGAATAGGGATTTATCACGGACCTACAAGTGGCCCTAAATGTCTATCCAAAAAAGTACTAAACGCCGTGCGCATTTTTATATGGCAAATATATGAATTGCTAAAACTATAATTATGAAATATCGACTCTGCAATATAACACACATACTTTTCTTTTCCAGCAATGGGACGTAATAAAAATCACAGAAAAAGATGACGATGGCAACGCCATAGAATCTATAATAAAAGTACCGTGCGGGCCTTCATTAAAACTGCAAGAATTTCTATATGCTGTCAGTAGAATATTAGACGAGGTGGTCCCCCACACTCTGCCTATCGAAACTCATACATCTTTTATCGAAAAGTTGTCAGACATCACTTTCTCACATTACAATAAAGTCATAAGAGAGAAAGAGTCAGATATAAATCAAAGATGTGCGCTACAATTGTTAATGGATGTGAGGCATTTAACGTTATTATTAGTACCTCGGGAAAATAAGAATACTATGGAGTTTTCGCACGGGATCTGCGAGTTTTTGAGACAGAAGATAGATCCATTCGATTATGATGTGTTTTATCCATACATACAGACTAATTTGAAGAGGTCTGTGCAAAGAGTACAGGTAAGAAAGATAATGCATAATATTATAATCACAAGTTTAAAAACTTCAAATCCGATCGTGACCAAATTTATAAGAAACTCGTGAAATAAGCTCTATCGAACACAAAAATTTGAAAATCGGTCCATATCGTCGCGTAAAATACATAAAAAAAATACAGACGAATTGAGGACCTTCTCCTTTTTTGAAGTCGGTCGAGAATCGTCTCGAAGTGGTTGCATAGTTGGACTGTGAAACTTTCGAGCGAGCATCTATAATTGGGTACTTGATGATTTTTTGGTATTAATTTTATATGAAATTTACGTCATCTAAAATATAGCACAGAAAGAAATATTCTTATTTTTAAGTTTGGTGTAGCCTTCAAACTGCAGGAATCAGAATTAGGATAACCATGTCACGGGAATGATGATACAGGAGTTGGAAAGGGATAGCAAGATATCCCTTTGGTCATTGCCGAATTTAAAACATGAATTACCAACCTCATTTTTCAACCAATTTCGATACAGTTTTTACAAAAGGTTTTCTTTTTTTTATTTGCTATTACATGTTAAAAAAATATAAAATCAAACAAAGTCAAGTACCCAATTATCGAATACGTGTTCGAGAGGTTTGAGCTTGAGGTACTTTGCATGGCGCACTCATTAGCCATTCTGTGCTTAGTGCTATTATGTATTCTATGGTATTATGTAACTTATTCAAAGTTCACGGATAACAACACGATAACGATCGGTGAAACCAAACTTATCGATATTTGCAATCAATTAAAAAATACCATCATAAATTAAATTATACATGTATGAAACAAATTGTTATTGGAACAAATTCCCCGCTAAGTCTAATTTCTAAGAATTAAATTGTTTTATTGTACGCAAATTATTTAGATTTGCCTATGCTTTATGGCTTACTATCGAGCGATAAAGGTGCTTATGCTGTTTTTATTGTGTTTACTAAGATAGACAACAAGTAGTTGGTCGCCTAGTGGCAGCTGCGCAAGTCTTAGGTTCGATTCCTAGGTCGGGCGAGGGATTTCTCGACGATTTGCTCGAACCGGGATGCTCCAGTGGCGGGTTGACGTCAAGAAGGCTGGTCATAAATAATTAAGCCTATTACTTTCTGCAATTGCTTGGAAAAGTATATACGCCGAACCAACATTGATGTGGGATAAGGGCAGGTGGAAACTAAGTTCATAAAAAAAAAACAATTCAATGATATCAATTTTGTCTGTTAATAAATCAAATCATATTAATATTTTAGTATATTAATATTTTAGTATCAAATCATATTATATATAAAATGTTATCGCCATGATTCTATGCTCTGCTTTTGGCATGAACTGCCTTAGTAATTATTATAGGAAATGGAATTTTGGAAATGGATTTTTTATGACCATTATGTCATCTTTATTAGTCTTGAAAGCAGACTCTGTACAAATATGGCATTTTTTCCCTACCATTATCGGGTCATTTAACGATGAAGGAAAACATCGTGAGGAAACCTGCATACCCGAGAATTTCTTCACATGAATTTCGAAGGTATGTGAAGTCTACCAACCTGCATTAGACCAGCGTGGTAGACTAAGCCCTAACCCCTCTCATTAGTAGATGAGGCCCGTGCCCAGCAGTGGAACAGTAATATTACACGGCTAATATTATTATTATTATCGGGTCGTTTAATACTCTTTTTTACATTTCAGACGTTACTGGGTAGTCTGGTACTCCATCATGGCCAGTTAACGGGTATAATAGGCACGAAGCCGGTGTTATCTGGCGGTACAGGTGACAAAGCAGCTGGCTTGTTAGCCTCAGGAGATTCGCATTGGTTCTCGTTATTGCCTGTCGCTACACCACCCAGTCAGCTCAAGAAGCAGGATAAACCGGTAAGTTCGATTTTATGGATTATATAGGCAGATGTTTTTATATCGACTTTTTAATAAGGCACTTAAGGTAATGTGGTTCGTGAAAAGTCGGTATTTCTCTCTAATAAGAATATCTGCTTAATTTTAATGGACGCCTAAATGTTAGCGTACTTAGTAAAGGGCCTTACCAAAAATAGTTCCACGGTCCGTTACTTTAATATTGGTAGTTAGGAGTCTCCAAATTGATGCGAAGATTGATATACCTATTATAGTTTCTAGTAAAGTTGAGATATAGAAATAAATTTATCTTCCAATGATGCACTCTCCAATGCAGTCTCGATACATTTAGGGAAGGTACTGCATTTTGGAATAAACTGGTAAACCGACAACAAATTTAAATGTAATTAAGAAATATGTATAGTACAGAAATACAATTATCTTTAAGGGTATTCTCATTGATATTGGTTGAAGTCATTATAAGCCAATTAGGGGATATCCGCTTCGCTTACTGGTTCAACGTGACATTAGCATGAGTTTTTAATTGTTCGTCGATAGATATCTGTTGTCTTATCCGATACTTTGCATTAGTATATATATTTCAGATTGTGTATATTATTATATTAACGTTTTATTTATCGATACAATTTTGAAATTTGTATATATTAGGAAAATATATTTTACAATATAATAATACAAAATGTACTTAGTACTAAACGTGTCGATTATTTCAAATCATTATGACAAAACTGGCGCTTGCGGCGTTTCTAGAAAATCGATAATATCATAAATTTTAATCATAGGGAAACTGGTCCCCAGAAACTGTTGAATTTGTTTGTTAAACCGCACACGTATCGATAAAAAACATTGATTTCAAAGATAAAGGCGATAAAATCGAATAATCGAGGCACTTTTGACGATCTGCGCTATGATATAATTTTATCTTTATGTTTATCGATATATGAATTGTATCTAATATTGCTATGGATTAGGTATTAATTTTGTCCTATGTTTCTATATTTTACTATATGCAGAATGATGGCGATGTCTTGTTCTGAATGGAATGGTAAGGTGTTCGTTGGATTTCACTTTATCGATAAAATCAAATATCGATATAACTAATCTAAGGATATAACTAATTCATTGACTAGTTTTATGACAACTTCTAACAACTGAAATAATTATAACAATTCATTTATTTATTGTTGAGAGTGAATGCATGGATATAATAAGTGTTTTTACATAACATTTTTGTTTTTAGTGAGTTTTCTATATCACTCGTCATTGATATATTATTTACCTAGATACACAGTTGACGGTCGTAAAATGGGACAGCAAAGGAGTGCTTAAGCACTCGTTTTGCATACAGTCCGACGCCGATGGAATTATAAATTTCAAAATTCAAATTTAAGAACGCTTGCTCATTTCGTTTAAAAAGCTACTTTATTACACGTGCATAGGGTTATATTTGTGTTGATTTAATTAGAACTTGTGATTTTTTTCTTTGTTTTATCCCTGAGACCACTTTTTAGGAGGATATTTGCAAAGAACTGTGCATCTAGGGTATATTATATTGATGATCACTCGTATGTATTTATATTGTGCATATTTTATGAGTTTTATGGCTGATGATGATGATGATACATTAATTTTGGTTGGAATTTTGTTTATTACATTCTAACTGTACATACAAGTAGTACATATAAGAGCTAACATTTTATTGACTAATCTTGAATCTTTATTCCAAACCACAGAGGTTTCGGCTCTACGCGCTTTCTACAAGCACATTGTAGAAAGGATTCGGTTTAGTTTTACGATCGGCTGGGGTATCCAGTTCCGGGAAAATTAAACAACATAATTTTACATTTGCTTTAATTTATGATAGTATTTTAAATATAATAGACTGGCTCGGTGGCGTGGTTGTATTTCGGTACGACTACCGTCCTGAGGTCTCGGGTTCGATGCCCGGGTCGGGCAAAGTGCTACTGGATTTTTCTATATCAGCCCGGAGTCTGGAATTTGTGCCCGATGAGGCGATAGCCCCCCCCCCCCCCCCTATGACATGTGGAACGGAACTAAGCTCGGCGAAGTGTGGGTGTTCTGGTTAGGTTAGTCCCCCTCTGCCTACCCCTTCGTGGATACAAGCGTGAGCTTATGTATGAATATAGTATTTTAAATATCTATTTATTGCAGAGTTATGAGAATTGCATTATCAAAGGAATAAGTAATTTTTATAATGCGATTATTTTGATTGCAGTTAAGACAAAGTTATTTATTAAATACTGAATCACGTCATGCGGGGATATTAATTTTATATCGAAATTGATAAAAGTGCAATCTCTTTGATTGCAATATTTTATAACATTATTTGTAAAATATATCGAGGGAGTTTACCTTACTTATTTACATAGAATTTATTTATTACGACAATATGACAGATTACGATCACATCACTAAAATTATCCGAATGCATTGGGTTGAACAGAAACAAAGCGAATCGCGAATTTTCGCTTTTATTGCATGTATATAAGACATATTGTTTCCGTTCTAGATTTTGTATGATCGAAAGTTATTTTTTAAATAAAAAAAATACTAGATAGAAAAAGAAGTACTAGGGTAGTCTCTTGTAGTACTAGATTTTATAATCTTGTTCTAGGATCAGGGCTATGTGTTTGATTGTAGGATTTTATTTATTTAACTTAAGTTTATTTCAGGTAAAAAAGAAGCAAGTATCCGCAGCAAGTCCGAACAAGTCTCGTTCGGATATATCCGACATAATGACCGGCTCGTTGCCGCTCAATTTCGCGAATGCACGCTCCGGCGCAGCTTCCTTCTTCACTTCCATGACCTCGGATTGGTTCAGCGGCTCGTAGTTTTATTTATTCCATATTTTAAGATAATAATTATTATTACTTATTCCATTTTAATTTAATTTATGTAATGTATTCCTATTGCAATTAATACATATTTTAATTTGTTTATCTTTGTTTTAATGCAAGTTTTTAGTAAATCCTTAAAAATACGATAAAGAAGGACCAATATCACATGTGTAAAAACTTAACGGAACGACTTCAAAATGTATCCGATCGTTATTAAATTTTACGAGACCACCTAAGCTCTATCAAACACAAAAGGAATCTTGAAAATCCATATTTCGCGGGGAATTATGCGTGTAACATACATAAAAAAACAAATACAGACGAATTGAGGACCTTCTTCTTTTTTGAAGTCGGTCGAGAAAATCTGGCATGATTCTGGTGAACAACGATATGCCCATTATTTGTCAGTAGTCGCTGTTTTTATGGATTGCACTGCACATAAAAATCAGGTCTAGTGTCACTTTCCCGTGCTCGGATAAAAAAACTATAATTAATATAAAATCACAGTTTAATTGCTATCTATCTAAATTAATACAAAATAACATATCTTACAAACTTATACGGTAAAATATCAGTGCAAAAGCTTTACGCAAACGTTTCAGCGGCCAATCAGTGTTTTATCTCTTTTTATCTTAAATTATATGACGCAAGCAGGAAAAGGACAAAACACTAATTATACACTGACGTAAGGTAAAATCTATATACATCAAGCAGATGTCTTTACATCCTTTTTGGTGTCTACACTTCTTGCTTGCACTCTGAAGGTGCTGCTGTATCCGTCTCCATATCCGCCGAAGTAGTTCCCGGCGCCCGGGTAAGGCCGGTCGTATCCGGATGTGTATTGGTTATACCCGGGTCTTATGCCCTGGTACCCGGAGCTGCCATAACCCGGGCGATAATCATAACCAGGTCTATAGTTGGGGCGGACTCCTGTAAAGTAAGGATAAATTATAACTATTTTAATTAATTACTCGTCCTGTGGCGGATCATGATGATGTGATATTGCAGCTTGTATTTTCTTTTACGATTTATATGAATTAATTCTTTCTACCTGCCTTTATCCCACCTTAATGTGGGGTCAGCGCAACATACTTTTTCAGCATGTTGCAGAAAGGATTTGGCAGTTTTTACGATCGATTGCCTTCCTGACGTAAATCCTCTCAGGGGGATCCATTCCCGAGTCAATTAAATTAGAAAATTCGCTTTGCCCGATCTGGGAATCGAACCCACGACCTCCCGGTCCATAGCCCATGATGCCACTAGAGCAAGGAGGCGACGATTTATATGAATTAATAAAACCATTTATGGACCAAAGCCTAGTGGAATCTTGTAGTAATAATATTAAATTCAAAATGCATTCTGATGCGTAATTTGGTGTTCGTTCTAATTTTTTACTATCAAAATTAAAAGCATCGATGCATGATACAGATTTAAAAATACTGATTTCTTTAGTTTACGCGAATATTATACATTGAAATAAAACTATTTTTACGAATTCTATCACGATTAGGTTTTAATTTTTATTCCCATAAAAAAAAAAAATTAAAACCTAATCGTGATAGAATTCGTAAAAATAGTTTTATTTCAATTTAAAAATACATTAATCTAAAATAAAATTACTAATACACTATGAATAATTTTGAATTTGCAATCTACTTTCGTATAAATTTCGTGTTACGTGCCCAGACTTACATTGCAATCGGCACATGAATCATATTTTATTAAATACAAAAACGAATGACATCAGAAAGCGATTATTATTCATTGCGTGTACTCTGTGTAAGAATATGTTAAATTATGTACCTATATCACTAGTGCATTGACCACTCGACAGATTTATTGAAAATGAATTGGACCGTGTTGTGCAGAAATGAACCAACTCACAAAAATGAAAAATAATTCTATTGATGCCAATTCTATTGATGTTCTAAACCATTAATAGACCATTTTGGTGTCAAGTTTTTTTTGTGGGTTGGACCACGTTACAATTGGGCCGTGTTGTGCAGAAGTGAACCAACCCACAAAAAAGTTATTTTTATTGATGTGATTGTTTTTTTTTGTGGGTTGGATCATTTCTGCACAACACGGCCCAATTGTAACAATGCTACGTAGTGGCGTGCAGTACGTACAGACAAAGAGAAGTGTCTAAGTTTATTTTGAAGAATTGTCTCTTAATTGTTAAGGTAGGCATTGGCCTACGTTAGTACTTTTCTAATTCAATAAAAATCATAATCAGAAACAGATTTTCAAAATTTCTCCTCGACATTTATATTTTAAATGAGGATTTTAACGGGAAGTCTGACAGGGTGGATGTCGCTTGATAATTTTTTCAATTATATATGGTTGTTGTTTTAAAGTGATGTGGTTTTATGCATCAAAGTTCAGCGAAACCGAACAGTATAATGTAATGTAAACTTTTTAACCGGTGATATTTGATGATTGTTAGCTGACTTTGTTCAGTCTATTCGCTGTGTGAAGGTCATCGAAGTGGCATCGTACTGGAAGGAATTGCCGCCATAATCCCAGGAGGACCTTGAGATCGTTATATGGGTCTTATACCCATAGTCATTGCGGAAACTTGATAATTGGTCTTATTACCTTGACATTGGCTCAATCATCGCAAATGCGCCATTATCGTTAAAAGCAGAAGTTATTTTAAACCCGTTTGCCATCGCGCTAGTTTCGAATCGCGCAGTATTCAATGATGATAATGATGATGCAAAATGAAATAACGAATTTTGCAAGTTTTTGTCCACCTCAATCTGTATGTTTGTGCACATCGCTAATGTATAAGTATTATTGTTTGAGTATTGTCGAAAACGATGTAAGCATTTTGATGAAATTTCAGATAAAAGGATTTTAGGGCATTCGCTCTGTTTATGTAGGTACGCAGGTAAAGGTCATTTTAATACAGGAGGGGATTGGTAAGAACTGAAAATAAAGAGTTTAATTTTAGGCAGTCTTTAGCAGCAGTTAGTTTCATAGAAAACAATTACTGTGTTATCCTATGCAAACTTCAATGTGCGAGTCTATCTCGCATTTGGCGTGTGTTTATAACAAAAAAGTTTCAATGGAGTAGAAAATCCAGGCTAGGCGAAATTTTCCGTTGCCATCTATACACTACTGTGTCTATAATAAACGTATCAATACTTATTTTAATAATTTTTAAGTGTAACACGTTTATTCATTTAGTATTAAAGATAAGGGTGGCGGCATTGTGTCTAACAACTCAAACGATATCTTTCATAATCTAAACACGAAATAATCATTGTTCAATCGAAAGATATAACATAACAAAATAAAAAGTTCTTGGAATGTATCCTACGTATTTAAGGTAGATTAATAAATAAAAAGTTGGTACAATGATAATAATAATCACAAGTTTTAAAACTTAACGAAATTACTTCAAAACTATTTGATCTTGACCAAATTGATACGGGACCATCCTTGGAATAAGCTTTATCTAACACAAAAATAATTTTGAAAATTGGTCCACATTTAAATCTATAAATACACCCAACAGTCACACACCAAGCTTTGACCCCACACTAAGTATAATCCGTATCGTGGGTATCAGAAACTATGAGAAACTTTCGGTCTTACAACACCCAGACTTGAAACAAATATCTGTGGGCCACACAAACATTTGTCTCAATACGGGAATTGAACGCGCGACCTCTCGCTTCACAGGCGGCTACTCGCCCGCTACGCCACGGAGGCTGTCGCCGCTTCTCGTCGTCTTGGCGGAGATATCGTGTAACATACATAAAAAATACAGACGAATTGCAGACCTCCTCCTTTTTTGAAATCGGTGGAAAATAGAGTCGCTTTTTTGGTCTAGTGGCAGCAAATATGGGCTGCGAACCGGAAGGTCCTGGGTTGATTCCCAGATCGGTTGCGGTGGTTTTCGTAACACTATTTGCCCGGGACTAGATTCCCAGATGGGGGTTGACGTCGGCAGGTATTTGGTTGTAAAAACTGATCCAATCTTTTCTGCATCAATGCTTTAAAAGTCTGTTGCATCCCACATGAAGGTGGGATAAGGGCAGGTGGAAATAAAGAATAATAAAACCCTGAACTATTTTAAGTCTGGTTTTCAATGAGTCGCTAACTCATTCATCGAAGCCAAAGATTCTATGTATACTACTAGACTGGCTGTTCGGTATATAGAATGTGTGCACTAAGTCTCTGTTAATCGACCTCAACTCACTCATAGAAATCTGCTCTTTTCCTCAGCCGTGAAACGTCAAACACACGCAGTCATGTGCCACAATTTTACTTCGAAACAGCTTGTCTAGTAAATACACAAGGACTAAAGAAAAAATATGAGGAGCCGGCATCACCACGAAAAATAAGTGGTTACTATGAAGCCGGTTTCGCCATATTAGTTTCGCGATCTATTTACATGTAAGTTGTCACCGTGACATAAGAATTTAATAACGTACAAATAATTATTGATGTTATTGTAAATACGGTGATTTATTGACAATAATACTAATTTCGGAATATAAAGAATATGCCAATTGTTATATTAATGGGATCTTTCTTTTGCAAAGTCGCCATTTTGGTTTCGTGCCATACATTAGGAATGCTTCATTTTTTTGTAGTAATGCCCTGTCCTCTATATTCTTTTGTCTAAGTAAATACATAGAAGTCTTTGATTGAAGTATTCAAAATGCAGTCGGAGCGTGAAAACCCAACTTTATGATCTTAATGAGGTTAGCAAAATATTTGTATCGTTAAGTGTTTATGATAAGGTATTTAAATATTATATTAGTTTAATGGATCGTTATCAGTATGTTAAATAAGAACACGTGGTAACTTAAAAACAAAATCATGATGATTGTGATATTATGTCCTAGATTTTTTTTTATAAGAAGTCACGTTGTAGGAACTTTTTATTTCTACCTGCCCTTATCAAACCGTAATTTGGGGTCGGCGCAACACACTTTCAAGCATGTTGCAGAAAGGATTTGGCTTAGTTTTAAGACCGGCTGCCTGCCTGACGTCCACTTCGTCAAAGGGATCCAGTCCCGGCCAAATTACAAATAAATTATAAAATCCACTTTGCCCGACCTGGGAATCGAAACCAGGACCTCCCGGTCCTAATCCATATATGCTGCCACTAGGCCAAGGAGGCGACTCATGACGAGGAGTAATGGTGTAGGAACTTTAATTTCAAATTTAATAGAATTGTGAAGATATTTTCTGCAAATTAATGCCATAGAAATATACGTTTAATGCATAGACAGATTTTACTATTAGTTAGGTTTCGGGAATGGGCTTTGATATAATGGTAGGTAGGTACCACTTTTTAACTTAATAACGACCAAATTCAAAATTTATCCGATCGTGACCAAATTATACCACCCTACAATACCTATCAAAAATTTTAAAAAAATATATTAAAATAGCTCTATCGAACACAAAAATAATTTTGAAAATCGGTCCATATTTGGCGGAGATATCGGGGAACATATAAAAAACACATACGAAATTCATTCTACTTTTTCGAAGTCGGTCTAAAAATAAAATCTGGGTTGAAAAAATAAAAACATCTAAGTTTTGTCAGTGCCTTCTCTATGCTCAATGTCAGACAGGGCGGGAAATCTTGACAGCGATTACTATTATAATTTTAAACATTATACAAATTACGTTTTTTGTTACAGTTAAGAAGCGACATCCGCAGTTATTCGAACTATATAGTATTTAGGTATGTTTGGAAGGTCCTTGGCCGTGGTGGGAACGAATTGAAGGTCGCTTGCTATACGTATGCAAAAGTGGACGCGCCTTATAAGGCTGGGCATACACGTCTGTTACAGGTTTTGAATCTGAATATAAAGGTGTATAAATAGCACTCCACATATCGGGATTCAATAGGATTTTTAAATAAATAACACCCAAGTCAACTTAGTCGCCTCGTTGGTCTAGTGGCAGCATATATGGACTGTGGACCCGGAGGTTCTGGGTTCGATTCCCAGGTCGAGCAAAGCGAATTTTCTAATTTAATTTGCTCGGGACTGGATCTCTCAGAGGAGGTTGACGTCAGGCAGGCAGCGGGGCGTAAAAACTAAGCCAAAATTATTTCTGCAACATGCTTGAAAAAGTGTGTTGCGCCGACCCCATATTAAGGTGGGATAAGGGCAGATAGAAAGAAATAATAAATAACACCCAACAGTCTCACACATAGTCCTGACCCAACACTAAGATCTCTTGTGGGTAACTATGAGAGACTTTTGGTCTCACAACACCCAGACCCGAGATAAATATTTGTGGGCCACACAAACATGATGTCTCGGTACGGGAATCAAACCCGCGGCCTCTTGCTTCACAGCTGGCTATTCGCTCAGTGCGCCTCGGAGGCTCTCGATTGTTGTATCCATTCTACAATATTTGGTGTTTATTGGTGGACTTTTTGAAACCGTAGCAACAATTTTATTTTTAAAATTCTTCGCGCCCCATAGAACTATCGTAAAGAATATTTTAGCAACGTTGACCGATGTGTTTGCGAACCCTTTGGTATTTAACTCATAGTTTGAAAATCATTACACTTCTTTCGAGCAAACGGGTTAAAACAAGGATATAAAAATACAAATCATTAGGTTCACAGTCTTGGAATTGACTTGATTGTCTATTGTCGATTTCGTTTTTTGTTTCATGTCACTGTTCTGTGACGAAGCCAATGACCTGCTGGCTGGTGTATTGTGTAAATCTATTTTGTTTTTATACTAAGTTTTATCTGTCAAATCATGATTGTATCTGTAACTTGTAATCAATTTTCTTGAAGCCGCCAGTACACCTATTGGTACGCGTACCTATATGTATTAAGGTATTTAAATATATTTCTACTACAACACTATATAACACTGTGTTTTTGAGTGATAAACCCACGCTGTAGACAATTATGTCTACAGCACTATAAACAAATTCGGCAGTTTCTATTGTTCACAGAAAACAGATGTGAAGTGGCAGTTAAAATCATTTAGTAACAGGTGCTTTAAATTCTAATACAAAGAATATATACCTCCATAACCCGGGTATCCTTGTCCACCGCCATATCCGCCGTATCCGCCCTGATATCCGCCGTAGTTACCTGTAGGTAATTATTATTTGTATAGCAGTGTTATCAATGCGATAATGAGGATATAAATATATATGAGATTGGCTTTGCTATCTTACAACACCTATGTAAACCGACTATTTCGTTATAATATCTTCTGCTCTTTCCGATGTAAAATAGTATTCTATGTGACAAAATTAGATAATAAGCTGTACCAACTATTACATAGCATGTAGGCTAGAATTAATTAAATTAATTAAATATGTATCTTACCACCTCCATATCCACCTTGGTATCCTTGTCCCGGATAACCGATACTAGATCCGCCATAACCCGGGTATCCGCTCCCAAGACCACTGCCATATCCGCTACCATATCCGCTGCCGTACCCGCTGCCATATCCTCCTCCGTAGCCGCTTCCAAAACCGCTCCCATAACCGCTCCCGTAATCCCCACTGCCCAAGCCGCCGTAACCGCTATTGTATCCGCCATAACCCGGGTAGCTGTTTGAATTCCCGGGTCGCAGTAACCCGTATCCGCCGGTAGTCCTCCTTTGGCCGTCGGTTACGTCATTGCTGATGTCGGATATTCTCTGACCGATGGTCACGGCCAATGAGCAACACAATAAAAATACGCTCTGAAAAAGCAAATTACCTTGTTGAAGACATTGGTTCGTCGCCTTGAATCGTATTGAAGATATAAAACCACGTAAAGTATCAATTTTATTGTAGGCAGATTGTGAAGGAACTTTTTTATCGTTCGACGTTGATTGGCGCGTAATTTTGTTATTTAGCGTGTAAAGTATATCCGTATTGAGTTTTTATGGTAAATATTATTATAAAAAACAATATTTGCGGTTAATTGCTACCATGAAAAAGGGCATCAATTTATCTATGTATTAAGTTATATTTTTTTAGATGTTTCATTTGGAGATTAGGTTTATGTAAATAATATTTCTAATATAACATAAGTTCAAGCCTGTATCTCCAAAGGCATAGGTAGAGGCGCACTAGCGCACAAGAAAACCCACATTCAGCCCAGCTTAGTTCTGATATGATAGAGGCGAGCCTATCGGCATATTTGGCACAAAGTCTTCTATCATAGGTTTCAACAGAAATAAATTAGGCGTTATATCTTATCAAAAATACACAATGGAAATTAAGAATTTATTCGTACCTTATTTAAAGTGCTATATGAGAATTTCTGTCATTAGTCTTCATTATGAATTTAAATATTTTTCAAATATTATATAATGAATTGATACACGTAAAAGTAAAATAATCCCGCATACATGGATCTACGTTAAGTTATATACTTTGATAATAATCTCAACGGTGAAATTTTGAGCATTTTTTGTGAATGTTTGTAACGTTTATTGTTATTCCAAACATTTGAAAATCTTCCAGACAGCTTGTATCGCTCATTAATTATTGTCAAGATGCAGCGGTAGATTACACGTCCAATTCGGTAGCCGATATAATCTACAAATCGCCTATTTACCGTGCAGATAAAATCTAATCTGTATGTCTAACGCGTAATTAACAACGGTATGGTATCGCAAAGGTATCGATTGTTTCATCGCAAAGATAAGCATTTCATCTATTCTATAGATTCTTTGATAATTATTAAATCCGCTTTACATATTGCCGGCTGTAGAATGTCGGATGTCTTTATTAATTACATTATTAAAAAGTCAACTCACTATGGTTCTAAATTTAAATTTTTATAATCAAGGTGGTATAGATAATAAAATGTCCGTGAGCGGATGGATGTAAGCACCAATCACTCATTTTATCATGTCAATCAATTATTACGATTTATCATTCACTAATTCAACACAAACACAATATTCTAACTCACCAGGTGATTCATAATTAAATATTTGATATACACTAGTTCACGAGATTCCCGCTCGATCACAAACGCACAATGATAATGGTCCTCGGATGGCAGACCTTTATATGATACACGGTAAGTAGTTTAAGATTTTGCACGTGTCATAATGCATAATTTAGCTTTGTATTGTCATTGTACCAATACATATTTGGTGTCAATTAATAATAAAAATTATTGGTAGTTTTCAACGGTTTGGTAGCAACTTTGACGAAATTCGACATTCAAATACTTCGGTTTATATAATGCGGAGATAGTAATTTTTAAAGTAGGTATTTTTATTATTTTTATAACTAATAGTCATCTTTACTAATAAATGTGCAGTTCCCGTGGTATATATTTGTTAATTTCTTGCGAAAGAAGTCGCGGGCATAAAGTAGTGCGTAATATAAGTCACCTAAAACGTCTTTTGACTTAAAAGTCATAGAGAGAGGCGAGTAATTAAAATTACTTGTAATCATTTGCCACCTTGGTGGCGTAGTAGTATTGCGTTACTATTATCGCCCTGAGGTCTCGGGTTCAATCCCCAAAGTGATTTTGGATTTTTAACATCAACCAGAAGTCTGGAATTTGTGCCCGAAATGGAGATAGGCTCGCTCTCTATCACATCTGGGACGGAACTAAGCTCGGCGACATGTGGGTGTTCTAGTGCGCCCGTGCCTACCCTTTCGGGGGTATAGGCGTGAGCTTATATACCTACTAATTTAATTTTTCAGTAAATATGAGAAACTAGTAGCTAAAAATTTATCGATTGCATGAAATATCCGATTAGGGCTGACAGAAAAGTATGTTGTTATTAAAATATTTCATGTCATAGATTACGATATCAGATAAGTGTTGATCTATTGCATTAATTCTTGGATCTCATAGACAAATATATGTTTGATTTGATTACGAGTTTTTGAAGGAAGTTAAACATTTTTACTCTTTGTTCATGGTCGACTATTATTACATTTTGTATGTTGAATAATGTGATAAATCATAATGATAATAATCTGTTTTGCTGATGGTGCTTTGCCCGTGATAAGTGCCTTGTGTCTTAGGTTGTACAAGACTTTGTGGATGCTTTTCTATGAGACAGTGGTATCGATCCGGTCGAGCCGACCCATTCGCTGAAGAGACAGTTATGTACTATAACTCTACCACGTTAATGCATTTAAAAAAAAGTACGTTCTTAATTTATATTCGCAGTTATCAACCTACCATAGATTAGATTGATTGATTATAGTGTAAGCGGATACCGGTAGCAAAATAATAATTATTTAGGTTGACACGAATTTGAAAGCACGTGTAAAAGGAATTCTTTGTGATATAGCACCGGCTAATGAGCGATGGAATCTAATACCTATCTTTATCTGTAGATATTCATATTTGAGTGGTAGAGCCATATATTTGAGTGGTAGAGCCATGCTGTAGACAGTTGCGTCTACAGCGTGTAAGGAATTCTTTGTGTTAGGACTCAGGGCACCGGCTAATGAGTGATTGAATCTAGAGGTAATACTTACCTTAATTATCTGTAGATATTCATATTTGAATGGTAGAGCCACGCTGCAGACAGTTACGTCTACAGCATGAATGGACCGGCTCTACCGGTTTGATACCACTGTCTCACAGAAAACCGTCGTAAATGGCAGCTCGTTGTTGAGTTTCCTTTAGTGAGTCATATTTTCCAATTCCCCGCTCCCTTTTCCAGTACCTCTCCTATTAGGTTGGCAACGCAACGTTGATTTTGTGTCTTGGATGTCTATGAGCTGCGGAGATCATTTATCATCAGATGACCCATCTGCTTTTTGGCTACGAAAATAATTTGAAAGGTAAGATAAATTAGTTTCCCAGTTCGTATGGAATAAAATGGGTAGGTTCCTAATTCCCGAAATCTGGCTACCTAGATATAGTTTAGGTAGATAATAATAATATTCTCGTAGTCGAGTATCGTTAGCGTTGTATATATAAAAATCGGCTTCAACTAAATTCAAATTCAAATCATTTATTCTGCAAATAGGATATTTTATACCACTTTCACATGTCAATTACGAGTATATATTGATTTTAAGATATTGATAAAGTAATAATGGCGTCGGTATTTCGTGGCTATCCCTGAGGGAAATGCCGAAACAAACTCAAGGGTTATGGCCTCTTTTAAAGTCCAGACAATAAATGATATATAAAATTACAATTTAAAATGTCAACTTATTTCTAAATACAATAATACTACCTTAGGAATTCAGTCAAGTATTCAGCTCGCGTTATCCGACCTTGGATTTGAACCCAGGACCGGTTAACCAAGGAAGCAAGGCGAGTAGACAAGGCCTCAATGTCTTCTGTCATATTTTTATGATTATCGATACTATTATCATATAAAGACTATTTTCTATGGCCACGTTTTGAGGAGATCACAGTTCTACGTTGATCGCAAGTGTCAGATCATATCATGGGTGCATTCCCATGGACGGCCCAAAAAGCGCTGGCTGGACGTTCTGGAGGAGGATATGACAGCCAATGGTCTTACTGTGGAGGATGCTCGAGACCAGGCGGATTGGACGCCTTAAGGAGGTAGTTGGATCCTGGAAAAATGGCTAGGATAACGCCAGGCAGAAAGAAAAAAAATTACTAATTTCTACGAGTTGTGAAATTCTCTAGTAACGTTATTTTTCGCGATTTTGCTTATCAAGTCTGACTCATAATATGATAATGATCATTTTCTGATATACCGATAATAAACTTATTATAATAATCATTATGAAGATATCACGATGCAGACATGTCGGTGTCACAATGAAACTACAATTCATTGAAATTAAACTATTTTCACGGATTATATCACGATTTGGTTTTAATTATTATGCCTGACGTTTCGAAAGCTTTGCAGCCTTCGACCACGAAAAATTAAAACTAAATCGTGATATAATCCGTAAAAATAGTTTAATTTCAATGAATAACATTCACGTAAACCTAAGAAATCATTATGAAACTACAATTATTTTCGGTTTTATTTCATGTTTAATAGATACATAAGTTCACGCCTGTATCCCCGCAAGAGTAGTCAGAGGTGAACTTATAACGGACTAGCGAAATAGAACACTCACATTTCGCCTAGCTTTTCGACCGACTTCCAAAAAGGAGAAGGTCCTCAATTCGTCTGAATTTTTTTTATATATATATTTTTTTTTATAGAAGAGGGGGCAAACAAGCAAGTGGGTCACCTAATGTTAAGTGATCACCGCCGCCCATAAACATCCACAATACCAGGGGAATCATGGTTGTGTTGCGCGTTGCGTTGCGTTGCGTAGAATCATATATGTAGGTATGTTACGTGATATCTCCGCCAAATGTGGCCGATTTACAAAATTCTTTCTTCTTTCTTTGTGTTCGATAGAGCTTATTTCAAGGGTGGTCTCATATAAATTTGATCACGACCCGATTTGAAGTCGGTCTGTTAAGTTTTTAAACCTGTGATTATTTTCGTCTCATATATTGAGATATTATATGGAGCGAGCCTGTCGCCATATCGGGCACAAATTCCTAAAACAATCTAAGGCTTAGGAATTTCGGGGGTGTTTGAACTACCAATTCCCCCACCCAACGGCCTTGTGTATGTTCTTATGTATTAATTGCTCTATTTACTGTGATTTTCATTTAAGTATAACTATTCAAACATTTATTCTAGGATCTAGGTTGATTAAAGTTTGGTATCACATTCCAAAGTAAATATCTGCTCGACTATTACAGGAATATTATTTTTGGGAACTTTTATTTGTCTAAATTCCCAAATACTGACGGATATTAATCAAGAGTCTACAATTTCAGCTTAAACAGAAGTGTAGTATTTCTAAAGGCGGATTTGCTTTATATTTCTTCACGAAATTTATTTTAATTTTTTTTTCTCTGTCAGCAATTTAAACCTGGGAATTCTTCAAAAATAAATCGGTCTCACAACACCCAGATCCGAAACAAATATCTGTGGGTCACAGACATTTGTCTTCGGGAATCGAACCCGCTGCCCCACTGCGCCACAGAGGCTGTCAAAATACTGGCTTAGACATTGGTAATCCCGAGACAAAGAAAATTAGTCACACGGAAATATATTAAGCATCAGTATATTCGTATAAGGAGGCCTAAATGGCGCCCTTACAATGTCTCTATAAACGACAAGGATAATGGTCTATGCAAGGATTGAATGTCTAATAATAACATTATGTCTTGTTTGTGCATTTATTTATGTTATGACCTTCGTATCGTTGGTTTAGTAACAGTTTTAGGCTGAGAAACGTTGACATTGGTTCAAGTTTGACGGCACTGACTCTTCTTTCTTTTCTTTCTCCGTGCCTCTTCCCACGTCATTTGGGGTCGGCCCTCTGAATATGTTTTCGCCATTCGGCTCTGTCATTTACGTCGGCTGGAATTAAACGTGTAATTTTTTCGAGGTTTCTCCACCAGGTAGCTTTGGGGTGTCCTCGAGGTTGTTTGCCTGTGTCAATATTTAGTGCGATTTTAACAGGGTGGTCAGCTTCTCGTCGCATTACGTGTCCATACCATCGGAGCTGGGTTTCCTGGAGCTTATCAGGAATGGGTGCCACCTTAAAACTACCTCTAATGTATGTGTTTCTTATTCTATCTAGTTTGGTTACACCGGCGGCCCATCGGAGCATTTTCATTTCATTGACATGAAGTTTGGTTTCGTGATCTTGTTTGCTTGTCCAACATTCTGCACCGTAAAGCAAGGCAGGTCTTACGCACGTTTTGTATACTTGCCCCTTTATTCTAATGGGCATTTTGCGGTCACATAGCACACCTGACAACGTTCGCCATTTCATCCACCGGCACTGACTAAAGAAAAAATAAGAGGACCCGGCATACATAACCACGAAAAATACGTGGTTACTATGTAGCCAGTTCCGCCATTTTAGTTTCGCGATCTATTTACATGTAAGTTGTCATCGCGTCATAAGAATCAAATAACGTATGAATACTTATTGATTTTATTGTAAATACGGTGTTTTATTTACAATAATAATACTAATTTCGGAACATGAAGAAGATGCTTAACTGAAATAAAACTATTTTTACGGATGACATCTCAAGACAATGACATCTCAGTCCACCCCGTAAACACGAAGACTGCAAAGCCTTCTAAACGTCGGGAATAAAAATTAAAACCAAATCGTGATAGAATCCGTAACAATAGTTTTATTTCAATGAATAGCATTCGCGTAAACTTAAGAAATCACTTCTTAACTGTTATTTTGGATCTTTCTTTCGCAAATTCGCCATTTTTGTTTCGTTTCATACATTAGGAATGCTTAATTTTGTCGTAGTTATGCCGTCCTCTACCTTGTTTTGTCTAAGGTTCACGGCAAACTGACTACATTACCTGATAGTAACCAAGTAGTATAGTACCTGATAGTATAGTAACCACTATACTGACTGCCTCGGTGGCGTGGTGGTATATCGGTACGACTACGGTTCTGAGGTCTCGGGTTCGATCCCCGGGTCGGGCAAAGTGATATTAGATTTTTCCATATCAGCTCGGAGTCTGGAATTTGTGCTCGATATGGCGATAGGCTCGCCCCCTATCACATCTGAGACGGAACTAAGCTCGGCGAAATGTGGGTGTTCTAGTTCGCCAGTGCGCCTCTGCCTACCCCTTGGGAGATACAGGCGTGAGCTTATGTTATGTGTTATGTAGTATAGTAACCAACGACCACTGACAAACAATGGGTTAATCGGTGGTCACCAGAATCATGCCAGCTTATTTAAGCTTCTTCAGATTCCGAAGGTGGAAGAAGCAAATCGAGGGCTTGCGACAGGACCGATGTAGACTCGGGGATGTACCCTCATCAACCCAATCAACCATTACCTGATGTCGCAAGCCCTTGGAAATACACTGGCTGATCCTAAAATGTGCATCACAAATACAAACAAAGACATTCAACAGTATATAGACGGGACAACAGCACAAAACTTGTGATCCAAAAGTTATGACCTACTGGTCATAAGTCGCTCAGTTTATTTGAAATATACGCGCACCAGGCCGGCCAGCGTATTAATATTGAGAGAATAAACTTATCTTACGTGATTTTTAACCATTCACAAAACATTCTAGGGTGTAAATTGTAATAATCGGCCTCGCATTGTAATAAGATGGCGGTACTGAAGTTTGAGATTTTTGTTTTGTATGTAAATGACCTGATAAAGGTCGCAGGAAGTCGCTGGATGCAGGCCGCTTTCAACAGGTCGATCTGGAAATCTTTAGGGGGGGGGGGGGGGTTATTTCCAGCAGTGGACGTCCTATGGCTGATGATGATGATGATGATGATGATGATGATGATGTAAACTTGCTTGATAGCCCCTCTATAGTTAGTAATATTAAATCTCTTTAAATACAAATAATTTATTGAGTACCAGAAACATAGTAATAATAATGTTTTAGTTTAATAACCTTCTTATCATATTATGGGACGGAAATAAGCTCCACGAGTATGAATAAAGAGATAACCATGTCCTCATAGATAAAAAGCTGGCACAATTCAGATGATTCTCTAAAGTTTTCAAGATTTATATCCAGCACAATTTATAGCCACACTTTCCCACTTTCCGCTTTAAACTTCTAATTTAAAATTCTTAAACCTAATCTCAGTACTCTTAAATCTTAAATACATAAAGAGTTAGCAGGTAAATGTTACAGGCGTTGCGCAGAAGTTTCGTGAAAAGAAAGAGGCGGTAATGTGCCCTTGAAAATTTGTTACTACTTCGCATTTATTTCACTTTTATGGCCACAATCATATTTTTACAAACGTTTATTTTTACAATTTATTGTAATAATAAACAGTTACACAATCTTCAAAATAAACAACACAAAAAGAATCTTGAAAATCGGTCCACATTTGGCGATCATACCGCGAATATTGAGAGTCCCAAGCTACGATCATGCATGGCTTTGTAATGATGACTAGAAAGTATTATGCTTATTCTGTTACATACTATAAATAAATAAATAACACCCAACAGTCACATACATAGTCGTGACCCCACACTAAGATCGAGTCTTTGTCGTGCGTATCAGGAACTACGAGAGATTTGAAAGTCTCTCGTAGTATTTGTTTTGGGATATTTGTTTTGACCAGACACAAAACAAATATCCGTAGGCCATACAAACACATGTCTCGGTGCGGGGATCGAACCCGCGGCCCCTCGCTTCACAGCCGGCTACTCTCCGGCTGCACCACGGAGGCTGTCTATATACTGTTTATAATATGTCTACAATAAGAGGAAAATTAGGCCTTTCGTTAGGACAAGAATTAATGTGGCTTGGTAGGTTTCGCATCTACGAAATTATTAAGAACTCCCGAGAGGTCTTAAATTAAATTTTATTAACTTCCAAAGAACATAAATCTCTGCACGAGGCAAGTATTCGATGTACAATTTTTTCATCAACGATATTACCGTCAGTTCATTTTCTCGCAATTCCGTGTATATGAGTTCTGGAGCGAATAAAGAGGTTTTACTACCTGGAGGTATAAAACGTGCACGGTGGTCTATGGGACGCTTGTTATGGCGGAATTTCGGCTGCCTATGGCTTCACTTTAACGTTTATAACTTTATACATTCACATGTACTTAATAAAGTAGAGTTTTCTGTTTACATTTTAATGTTTTCTTTTAACGCGTGAAGTTAAATTGAGTGCTAACAGCTTAGTTTTAAAATGTTTGTGGTTTTATTTAAATTCAAATGGTAGTCTCTTCTTGTTCATTTGGGGGCGTCCATAAATTACGTGAGGTGTTTTTTTAAATTTTCTGCCCCTCCCTCCCCCCCTGGTGAGATGTCGTGAGATTTTATTCAACCCCCTCCCCCATCCCCCAATCTCACGTGAGATTTTTCAAAATGTGAGTTTCTTACGTAAACGCGTTGGATTGTTATTGTAAAAAGAAAAAAACAAATTTGCTTCGTGCTTTTATTTACGATTAAAATGTAAAAATGTTCAGAAATAAGATTTCATCGTTACTTACGTGTGAAATGTAACACAAATTTCATTTCGTCTGTTATTGCTTTTACACCCGCGAATGCAACATCCCACCATTATGAGACTCTGCAAACTCACTGTTTCAATACAATAATAAGAATTGAATAATTATAAGTGATTTATATCCACGTAAACTGCAGAATAAAATATGCTGTCAAATTCTGTGCTCAAAGCAAATGCGCAAAGCAAGAATTTCTGGGTATTCGATGCGAGACAAAGAACTAGATTAGCATCTTTGTTCAACACACTTAAATGCGTATAGCACGATCCCGTTTCTTCAATACGTCAGTGAGGATAGTCCAGTCTATATTTAGTCTAAGGTAAATTCAGATGAAATTGAGCTATTTGGTATAAAACAAATATGGTGGTTTGACAGTCAGTAAATGTATAACGTTGAAGTATGAATGAAATTATTTTCTTTCGAAAGAATTAGTAAATGATCTTAATCGTATTACGATTACGCTTAAGATTAAATCTTAAGCATGTACAATCTGGGTTAAATGGACCAAAATAGTATAATATATATAATAATATATAATATAATAATATATTTATTTCTCTCCTCACAAAAATAGGAACTTATCATTTAGTGTAATTTGTGTGAAGAGCTGGTGTCTGATATGGGTACAAACCTGTGATACAGATCACCAGGTCCTCACCTCACGGAATAGGTACTAGATAAGTTTTTTTTTTTTTCCATCTTATCGTGCACAGTTATATATATATATTATTTAATAAATGATTACAATGTGGGAGTACTATAGAGGTACTTATGTCTAAATCGCTCCATAAGTGTGTGTGTGTGTGTGTGTGTGTGTGTGTGTGTGTGTGTGTGTGTGTGTGTGTGTGTGTGTGTGTGTGTGTGTGTGTGTGTGTTTGTTTGTGTGTGTGTGTGTGAGTGTGTGTGAGTGTGTGTGTGCGTGTGCGTGTGGTGTACGTATGCATGAATGTGTGTTAGTGAATATACAGCATTAATATTATATTTTTTTTTTGTTTCAATCAGAAAAAAAATTGCGTGATATTTGCCGAGACCCCCCCTCTCTCCAACGTAAGATTAGATGAGATTTGACTCGACCCCCTCCCCCCCTTAAACACCTCACGTAATTTATGGACGCCCCCTTTGTAATTTATAAGAATCTTTAAATTGGGTTTTTGCTTTTTCCCATGTTTTTCGTTTCTGATCATGACACGTGACATGGCGCAAATTGCCGTAGAATACAAAGTACTTGTTATTGTAATTTTTTTCCTCCAGCGTGTGTTAAAATGCAAGTCGCATGTGAGCGAGTTACTGTTTAATATCGGATTTACCATAACATGTGTCACTGACTCCAAATCTGATGGGGGGACAGAAATAGTATCAGAGTAATGCAAATGGCGTTATGTTTACCTCCTATTACATGAAAATATTAAAATTCTTTCTTACCTTTCGGAGAGATAGATGTAACTTCATCATCATCAGCCATAGGACGTCCACTGCTGAACATAGGCCTCCCCCAAAGATTTCCAGATCGACCTGTTGGAAGCGGTCTACATCCAACAACTTCCTGCGACCTTTATCTGGTTGTCTGTCCACCTTTTAATGAACATCCAACGCTGGGTTTGCCAGTAGGTATGTGGTCTCCACTCAAGAACTTTCCTGCTCTATTGGCTATCAGTTCTAAGAGCTAAGCCCACTGCTGCTAGGCTATATCAGTGACTTTTTTCCAGGTGTAAACTTAAGGTTATGTGTGTTTATTTATCTAGTATATCCATGTATATTATCAGTCGAACCGGCCCATTCGTGCTGTAGACGTAAATGTCAACAGCGTGGCTCTACCACTCTAGGTATAAATAGTGTAGCAGTGGGTTGATTAATATTCAGGCCATACTTTAACACCCATGTTCCATACCCTGCATTCTAAAATCAACGCTTCTAAATCGTGAACTAAACTGGAAGACGAAGTTCCCGTCAGCAACATACAGAAGGTAAAATGATCTGACGTCAGCATATTGAACCAGTTCGGATTCCGAAAGAGAAAACTGAGCTATTACGTGAATAGAATCCACTTAATTAGTCCCCCCGGTGAGGAAATGCGCCAGTCTCTGCTTTCATTGTTCGTTTGCTCCCGTGATTTTTACCTGTGGCCAGGTGTGTACTCAGATTTCGGCGTGTGAGTCTACTGTTAGTGAAGACAGCAAACCTACTACTTGTACATGAGACTGTTTTTCGACCGACTCCAAAAAAAGGAAAAGGTCCTCAATTCATGTGTATTTTTTTTTGTATATATTACCTGATAAATGTGGACTGATATTCTATATTTTGTGTACAATAGAGCTTATTCCAAGAGTTTTGAAGTCGGTCCGTTAGGGTTTTAAGACCATCAATATAATATACCCTAGATGCACAGTTCTTCGCAAATATCCTCCTAAAAAGTGGTCTCAGGAATAAAACAAAGAAAATGATCACAAGTTCTAATTAAATCAACACATACATATATAACCCTATGCACGTGTAATAAAGTAGCTTTTTAAACGAAATGAGCAAGCGTTCTTAAATTCGAATTTTGAAATTTAGAATTCCATCGGCGTCGGACTGTATGCAAAACGAGTGCTTAAGCACTCCTTTGCTGTCCCATTTTCCGAGCGTCAACTGTGCATCTAGGTAATTAATATATCGATGTTAAGACTAAAAATGAAAAAGGCGGTTACGTTTTTACTGTTAGGGTAGGTTAAATATTGCTTGCTTGATTGAGTCCTGAGGTTCAAATCACAGGTTAGTGTAAGCAGTTTTTCTATCAAGATTTGCCTGGGAATTAATCTCCCAGGAGGTTGACGCCAGGTGGCTAACTGTGGAAATTACGGCCGAATCTTTTATGCGACACGCTTGGAGAAGTATGTTGCACCGTCCCTACGGTAGAGTGGGATAGAGGCTCGTGGGAGGGGTGCGAATCATTTACCATCAAATAACCAACTATATATGCAGATTTTACTATAAAAAAGATTTTTCGGACCCACACAAAACAAACCTAAATACGCTCACGCGTCCCACGGGCTGGAAAACTCCGGGACTAGATTCCCGGAACAAAGGACACATTTAGGTTCACTCAGGCACCGAGTTCAGATAAGTAATGCAAAAACTGCGCTGATAATCTCTTTGTTGGGTTATTGTTAGCTATTATTGTGGCTTGTGCAGTATCTGCTGCTGTACTGGAATGGGACAATTTTTTTACTGATATGACTATTGTTGAAGCCCGCAGTTTCGCGTGTGTTAGTTTTTATAAATGCTATTTTTCCAGCTTTTTTCTATTCTTTCCAGCTTTCTTCTATCTGCGAAATAAGTTTATCTAACGACGTAGGTATACCATCCGCTAAGGGTTTTTGGAAATTTTCTTGTGTAAGATATTGATAACATTGTATGGAGTTTGAATGGAAATACGACGGAAAAGCTTCCACGCGAGCGAATTTGCGAGAAAAAGCTACTTAGGTAACAAATTCATCATGCAGTTTTGTAATGCGAGTACATAGTCGTTTATTATAAAGGTAGTTTATGAAAGTCAGATTTAATTTTGGCTCTCATATATTTGGAGATATTATGAGAAGTAATGGTTTCAGTGTGGAGGATGCTTAAGACCGAGCAAAGTGGAAGCGTTTAAGTAGGAAGAAGTTAGACCGAGTTAACGCCAGATGGAAACAAAAAGATATTCGTCTAAAGCTAGCTAGCACTCTTTTGGCCGTTCCCTGGCACCCCTGGTACGATTTGGGCCACTCATTTGCAACCGATGTACTCCTGTGCTTTCCTTAAAACGTGGCCATACGATCTGAAATGACATACATGTAGTTTATCTGCGCGGGAACAAAACTGCAGCGGATGTACATATATTATTAAACACTATTGGAGCTAAGAACTGAAGGTATTTTATTGATATATAAAACCATCTCAGGAGACAAATCTTTTCCGGCTAATTGTAATATCCGTAGTACACGATCGATGTGCAATCTCGAGCAATGCCAATGTTCCCGCGGGAATCGTCATGTCGTCCGCCGCATATCTAATAAATTGTTGGCAGCCTGTCCCTCAGGACCCGACCAAGGTCTCAGAAGCGAAGATTTCATCACGTATCGTGGTGGATATTTCGATGAATAATTTATAGAGTATTCTGGTTTAAATAGAAGACTGAAAGATGTCGCTGTTTTGAAGTTGAGGCTACAATGTAAGGGTGCTTATGGACGATGATCGTATTAGACATTAAGAATCTACATAACCGGTTTGGTACCCTTAAACTATAAATCTTAGTATTACAAATTCAACTGCCGTATCATTAATCTTAATTTTGATTCAAACTATGTTTATGTGAATACTTAAAAAAAGTCTGCCTTAGTTAGGCGGTTATTTTTCGGTACGACTACCGTCCTGATGTCTGGGGCTTTTCCATATCAGCCCGGAGTCTGGAATTTATGTCCAAAATAGCTATAGGCTTGCCCCTATCACATCTGGGACGGAACTAAGCTGAGCGAAAAGTGGGTGTTCTAGTTCGCTAGTGAGCCTCTACCTACCCCTTCGGGGATATAGGCGTGAGCTTATGTTATGTGTGTTATTTTAAATAAAGCTGTGTCAAATTACAACCACTTCAACTAGATCATTGTTAGTTGGTGAATACAAAGCGTAACAAGAATTCTACTCTGTAACTTAATAAATTAAGCTTATATCATATTGATTATCATGTTGCTTTTGCTTAGTCATAGATTCAAGGTAACCTTCCCACTGGCAATGGACTAAAATGACAACACAATTGATATACATACTTGCATTAAGTAGCGTAAAATACGTATGACAAACGCTCACAAGGTTTTCTTACAAAAGAGGAAGAATATTAAATCTAATGATGACAATATATATCATTATAACCATGATGGTTACGATGTATGATGATGTGTTACATATCCACGATAATAATAATAGTAGCCCTGTAATATTACATGGATAATATTGTTATTATCGTGGACTATGTGTATTACTGCCTCACTGCTCGGCACGGTCCTCCTCTACCGATAAGAGGGGTTAGGCCTTAGTATACCACGCTGGCCTACCGTGGGTTGGTAGACTTCACATACCTTCGAAATTCTTGTGAAGAATTTTCATGTGCAGGTCTCCTCACGATATTTTCCTTCACCGTTAAAGCAAACGATAATTCACAATGAAAATACACTTAACATAGAAAAGTCAGAGGTGTACGCTCTTTTTTGGGGTTGGTCTCGAACTTCCGACATTCGTCTCGGCAGTCCGTACCATTCCCAACTGAAACGTACCAATCCCAAATCCATGATAATTTGGGCCCATATCCTGGTATTGTAGCCATATTCAGACGTTCATTTAAATTAGTGTGAGGCTGTACAAATACAGACGAGTAAACAGCCACCTGATGGAAAGTGATTATAATATGGAAGTCGGCAATGCCATAGGCACAAAAAGCCATTATGTGCTATGGAAAGGAAGCTGGAAATCGGGAAGGCGAGGTGTGTTCGTGACTCTAGATATTTCATTACCCAACGTGAAGAAACAGTAAGCTGTTGCTATTTCACGTCGTTCTGTAGAACTGTATTTACTGAGGTAATGTCAAGTCGATTTATGTATTTATGTAGACGGAGTTGTCCTACTAATCTGTTTCAATAATACGAGTAGGTAATATTTCCAAATGTGAGAAATTTCTTGGCCCCTATGATTATTTCCATAGAAACCAATACTGTCGCTAGTCGTTAGGCGCCATCGCCACCACCACGGTCTGTGGTGTGCGGTGTTTCACCGAACTAGATATATTTTGCTTTAATGGAACTTCTGTTTAGTTATTTATGTGCCTCAAAATACTTCGACGTGTTATGGAAGAAAGCAATGTTCTTTTGGTTTGCCTTACCTTAGTTATCTGAAGTTTAAAAAAATGTTTTTTTTTTTTGGCGAGAGGTATATTATTATGTTGTCCATCTGTTGATCATGCATTACCATAATTATACATACATACATCAGCCATGGTCGTCCCACAGCAGAGCAAAGGCCTCCCTACTCTCTTTCCACTCTTCTCGGTTTAAAACCCTCGGCGGCCAATCTCTCCAGCACGTCTAGTTCGTCTCGCCAACTCTTTCGGAGCCTGCCGCGAGGCCGCGTAACGTTTCTCGGACTCCATACTCGTCTGTCAGACGGCACATGTGGCCAACCTAGCCCGCCTAGCATGCGTGTCACGAGATATCCCGATGATCGACTGTCGAGATGTTGTCTACGTGTTGTCGACAATATTGTATGAAAATAAAACGAGGACGCATGTTAGTGTCCGTAGACAAATAGAGAAAACCGGTCATAGCAGGACAAAAAGCATAGACAATATGCTCTCGTGGCGCGCATGCTAGGCGGGCAGCTTAGCTTTAATGCTTGCAGCCCTAAACCCTACATCTGATCTGGGTTTTAGAACGCTGGTGCTGTTTCTGATGCGGTCAGCCAACCGGACCCCCAGCAAGCTGCAACGACCGCTACCATAATTATAGTAGGTAAAATATGAAGCGGTATAAAGCGATATGTACATTACAATAGGTCGTCAAAACAAGTTTATCCCGGGCGCTAATATCGTCGCGAGAGAAAACAATTTCTGCCATATTAGGATGGGGGAAATTGAGTTTTGCGAGAGGTCGTGTAGATTTTTTTGCTCGCTTGAAAAATGGCCTGTGCAAATAGGGGAAAAAAGAATAACACTTTATTCTAGTCATAGTTTATTGTTGCCATTCCGGATCACGGGCGTAATTTCGGATGTAAAAAAGTGTTTGCCAGACCCTTTTTTGGTTGTATTTTTCTTAACGGGATTGCGTTTAGTTTCGCGTCCATATAAATGCCTTTTTTATGAGCATATTGTGTTTGTGTGGAGTTTACTAAAACTAAGGAACCGTGTATAAATTTTCTAAAAGCAACATAAAGGAAGCTAAACAATAATACGTTTTGGCTGTTTGAACGATTTCTTTTGCAATATGCTTTCAAAAGTTTAAAAATTCTAAAGTTAACCTTAAAAATCCATGCTAGGCAGCGCTTCAGCGGCTTGACTATACACCTGGCATTGCTAATGTATATAGGTACATGGGCGACGCAACGTGTATTACCATCAGTCGCCTGCTCAACTGCATTCATAAAACAAGAAAAAAAACCTCCCAGAATTTGGGAATAAATTTCCATACGCGATGTTCACAAACTCTAGATTACTATAAGTACTTAATCAATCTAACTCCTTAAAAGAAACGCACAAACTCTAATTCTGTATTGTTACAGTATTGGATCTACAATATATGCACAAAGGAAGATCTGCAAAGTTAAAAATAAGCAGCAAATAAAGCGAGATGTAATTGGAGCCGTGAGCTCGTGAACAAAATTAAAAGTCCGCCGAACATTCGGCTGCGAATGCGCCAAGATAATTGTTCGTGAAAGCAGAAAAACAAGTTGAAATGAATGTGCCGCCATCAAAACACTTCGTTCCTTAATTAAGTACCCACTTAGTACGGTCTGTACTTACTTACGCCTTGCCGATTCGGGTGGCGCATTTTAAACATGGCTCTTATATTTATGCATTTCGTAAGATTACGATATACTCCTAGATTTTTTTTCTGTCTAGCGTTATTACAGCCTAGTGCCAGGGTCTGCTTCCCTACTGAAACGCTTTCATAACATTTTTCTTGCTCAATTTATCCTGGATTTACAAGATTTAAAAACGTTAGAATACACCGTTACTGTTTAATTCCCAAACGTTTGTGGAAAGGTACGAGTACCTATTATGTGTCATATTTCGAGATATTATCATGCAGATATTTGTTAAATATAAATAGGTAAATAGAAATATAATGTTAAATTACATGACATCTGAGATGCAGGGAGGCCTAGTGCAGATGCCAAGTTGCATCGAATTGTAAAATGATGAGGATATATTTAACAAATAATTATTGTTATTAAATCTATTCCCTAACATCTGTTCTACGAATTATAATGATATTGATGTGAGTATTCTGGTTGTCTAGCCAGCCGGACGTCCTACTATCTATCCACCGTATTATTAATGGGGCCGAGCTGTGTTTATTTTTGTCTATCAATCACGTCCATATAGACAGCTATCGAATATCGCATACACATTTTATGTCGATAATGTGACAACGATAAATACTTTGGCTTTGAGCTAAGTATAATAATGTTGGATTTCTGAATCTCCAAGAATATAATGAGATGCCGCGGGTTTGATCGTAAATATATTTGCAAATCCAGTGATAGCTCAGTTGGGAATGGTACGGACTGCTGAGATGAGTGTCGGAGGTTCGAGACTAACCCCAAAATGGAGCACACACCTTTGACTTTTCTATGTTAAGTGTGTTTTCTTTGTAAATTATAGCTTGCTATAATGGTGAAGGAAAACACCGTGAGGAAACCTGCATACCGAAGATTTTTGCCCCTGCCTACCCCTTCGGGGATACAGGCGTGAGCTTATGTTGGGTGTTATTTATTAATTTACATAACATAACATAAGCTCACGCCTGTATTCCCGAAAGTGTAGGCAGAGGCGCACTAGCGAACTAGTACACCCACATTTCGCCGAGCTTAGTTCCGTCCCAGATGTGATAGGGGCGAGTCTATAGCCAAATCGGGCACAAATTCCAGACTCCGGGCTGATATGGAAAAATCCAATATCACTTTGCCCGACCCGAGGATCGAACCCGAGACCTCAGAACCGTAGTCTTACCGACATACCACCACGCCACCGAGGCAGTCAGTCAGTCAGATTTATTAATTTATTTTTTATATATCAGCCCTTCAGTAAATTTTCCACAAACTTTTTAAATGGCTTCTGGACTCGTTTGATCAATTTTGGCAACTATTACTAGCAATTATTACTAACAAACCTCAAATCCTGGGCTCATTTTCCAAATTATATTTTGCTAAATGTTTCCTACTTATTCGTCTCTAATTTATTTTTTAGACAGAAAAACGGATGATGTTTCCTTAAATTTCCCTACGCGTTAATTAAGTGGGGACGGAATATGAAAAAATTGATATTTCAACTTTTGTTTTTCGGTAATGGCAATTTATCTTGTTGGGACGTTAATTTCGGCTTCCAATTTTCCTCTAAGAAAGAAATGAGATGCAGTAATATTATGTGTTTTGATTAATTGGATTTCTTTGTATTTTGTAATAGAAGTTAATTATAATAACGGTGTCGTGGTATAAAACGCAGTCAGATCAGCAGTCTGACCCCACACTAGGTATAAACTGTATCGTGGGTGTCAGAAACTATTAGAGACTCACGGTCTCACAACACCCAGATTTGAAACAAATATCTATGGGCCACACAAACATTTGTTTCAATGCGGGAATCGAACCCGCGGCCTCTCGCTTCACATGCGACTACTCGCCCGCTGCGCCACGAAGGCTGTATGAATATGACAAACATATTGAAGATACTTTGGACACAAATCTGATTATTATTGACATTGTGTTTATATTTGAAGTCAGTATCAAGTTTTTATATACAAATACATACATACATCACGCCTGTATCTCCGAAGGGGTAGGCAGAGGCGAACTAGCGAACTACAACATCCACATTTCGCCGAGCTTAGTTCCGTCCGACATGTGATTGGGGGCGAGCCTATCGCCATATCAGGTTTAATTCTAGATTACAATATTAAGGGCGACTTGCAGCGCTATTACTAATCTAGAGTTACACCTTATCTCGATTTATCCTACAGCTCACTCCATCAAGATCTCGATTTAAATACCTATAGGAATGAACGTCTACTTAAAGATTAGTAAAAAAACTGCAAATCGACCTTCGTAGAAAAAACTCAATATCACTTGCCCTATCCAGGAATCGAATCCTCGACCTTAGGACGGTAGTTGTACCACGCATGCAATACAACTACGCCATCGAGACGTTACTTTTTTATAGCAGAGTAAGTGATCTCCACCGCCCATAGGCACCCAAGACACAAAAATCATGGTGCGTTGCCACCCTAAAAGGACGGAGTGGACGGGGACGGACAAGGGATTGAGAAAGGGAGGGGGGAATGGGCCACCGGAAATCTCACTCATCGAACGAAACGCGACAGCAGGCAGCCACTTTACGTCAGTTTTCTGTGAGACAGTGGTATCAAACCGGTCGAGCCGGCCCATTCGTGCTGTAAACGTAACTGTCTACAGCGTGGCTTTACCATTCAAAAAGTTACGTATGTATAAATACATTGCCCTTTTCAAATAATTATATATTACTGAAAATAAAGTCGGTCACGCCAGTACATCTATTTGCTTCGTGCTCTGGGTCACGTCACATCAGCTAACATCAACGAGCTCATTGTTCTGCGCCGAGGACGAAAGTGTCCGATGCAATTCTTTTGACATGTCACGGTGTCACCGGTCTACCGCAGGCTAGGTGACGTCATCATATTGTGACACTCGCCTTGGCGCGTTATTATCTCATTATACCATTTACAAGTGACAGTTTATGATTCCCTTTTAGGGCTGATAGTGGCTTTGTGATTAATTTTACCTTCAGTTTCAAAGACATATTAACAAAGATTTTTAATATTATTAACTATAGAGGGGCTATTAAGCAAGTTTCCATACAAAGAAATTGATCTCAAACTTCAGTACCGCCATCAACTACTTATTACAATGCGAGGGCGATTATTACAATTTACACCCTAGAATATTTAGTGAATATTTAAGAATCACGTAAGATAAGATTATTCTGTTAATATTATTTCGCTGGCCGACCTGGCGCGCGTATATTCCAAATAAACTGAGCGACTTATGACCAATTGGTCATAACTTTTGGATCACAAGTTTTGTGCTGTTGTCCCGTCTATATATGTACTATTGAATGTCTTTGTATATTAAATTGTCTCACGTAGTATATACCTCCTTGGTCTTGTGGCAGTGTATATGGGCTGTGAACCGGGTGGTCCTGGGTTCGATTCCTAGGTCGGGTAGTGTGTATCTATCGCTATTTGTTCGGGGCTAGATATCCTAGATCTGGGTTGATGTCAGGCAGTCGGTGGTAAAAACTAAGCCAAATCCTTTCAACATGCTAGATAAAGTGTGTTGCGCTGACCCCACAATAAAATGGGATAAGGGCAGGTAGAAAGATCTAAGAAAGTAGTACATACCTACCAACACACAAGGCAGTCCTGTAAGTTTCGTATGTGTCTTTCATGGTTCTTTTTGAGTGGTAGAGCCACGCTGTAGACAGTTCTCTCTACAGCACGTATGAGTCGGCTCGACCGGTTTGATACCACTTTCTCACAGAAAACCGACGTAAGGTGGCAACTCGCTGATGCGTTTCGTTCGGTGGGTGACATTTCTGGTAACCCCATTCCCCCTCCCTTTCCCAATTCCTATTCTCCTCCTTTTCGGTTGGCAACGCACCCATGATACAATTGTGTTTTGGGTATCTATAGGCGGTGGAGATCACTTACCATCAGCGGCCTGAGCAGGAAAATTTCTGACAACCGTAAATGTATTCGAACTCGATGCGCGTCTATGAAATTTGTATGAAATATTAACCAAACGTCATCGGTGCGCAGCGAACTAGAATACATTTACATTTACATTAGTTTTTCGTGCTCGAGCTACAGGTGACCCACCTACTCGTTTGCCAATTAATGCTATAAAATGGCCCATTTGTCAGTATTTTTGCATGATAGGAATTTAATTTTCGAAATCCGGAAATCCAAAGAGGCTTCTTATCTACTATAATAACGGATTTGGTTTCGGTATTTTCCCTACGGTTAACTCTGTTTTATTGTTTCACGGATACATAGATAAGTTAATTTTTAATGAACATGATAGCGGAATCCCAAAAACAAATTGCTTTTATATAATCCATAGGGGATTATCGAACACTTGTATCATCCATATTAATAAGATAAATGCGTTTGGATGTATGGATGTTTTACTTAATCACGCTATAATGGCTCAACGGATCTGGATGAAAGGCGCTAAGATAGGCTATAGTCTGAAATAGGAATCTGGAATACATATGCACATATAGGCCCTGGCAGAATATCAGTGTCAGGTGGAAATTCCTACCTGGCGAATGCTGAGCCCGTGGCCTTTTTGTTAATTGCAAGGGTACAGTGATTAATTTGGTATATCCCGTTAATCCTTTTATTTATGTAATTTTTCCTTTTATTTGTAGTAAGAGTATACCTTAAATAAATTGTAGGTACTTGTGCCTTATATATGGACAAATAAAAGTTATTTCTTTCTTTCTTTCTATTTCTTTCATATGCTATTTCTTATCCCGGAAAAACGTACGGTTCTCGTAGGATCGATTTGTTAACAAATATCCACGCGGACGAAGTCGCGGGCAACGGCTATTCGTTTATAATCAATCCTTTGCACGACGGTTATCGCTAAGAAAAATATGGTCTGCATTATCCAAAATGGCTTTAGCAAAACTGAGTTAAAACCTCTAGTAGCGTAGCTTTTACCAACTACAAAAACTAGAATTTGTAAGAATGTTGTTGATTCAGTATTTACCAATCGTAAATCTAGGAATTTTGCAATAACAGATACGAACACGGTCATTCATGCGGATTGGAATATACAAGTTAATTCCGAAAGAAAAATGTGTTTTCATGCGTATAGCGTTGATTGTAAATGAATAGTTGACAGATTTATGAAATGTATACAAAAAATTCAAACAGGAATTTGAAGCTGCTAGTACTGTGGTGGTTACGGGAGCGTAGAGAAAACGATGTCACTTACCCCTAGTTTCTTTATCAAAAGCAAAACTCAATAGCTTTAACTGTTGCTATTTAGCCGCGTCTCCAGCACAAAAAATTACACAAAACATTTTGCTACAAATTTCTGTTGATGGTCCATTGTTGTATGAGCAGAAGAAAATCATTGTTTTGCGTATGTCTTTTATTTCGAGAAAAATACGCGCAGGAAACGTGCCTTTACTGTTACTTTTGCCTCCACTTTGCCTCTAACCTTTGTACAGTCATTGTCAACGTATAACTTATGTCAAGTAAAAGTTGTTTTTTAACCCACAACTCAAAAAGAGGAATGTTATAAATTTAAAATGTGTATCTTTCTGTGGTATCGTAGCTGCTCAACGGATGGATCGATTTTCATTTAATTAGTTTTGATGGAAAGGTGACTTGAACAAGATTGTTCTTCGCCATGATTCAAATGAAATAATGTGTTAAAATTGTGCTGTTAAAACATTAAACAAAAGAAGAATGAGGACAAGGCATAACTACGAAATAAAATAAAATAAACTGAAGCATGAACTGAATATATGGAGAGAAACCAAAATGGCGACTTTGCGAAATAATGATCCCATTAATATAGCAGTTAGGCATCTTCTGCACATTCGGAAATTAGTAAATAAGACACTGTATTTAAAATAAAATCAATAAGTATATCAGTCTTATGACACGGTGAGAACATATGTAAATAGATCGCGAAACTAAAATGGCGGAACCGGCATCAAAGTGAACACGTAATTATGCCAAGTCCTCTTATTTTTTTTTTTATCATCATCATCAGCCACAGGACGTCCACATCACATTTATTCTTTAGTGATTGGTTAAAACACAATGTCTTTTAGCATAGATTATTTAAATTACTGTACTAAAGTATACGCAAATGTATTTAATTACCGGAAATGACTCAGTTGACTTGTTTTTAGTCAAAATATATAATGACCTCCTACATTTGGCGTTAGGAGGTCAGTGGCACTAGCTTTGGGTACCCAAAGGTCAATATGATTCATCGAAGTATTAAGTATTTCTCGTATTTTCCTTCAATATTGCTGTATCAAGGCGATCTTGAATGACATAATTGGGTAAAGCCTCGAAATACGCTGACCTGCGAATATATTCTATAGTGACGCGTCAGTTAGATGTATGATGACGTAACTTGGATACAGTAGCCCGAGCACGAAAAAGTAATGTAAATGTAAATCTATTCGAGTTCGCTGCGCACTGATGACGTTTGGTTAATATTTCATACAAATTTCATAGACGCGCATCGAGTTCGAATACATTTACGGTTGTCAGAAATTTTCCTGCTCAGCGGCCTGAGCAGGAAAATTTCTGACAACCGAATACATTTACATTTACATTCGTTTTTCGTGCTCGGGCTACAGGCCGCTGGTGTCAGAGTGTCGCTAACGTAAGTTTTGAAATTTAAGGAGCAATTGATTTTAAAGATTTACGTCAAATAAAATACTCTTGACGTTTCTTCTTCTTCTACCTGCCCTTATCCTACCTTATGTGGGGTCGGCCCAATACACTTTTCCAAGCATGTTGCACATAGGATTTGGCTTAGTTTTTACGACCGGCGGCCTGCCTGACGTCAACTCCCTATGAGATGCAGTCCCGGGCAAATTAAATTAGAAAATTTGCTTTGCCCGACCTGGGAATCGAACCCAGGACCTCCCGGTTTATGTAAACTAATATCCAGAAAGTTATATATTTTCGTAAAAGCAGCGATAGCTCAGTTGGGAATGGTATGGCCTGCCGAGACGAGTGTCCGAGGTTCGCATAAGCGAATTTTTTAAATTGTTTTGCCCTGGACTGGATCCTCTAGAGGAGGGGTTGGCGTCTGGTAAGTAGCCGGCCGTAAAATTAAGCCGAACAATTTCTGCAAATTGCTTGAAAAAGTATGTTGCGCCAACCCCATATTGAGGTGTGATAAGGACATGTAAAAATAAAGAAAGGTAATTATGGAACCGAAGCTTCTGTTTTTTAGGGCGACTTGCAAATCTAGAGTAAATCCTAAACTCTATCGTACATCTTATTCCTATTTAAATTGAGATTTGAGATAAATCGAGATTTATTGAAGTGCTGCTAGTCAACCTTAGTGATCAAAACGAAGATTCAGTTCGTTTGTATAATATAACATACATACATAAGCTCACGCCTGTATCCCCGAAGGGGTAGGCAGAGGCGCACTAGCGAACTAGAACACCCACATTTCGCCGAGCTTAGTTCCGTCCCAGATGTTATAGGGGGCGAGCCTATCGCCATATCGGGCACAAATATCAGACTCCGAGCTGATATGGAAAAATCCAATATCACTTTGCCCGACCCGGGGATCGAACCCGAGACCTCAGAACCGTAGTCGTACCGAAATACCACAACGCCACCGAGGCAGTATAATATAATTTATTTGATATCACAGACAGACACTTAAATTTTATTCATTTATATATATATATATTTATGAAGATACAATTTAAAAGCGCGGTAATATTCCAAGTAAGTACATTGTTAATTCAGTTTCGTGGATATTTCAATCCATTTTAAAAATAAAAGCAAAGACTTTAATAATATAGAGTACATTTTTATTGAAAGACTCCATTGTTTTGTTTTATGGGAAACCATTGTCTCATAAAGGCTTTTTATAATCTCTACGACTTTTTTGTGCTGTGTGAGTAAATAATTTAAAACAAATGCGTTTTTGTACTCTTATTTGCAACTGTATTTAACACGGGGATGTTCTCTTATCGAAACAATTTACTACATTAAATGTTTCTATATTTAATTATAATTACAACAATGTCGCTTGAGATTTCATGGTCACGTTTTAAGGAAACTACAGGGAACCAGTAGCCCGAGCACGAAAAACTAATGTAAATGTAATTCAAGTTCGCTGCGCACTGATGACGTTTGGTTAATATTTCATACAAATTTCATAGACGCGCATCGAGTTCGAATACATTTACGGTTGTCAGAAATTTTCCTGCTGAGGCCGCAGGACCAGGACCAAGGGTCGAAAAAGAGATTTCTAGATGATTTTGAGGAAGGTATAAGAACCAATGATTTCATTGACGAAGACCAGGATTCTCAAGAGGACAATATAAAAGCGAAATTAGGAAGGCAACCCCAGAAATGAAGCCGGACTACCAGAAATGTAATCAAAACTCATCGTAACCACTATCAATAAAATATATTTTCGTACAGATTTTTATGGATCTGGGGGGTTACCACCACCTCTTATAGCAGTATTATTTTGACTTGTACCGATTCCCATACAAAACAAACGAAGAACGATTATAATAATACTGCTATAAGAGGTGGTGGTAACCCTGCTGATGGAGAATTTCTATTAAATGTGCAAGCAGTACAACAAATTAACGTGTAAGGGCCACTTGCAGCTCCGCGAAAAATCTCTATTTTTCCCAAATCTTGGTTTATACTATATGGATCTTGTGGAAACTAGGACGAAGTTCCGTGCTCTCCAGCGTTTTTGCCATACCTTTTATTGGGATCAATTTTAACAGCTCGCATGATAGGACCCACTAAAATTAATTCCGTGTTTTTTTTTTTTTTATAGAAGAGGGGGCAAACGAGCAAGTGGGTCACCTGATGTTAAGTGATCACCGCTGCCCATAAACATCCACAATACCAGGGGAATCATGGATGCGTTGCCGGCCTTTGAGGTAGATATAGGCTCTTTTCTTGAAGGTCCCTAACTCGTAACGGTCAGAAAACACAGCCGCCGAAACTGGCTTCTCCAGTTGTAAATATCCATATATATGAGGCTGATGCCTCTTTAATTCATTACATTGCTTCCTGCGATTTTTTTTTTTTTTTTTTTTTTTTTTTTTTTTTTTTTTTTATAGAAGAGGGGGCAAACGAGCAAGTGGGTCACCTGATGTTAAGTGATCACCGCCGCCCATAAACATCCACAATACCAGGGGAATCATGGATGCGTTGCCGGCCTTTGAGGTAAATATAGGCTCTTTTCTTGAAGGTCCCTAACTCGTAACGGTCAGGAAACACAGCCGCCGAAAGCTGGTTCCACAAGCACGTTGCACGCGGAAGAAAGTTCCTTGTAAAACGCACTGTTGAGGAACGCCATTCATCCAGGTGGTAAGGATGAAACTTCAGCTTGTAGCGTGTGGTACGATAATGGAATTCGGCGGCTGGTATTAGGCCAAACAATTCCTCGGAACATTCCCCGTGGTACAAGCGGTAAAGAATGCAAAGAGATGCAACATCTCTTCGCAACGCAAGAGGATCGAGTCGAATCGATTGCGTTTGACTATCGACAATCCGAACCGCTCTATGTTGGATACGGTCAAATGGAAGGAGTTGGTACTGAGGTGCCCCTGCCCAGAGGTGAGAGCAGTATTCCATATGAGGCCGAACCTGTGCCTTATAAAGTTGAAGGCGATGGGCCGGCGTGAAATACCGTCTCGCTCTCCCAAGAACACCAAGAGCTTTTGCAGCCAATTTTGCTTTATCTTCCAAATGACCGCCAAACTGAACATCACTCGAAATGTCGACGCCAAGAATCCTAATATTGCTCGAGGTACCAATAGGGGTGTTATCGAACCGAGGAAATACGAGAAAGGGAGTTTTTTTAGCGGTAAATGCGCATACTTGTGTCTTCTCGGGGTTAAATTGGACTAGATTTAATCGGCCCCAATCTGAGACTTGTTCCAGTGTGGTCTCGACTTTAGACACAAGCATGTTCCGGCACTCGTTAATGTTTTCCCGAGAAAGATTAGCCCGGCCGGTATATAAGGCATCTTCAGTACTGTCATCCGCATAGCAATGAATGCTGTTGATACGCAGCATATCATTAATATGTAGAAGAAACAGTGTAGGAGATAGCACACAGCCTTGAGGTACACCAGCATTCACAGGTTTGGATTCCGAGCAAGAACCGTCGACAACGACTTGAATGCTCCGCCCTGTGAGAAAACTGGTGACCCAGTGGCAAAGTTTCTCGGGAAGCCCGAATGAAGGAAGCTTCGAAAGAAGTGCTCCGTGCCAGACCCGATCGAAGGCCTTCGCTATGTCCAGGCTCACAGCTAAAGCCTCCCCCTTGCTCTCAACTGCCTCTGCCCATCTATGAGTAAGGTAGACCAGAAGATCACCCGCAGATCGACCTTGACGAAAACCGTACTGACGGTCACTGATCAGCTGATGATCCTCTAGGTACCTTAAGAGCTGGCAGTTTATAATGGACTCCATTATTTTGGAGAACAAGGGGGTGATGGCAATAGGTCTGTAGTTGGACGGGTTGGAGCGGTCGCCTTTTTTGGGGATCGGGTGCACAAAAGCAGTCTTCCACGACTTCGGGACCACGCCTTTTGAGTAAGAGTACCGGAAAAGACGCGTGAGTACTGGCGTCAACTCCGGAGCACATGTCCTCAGCACAATGGGTGGGATCCCATCTGGCCCGCTCGACTTGTGGATGTCCAGGGAAAGCAGTGCTTTACGTACTGAGCTATGCAGGAATTTTATTTCCGGCATGGAGCTATCGCATCGCGGGATGGTAGGCGGTGGATTTTCCCTGTCATCCAAAGTCGAGTTGGCCGCAAAGAGAAAACCCAGGAGATCGGCTTTGTCCTTTGCGTCATGGGCAAGCGAGCCATCCTCCTTGCGCAAAGATGGAATAGATGGCGTACAGAAATTCCCTAAAGCAGCCTTGGTGAGAGACCAGAACGCGCGCGTACCAGAAGGTAGGCGGACTAATTTATCACCAATGCCTCTTATGTACTTTGACTTTGCCCCAGCGATAACTCGTTTGAAGGACCTAGAGGCAGAGTTATACTCCTTTTTGGCAACACTGGTGTTTTCATCCTGTGACACCGACGCCTCAACCCAGGTTCGATAGCATTTCTGCTTGAGGCGAGAAGCCAACTTGCAGGAGCGATCAAACCAGGGTCGAGAATTGCCACCGATGGGTACCACGGAGTTAGGAATAAATAGTTCCATACCCTGAAGCACCACATCGGCAACACAATTGGCGACAGTGTCAGGATCATCCAGTGAGAAGCAAACCTGCCCCCATGGGTAGGAGGCGAAGAACATTCGCATCCCATCCCAATCTGCTGACCTGTAGTGCCAAACACGGCGACAACCAGTAAGACGCGATCTTAATGGACGCGTGAGAGGCACCGTACTCCGGATCAGACAGTGATCGGACGATCCGAGGGGAGGGTCTACGATGATGTCGTATCTGTCCGGGTGAGAGGTCAGCAGAAGGTCCAACAGGGAAGGCAAATGATCTTCCACATCAGGCACTCGCGTGGGCGAGGGGACCAGTTGTGTCAGACCATAGGCCAGGGCAAAGCCGTGAACAGACCTCCCCGCGTGGTCAGTTGTACGTGACCCAAGCCATTCACTGTGGTGAGCATTAAAATCACCAAGTATGACAATCTCCGCGGAGGGGATCTGTTGAAGTACAGAATCTGTCGCCATTTGGACATGCTCAATGAGTCGGTCAGTTTCGGTATTACCGCTATGGGACCTGTAGAGGCACGCATAGATGCGAGGATGGTCGTCGCAATCTACGCGCAACCAAAGTGTGGATAGGTCCCCACCTTCAAGATTGCCGAGGCGACGGTAGCAGACATCCTCTCTGACATACGCACAGACACCGGCTCGGGGAACAAAAAAATGCTCAACAATATAGCCAGGGTAGCGCAGGTACGAAGTGTCAGAGGGCGAGGATATCTGTGTTTCCGTCAGAAACAATAAGGCCGGCTTACTCGTCTCAAGATGGTAGTGGACGGCATTGATGTTTGAATTAATTCCCCTGATATTGCAGAAGTCCACGTGGAGTATGGAAGGGGGTGCCGCGAGTCTATTGTTTCGTTTGCCCCTGGCATTACGACATGAGAGCGGGTTGTTGCCCTCCCCAGAGTACGAAGGGCAGCCTGAACAGGAGCGCTCAGGGAGGGATTCTCCGACACAGAAAGTGCCGGTACCCTCCTGGGGTAAAACTTTTTTACATTCCGCTGCCATGTTTGGGGGGGGGGGGTTTGGGCAACCGGTAATCTCACTTACCGAACGAAACGCAACAGCATAAAATCTGTCACTTCACGTCAGTTTCCTGTGAGACAGTGGTAATAACCCGGTCGAGCCGGCCCATTAGTGCTGTAGGCAAAATTGTCTACAGCGTGGCTCTACCACTTTAAAATGCTGCGATGCGAAAATCGCGATGCATTAACAATATCTGATATGTTAGGACAGTTTAATTAATTATAGTTAATTGCAATTAATAATTTTTCCTTTACTTCATACTTTATTTGACACGTCCGAGTATTCTACTCGAAAAGAAAAGAAAAGCCATATAGCTTTTACCCGACCCCGCTGATCCAACCCCGGACTTCAGTACGGTAGTTACTGCATGTGTAAAACATCTAGGGCCTTACTTATAAAAAAATGTAGCTGAGCAAATGGTTAAGAATAGTCTGTCCCTTTTATCGACCGACTTCCAAAAAGGAGAAGGTACTCAATTCATCTGTATTTTTTTTATTTATGTTACGCGATATCTCCGCCAAATGTGGACCGATTTTCAAAATTCTTTTTGTGTTCGATAGAGCTTATTTCAAGGTCCCATATAACTTTGGTCACGATCGTATTTGAAGTCGGTTTGTTAAGTTTTTAAATTTGTCATTATTTTTAAACAATGTGACACAAGGAAAAAGTGTCAGACTATTCTTAACCATTTGCTCAGTTAAATTTTTTTTATAAGTAAGACCCACAGTATCTAACTATTGACGCAATAAATTATTTTCCTTGTGTTAAAAAGGCAGCACCATATGCGAAAGTCCGCCTTGATGGATATTGAGTAGGGTTTGTTTATAATCTCTACCACTAACGCCCGGTTTCAATAAACAATCTCAGTTAAAATGTGTAGAAAGATTACAAAAATCAGCCAATAAGAACACAATTTGAAGATGACACCGTCAAATGACTTGATTTGATTGGTTCATAATCGCAATCTATCTGCACTCTAAACTGAGATCGTTTATTGAAACCGGCCTTAAATAGGTAGGTAGATGTGTGTGTGTGCACGGTTGTGTTGTAGTTTAATAGTCTGTGAAATTACTTGTACCTATATTATGATTCTCAACATCTTGTGTCTTGTGATAACAGTGCTTTAAAGCTAGGGCATAACCTAGGGGTAATCCTATCGTCTCAGTTCTAGATAATGTTCCTATAGGTGTGACGCGTTTACCATCACAAGAGTGACCTTGCTAGTCTTGTTCAGTGGTCAGTAAAAACCACTACGAGGATCGATTAATATTTTACTGTCAGAATTATTAAACTTTTTTTTTATACAGTTAATTTACCTTCTGTAGTTTTCAAATCTTGTCGATCTCTCTAATAATCATTACAGTGTTGCTCGATTATCTGTTTTGTTGGTATTTTTAGAAATAAATTCAAAGAATCCGCTAAAACAATTCCGATGTATGAGCAGATGTATTTGTTGCGATAAAATGTTATTCGAAATGTGCATTTAATAGATTGTTATTATAAAAAAGATTTTAATCTATTTAAAATACATAGAGTAGGTAAAATTTTGCCATAATTACGTAAAAACGTTCAACCGATTATGATCATTTCTATAAAAGTAATAATATGCTAATGATAGTAATATTATCTTAATGTATTCAAAATGTTATATTAAAGAAATCTAATAACTTGAATCAGAGCTATCTAGATGTAAGATCTAGATGTAACTATTGAAATTCCCACCTTTCGATATTCGTTATTCCTATCGTATTTCCTTACAAATCTGCGTTGTGAAAACATTATTGACACTTGTAAAAGTAAAAATCTTCTGATCATACGATTTTAGTTGATTTTAAACAAACCAGAAAAATTAGCTTGAATCTAGTTAGGTGGTTCCTGAAACTCTTACAACCAAATCCCCAATATTGGTTCTTGCTGATCTTCTGATTCTTCCATCTACACCTACACTTTAACACCATTGCAATGAGCTTAAACATAATGCCTTTTCTGTTGGTGAGGAGTTGGGTACGTGATTCCAAATTGCATAAGCCGAAGCATCAGCTCATAGTAACCGATGTACCTAATGCTGTTATTGTAATGCTATTTAAGTCATAGCATAGTAAAATCCGAATGTGAAAGAACAATGAAAATTGAATTCGAAAAGAGCTATAAATATCCAATAGGTTTTCTTTAATCATGGCCAAGAACCTTTAAAACTAAAAAATATTAAATTAATATCGGTAAGTCATATATATATAAATATGTTCCGTTAATCTTTTAACACCTCATTTTTGGTCGTAGTCAAAAAATCACTTTATGGTTTTTGGCTATCCATAAATCTTCAGCGAGGCAAACAAGTTTCAATATTACACGACATCGGTATAATGCGTTGTCTCTACATAATGTTGATTATATTTATTTATTACATGATAAGTAATGGATTATAGATTTATGTGTTATACGTTTAGGCTTCTTATCTTAGAATTTAGAAACTTAAATATGAATACTCCATGTATCGACTAGCTTTATTTTCTGCGATATCTAATAAACTATGTACAATTCCTCAAGGGCTTTAATGATTTGATGGTTGGTTGGGAGTTGGGATGGTTATAGGGATATCCCTATGTCTGCATCGGTCATCCGCCTGTCTTGTCGCAAGCCGCTCGATTTGCTTCTTCCTTCTTCTGATTCGAAGTGTGAAAAAGCATAAATAGGCCGCCATGATTCTGGCGATCACTGATAAACTCATTATTTGTCAGTGGTCGTCAGTTTTTTTTGGACTGAGCCCCGCTTACCATCAGGTGCAGTGCAGTCACTTTGCTGTGCCCGAATATAAAAAATACACCTAACTGCATCGATGACGATGATGGCTTATACTTTAAATACATGAGAGAATGAAATTAAACACAATTTTATATATATCTTAACATCTTGTATTTACACGTAATAATATCAGGCGATTGATTAAAATGTAACATAACTTTCGTTTGTACTTAATTTAATATTATTATTTCACACTTAAACTAAATAGATAAACAGTAATTTACCTACGTAAATGTAAGATCTTTGGCTAATTTTGCTTATATTTATATTGAGTATCGTATAATCTATATCACACTAATACGCATTATTTCTAAAAAAAGGCGGATCAGCGTACACATGTTTTACTCTCGGCACTGTAATTGGGGTAGGAAGATCTTCAATATCGATATCTATAAATTCGTTTTTGAGAGCTCTTCTCTTACCTATTTGGTAAAATGTAATAGCTACTATCACCAAAAGTATGAAACAAAGTAAAACAACCATCGTGATAGTTAATGGGGTCCAAAAACTAACAATCGGTTCTATCACTGGACAGTCAGTAGAGTCTTCGATTGGCGTTGTAGATGAATCTAGTGTGGTTGTTATTTCTGGTGTTATAGTAGATATCACTGGCGGAGTTGTAATTATCTCATCTGGTGGAGGTGTAATTATTTCATCTGGCGGAGGTGTAATTATCTCATCAGGGGGAGGTGTAATTATTTCATCTGGCGGAGGTGTAATTATCTCGTCCGGTGGAGGTGTAATTATCTCGTCCGGTGGAGGTGTAATTATCTCATCAGGTGGGGGTGTAATTATCTCATCTGGCGGAGGTGTAATTATCTCGTCCGGTGGAGGTGTAATTATCTCGTCCGGTGGAGGTGTAATTATCTCATCAGGTGGAGGTGTTATTATTTCATCTGGCGGAGGTGTAATTATCTCATCAGGTGGAGGTGTAATTATTTCATCTGGTGGAGGAGTAATTATTTCATCAGGTGGAGGTGTAATTATTTCATCAGGCGGTGGTGTAATTATCTCATCTGGCGGAGGTGTAATTATTTCATCTGGTGGAGGTGTAATCATCTCATCTGGTGGAGGTGTAATTATCTCATCAGGTGGAGGTGTAATTATTTCATCTGGTGGAGGTGTAATTATTTCATCTGGCGGAGGAGTAATTATTTCATCAGGTGGAGGTGTAATTATTTCATCTGGCGGAGGAGTAATTATTTCATCAGGTGGAGGTGTTATTATCTCATCTGGCGGAGGTGTAATGATTTCATCTGGTGGAGGAGTAATTATTTCATCTGGTGGAGGTGTAATTATCTCATCTGGCGGAGGTGTAATTATCTCATCAGGTGGAGGTGTAATTATTTCATCTGGCGGAGGTGTAATTATCTCGTCAGGTGGAGGTGTTATTATTTCATCTGGCGGAGGTGTAATTATCTCGTCCGGTGGAGGTGTAATTATCTCATCTGGCGGAGGTGTAATGATTTCATCTGGTGGAGGAGTAATTATTTCATCTGGTGGAGGTGTAATTATCTCATCTGGCGGAGGTGTAATTATCTCATCAGGTGGAGGTGTAATTATTTCATCTGGCGGAGGTGTAATTATCTCGTCAGGTGGAGGTGTTATTATTTCATCTGGCGGAGGTGTAATTATCTCGTCCGGTGGAGGTGTAATTATCTCATCTGGCGGAGGTGTAATTATTTCATCTGGCGGAGGTGTAATTATCTCGTCCGGTGGAGGTGTAATTATCTCATCTGGCGGAGGTGTAATTATCTCATCTGGCGGAGGTGTAATTATCTCATCTGGCGGAGGTGTAATTATCTCGTCCGGTGGAGGTGTAATTATCTCGTCCGGTGGAGGTGTAATTATCTCGTCCGGTGGAGGTGTAATGATTTCATCTGGTGGAGGAGTAATTATTTCATCTGGTGGAGGTGTAATTATCTCATCTGGCGGAGGTGTAATTATCTCATCAGGTGGAGGTGTAATTATTTCATCTGGCGGAGGTGTAATTATCTCGTCAGGTGGAGGTGTTATTATTTCATCTGGCGGAGGTGTAATTATCTCGTCCGGTGGAGGTGTAATTATCTCATCTGGCGGAGGTGTAATTATTTCATCTGGCGGAGGTGTAATTATCTCGTCCGGTGGAGGTGTAATTATCTCATCTGGCGGAGGTGTAATGATTTCATCTGGTGGAGGAGTAATTATTTCATCTGGTGGAGGTGTAATTATCTCATCTGGCGGAGGTGTAATTATCTCATCCGGTGGAGGTGTAATTATCTCATCTGGCGGAGGTGTAATTATCTCATCTGGTGGAGGTGTAATTATTTCATCTGGTGGAGGTGTAATTATCTCGTCCGGTGGAGGTGTAATTATCTCATCTGGTGGAGGTGTAATTATTTCATCAGGTGGAGGTGTAATTATTTCATCTGGCGGAGGAGTAATTATTTCATCAGGTGGAGGTGTTATTATCTCATCTGGCGGAGGTGTAATGATTTCATCTGGTGGAGGAGTAATTATTTCATCTGGTGGAGGTGTAATTATCTCATCTGGCGGAGGTGTAATTATCTCATCAGGTGGAGGTGTAATTATTTCATCTGGTGGAGGTGTAATTATTTCATCTGGCGGAGGAGTAATTATTTCATCAGGTGGTGTGATTATCTCATCTGGCGGAGGTGTAATGATTTCATCTGGCGGAGGAGTAATTATTTCATCAGGTGGTGTGATTATCTCATCTGGCGGAGGTGTAATGATTTCATCTGGCGGAGGAGTAATTATTTCATCAGGTGGAGGTGTAATTATCTCGTCCGGTGGAGGTGTAATTATCTCATCTGGTGGAGGTGTAATTATGTCATCAGGTGGAGGTGTTATTATTTCATCTGGCGGAGGTGTAATTATCTCATCTGGCGGAGGCGTTATTATCTTTTCTGTTGTAGGTGTAGTTATCTCTTCTGTTGCCGGTGTTGTAGGTATTTCAATGCTAGGATCAGTCGTTGTTTCGGAAGCGTCTTCGCCACGTAGAGTGGTTTCTGGATCTATGGGGCTTGGATCACCTTCTGTTGTGATATCAGTAATATTGGTCTGTGAGTCCGTTGTTGTGAGGACTTGTATTTCTGTAGTAGCTGGGTCTTTGTCTTCTTCGTAGATGACACAAAGTTCTTCATTGTAGCCAGGAGGTATATATCTAAATGAGTCGACTAAAACGATGGAATTTGCTGATGAAGTTCCCATCAATGTTATCTGTAAAGAAGAATATTAGGTTATTACGGGACTGGATCTCTAAGAGGGGGTTGATGTCAGGCAGGTAGCTGGTCGTAAAAACTTATAATCTGGAATATGCTTGAAAAAGTGAGTTGCGTCGACCCCACATTAAGGTAGTATAAGGGCCGATAAAAGAAGTGGGCTGTAGGATAAATCGGGATAAGGTGTAACTGTACATTAGTCATAGCGCTGCAAGTCGCCCTAGTGTCAAATATAGCTTATTTAGAATTTTATTCGCATATGAACTTTGATAGAATATCATAGTATACGTCATATTATTATAAAACCTATCGCGCACTACAATTAATGTCTGTGCGTTTTTTTTGTAGCAGTAATGCACTACGATAAAAAAAACGCGACATAATATTAGAGATTTAAAATCGCGCCATGTGTTGTCGATATTTAAATTTGGTTGTTAAGAAACTTTTATTAGCTATACAGCAGAAGCAATAATGAGATTTTGAAGATAAGATGAAATGAACTCTGCTAATTCTATTAAATTGTTCAAGAACATTTCATACAAAATATCAATGAATGGGATTACGATTTTCATACATTTTCTAAGATTGTGTCGTCAAATACCGATGATTTTTAAGTATGTAAATACACACCCAAATTAATAAATGTTATTTGGGTGTGTATTTACATGAATTTTATTATAGTAGATGAAATCCGGCCTAGAAATCCTCGAGGAAGGCTTATTTTTAGCAATGTACGTCCTGCGGATGATGAGGATAGTGATAATGATGATAGTAGATGATTTGAATCTTGCTATTATAGAAAACCAAGATTTTTTAGTAACCAGGTATACGTAACACATATATTGTCAAGTTGCTTTAAAACTGTAGCCTAAGGTTCATAAGTTCCAGAGAGATCTAGTTTGGCTAACCAGGTATCTCATGTGAATCTGACTGTTGTATCCTGGCATTAGCTTGATGGGGAACATGAAGCTATAAATGATGAGGATGTTGAAATTGCGTAATATCAGTATTTATTATACAAAACTGTGTATGCCAATAAAAGATTTAATATTCCATTAATTTCACTTTGCGTTCTGTCTCTTTCATAAACAATGAGGGCCTTACTTATAAAAACATTTTCACTTATCTTTTCGCTAAGAATAGCCACATTTTCTTTTTTCCTTGCGTTCCATAGTTTAAACATGAAAGGGACAACCTATGTTTAAAGATAAGCAGCGATTAAATATTTTTATAAGTAAGGGGCTATATCATCAGAAAACAAAGTGAAATAGAATGGCTAATGGTTTTTACCAACTGAACAGACTGATAGTAAAGCGCAACGTGACGCTGGTTTAGTAAAGATAAGAAGTGGTACGATAGAAAATCGAAACGTTATTATGCGATGTCGTAGGTATTGTTTTCTATATGAAATAAATCGCAGTTATAATTTTTAAGCATGCCACATCGAACACTCACATATCCACTAAAAGTGATATCGCTGAGAAGTCCGACGCGTAGAGTATGCCATCCTCTTACAAAACCTGCAGCCATAGGCGTGTTAGTAACAGATCCCATGACTGCATCATTGCCGTTAGGCACAATTTGGTTTGCGAATAAGGTGATTTGGTCTGAATTTGCTGTTCCGTCCATAAATATATTCAATTCCACAACACCTCCTCCTGTCATAATAAAGGAGAATGATGAGACGCAACTAAGAGCTGCCTGAGGTGTTATAAATGAGAAGCTCTTTTTATGAGGGCTCTCCATGCCTATATCGGTGTAGTTATGTTGCAACCAAACGAAATTTATAGTTGCGCAAATTCCCACGTCATTATTGAATGAAGTCTCAAAATCATGTTGGAATGAATATGTTACACATGTTTCGCACAAAACATTAGTCAAACAATAAAATAGAACAAAAGTACACCGCACTGCACTAAATTTTAACATTTTATTAACACCTGCATTTGTGACTGTTCACAAAATCTTTATAATTTAAAGCGGCATGTAATCAATATGCATATTATCAAATTTTTTATATTGTTATCGTGGATAAGATATAATTCGATGAAATTAATATAATCAAATGATAAATATTTGGCGTGTATTGAAATTTTTTACGGACGTTTAGAATTTTTAGTGTTTGTGTCATTATAATCAAATAATTTATCAGGTATCCGTGTGTTTTCACGGTCAAACGCTAGACGGCTTGGCATATATAGTAATTAAAATTATTGCGTGTTGTTTTAAAGAGAGAAAGAGAACAATAAGACCCTTTCCTTTCTAATATACTTTGCTCACTTCTATCTTTCTTTCTACCTGCCCTTATCCTACCTTAATGTGGGATCGACGCAACACACTTTTTCAAACATGTTGCAGAAAGGATTTGGTCAAGTTTTTTGCTCACTTCTATCATATATATAAAGTATCTTATTTTCTCTACTAGCAAATGTGGAATGTGTCAAATATTTAAAATTTAAAACATTAAAATATAATATTTATTAGTAGATAAACCCTTAGGTGCTAAAGTTAAGTAGTACATACACTTAAACATGCGGCAAAAGTTGGGCCCTGCATGGTTATAGATTTTTTTAATGTTGTGTATGACATAACATGATGCAACCTTGTCAACGTATTTACACAACACGAGTCGCATCAATTTAAGAATTCGATGACATAGTCCTGTAGATTTTTCGATGGATCGAAATGTTCCTCAGAAGTATTTGCCGATTCAAGACAGGGCCCTGAGTCCTGACTCGATTTGGCTTTGATATGACAAATTCCACCGAAATCGATGTACAAAGGGCGCTAATGTCACGTTAAAAATTGCCAAATTACATTTCCTATGGCGATCGAAGCAGCTAGGTATTCCAGGCATGTCAGACGAGGGAACGGTTTTTTATGGCTTGATTTCCAGAGTCTAGATTCAAAATCGCAGGTAAAGGGCATGACAACTTTCTTCGTACTAAAATTATGCAAGTATTGGGACTGTTGGCAGTTAAATAAATTTACCACTATCCAGCTCAATAACTGTAATTGATTTATCAATAAAATGTAAGTAGGTACCTATAATTATTGATTCTATATTTGGGAAGCTTATGGTTATTACCGATGTGCGTGTCCATTCAATTCGCAAGTCGCTTCGTTTCACGCATGTATCAGAAGTATATTCACAAATGCTCGAAACTCCAAGCCGCATGTATTGAAAGATATAATATCTAATTACAATACGAGTAAAAGTTCATAAATATATTTATCACAAAGATTACGACCAATTATAAATAATGATATTATGAGATAAACTGATGTTATCTCAAAATATTTATCACTTCTCTAGAAGTAGTACGGTTAAAAAATCGCGCGACTGTATTTTAGTAAATATACCGCACCCGTTTTGTAAAAATGTGATGAATACTATTAGAAAAATCGAAATCAGCGGCAACGATTCATTAATTGTCTAAAAAATCCCAGCAATTTCAGTTGTGTGTGCATTGCTACCCTAATTCGGTGCGACTATGCGACAGAAAAACCGCTCATAAATGAATTGTAGCGTGCGTTAGCTCTTACACAGATCTCAAAGATAAGATTAAATAAACATGACTAATTAATTCTATTGTATAAACAAATCTTCACACGTGTGACTTAACGTACAAACTTTTAAAACATGTGTTATTTTTTGAAATAAAACTATTTTTACGGATTTTATCACGATTTGGTTTTAATTTTATTCCCAACGTTCGAAGGCTTTGCAGTCTTCGTGGTCACGGGTTGGACTAAAATCCGTAAAAATAGTTTTATTTCAATGAATAGCATTCCGGTAAACTTATAAATCACCATGTGTTGTTTTTTTTCAAGACAAGCGTAATGGTGAAAATCGGACTGTTGCGGTCAGCATGAAAGGGACCTTAGGGTAACTTTTAACAATAGATTTGATTTCGACTTTGATTAAATTTCATTTATTGACTTAAAATTCCACCGAAATCAAGTTTAAAATGCACTAATGGCGCGTTAAAAAAATACCAAATGACAAGTTCTCGAATCCAATGCGACATTAGCGCACTTTTCAAATCGATTTCGGTGGAATTTTTAGTTACTAAATGCAATGGAATCGAGTTCCTAAATCAGGAGGCCTCGACCGGATTATTACAACAGTAGCCCGAGCACGAAAAACTAATGTAAATGTAAATGTATTCGAGTTCGCTGCGCACTGATGACGTTTGATTAATATTTCATACAAATTTCATAGACGCGCATCGAGTTCGAATACATTTACGGTTGTCAGAAATTTTCCTGCTCAGGCCGCTGTTTATCAGAAAAATGAGGTCAAAAACGGCTTGCCATTGCTTTTCGTGAAATAAATGACATAACCATATCGCCTTCGCGATTCCCTTATATTAAGACTTAAAAATATGTTTTATTTAATGTAAAAAAAAAACAAATTCAAAGTATTATCATATCACTAGAGATCACTTCCCTCTTTATTTCTGGCAGCATATGAATTCCAGTGTAAGAAAAACGATACGTCTTTTGCTTTCCAAAAGTCCCATTTTTTGTATTATCATATGAATGAAAGTGCTGCTTAGTCAAGCTATGGAAGCCAGTGCACGGAAGAAGTGATGATCGGAAGGGCTATGTCTGGTGGATGTGCTGGTGATTTTTTATCCGAGCCTGGCAAAGTGACTAGACTCCACTTGATGGTAAGCGCAGTCCAAAAAACAGTGATCAATGACAAACATAAAATATATTCACCGGAATCTTGTCGGGCTGAATTAATGCTTCTTCATGCTCTGAAGGGGGAACAAGCAAGACGCCAAGATAGAGGGATGACTGAGGTTAGACTAGCACAGGGTCATAAGGGGTTTATCTTGATAGGTCTTGAGCTGCTCTAAGGCTTATCGTTACTACTTTCTAGAACACCCGGCATTAAGGATGAACTAAATCCGTGAACGATCGCTTACGATTTTTCAGAATCGTGATAATAATAAGTTGTTTAATGATTGATCATTTTAATTTAGGATGATGTATTTTACGCGAACGGCCGAATTAAAATTTGAATAATTTAATATGCCCAATATAAATTAACAATTAACATGTCAACGTTCTATCGAGCGAAGTATCTTAAACTTAAAGAAAATAGACAAAGTAAGAAACTCAAAAATAAGAAAACCAAAACTAATTGACGGGTTAAAGCAGTGTAAAAAATTTAAATTGAAATGGGCTGGCTACATAGCACGCATGACATGACAAATGGACTAAAAAGTAACTACTTGGGTAGGTCCGCTATATAACAGAGATAGAGGAAGACCCAAAAAGAGATGGATAGACGAGATAAATAACATAGTCGATAAAGATTGGATCACTAAGGCAAATAACCAAAACTGAAAACCGACTTCAAAAACAAACACTTTAAAAAAGAGAGTAAAAAAATGTTGTTATTTTTTACTTTAGTTTTTAGTGTTGCTTTTTGAAGTCGGTTTTCAGTTTTTTTTTAATTTAATTATTATTTATCTATTTTTAGTGTCTGTTTTAAAGTCTAGAAAATTATTGTTATATTACCTACGATTTATAGAATTACTGTTACAAAGTGATTGCCAAAAAGGAGTTTTAGGCTTTTAGGGTTCATAATGTTGTATTTTATCGACTGAGTACAAAAAAAGGAGAAGGTCCTCAATTCGTTAGTTTTTTTAATGTATGTTACCCGATAACTCAGCCAAATGTGGACCGATTTTTAAGATTATTTTTGTGTTCGATAGAGCTCATTCCAAGGTGGTCCTAAATTTGGTCACGATCGGATACATTTTGAACTCGATCCACAAAGTTTTTAAACATGTGATTATATTAATTACTACTGGTGATTGGATATTCGTATCCGTCCGGATGGTGACCACCGTACAAATGGTGTAAAAATTAAAAACCTTCTATGGTTATCTCTTAAAAAATATCCATTTCCTAAGCAAGTAAACCATGAGTTGAAATTATAATAGTATTAGATTTATATATTTTTTAAAGTCATCGCAAGTCATTTTAGTCCAAAATCAAGCTTATTTCATGACGCACTTATCTAGAATTAAATCCCGTTGCTGCAAGTAGTTTATATACTTAATGCAGAGATTATTAATAAATACCGAGTTGGATTATCGGTGATTGAATTTATTATGAAAAGAAACCCAAACCTTTCCACGAACTTTTTAAGCTAAAGTAACTTTATTGATTTTAGTTGAAAACCTTACCTTAATGAATGCTACTTAAAGTCATCTGAAAACGAAGTGGTTTACATTGTATCCTTTTTGGTCAAATATTATTTGCTATAATTGCATTCAACGTGCTTGTGGGAGTCGCTCAGCAATCGAAATTTTGAAAACTAAAAACTAGGGTGACTATCCCATGGTATGGGGTATCGTTGAATAGTTCATCTAAAAATATTCCGGGTTTATGAAAACTATTTTCGAAATATTTGCAAATACTGACATTTGAAGAGCTATTTAGTAGAGTGGGGAGTTCGTTTTGGGAACGTGAAAAAATTTACAGTAGTATATAATGAATTTGAAAGGAAAACTACCATGGTTGAGCAGGCTTAACAAGTTAACGAGTAACGGCGAGTAGACGACTAAAATAAAAAGCTAAATTTCGTACAAATTCTATTGAATATAACTTAGATGAAGTTGTTATTTATGTAAAACAGGTAATAAATATTATATATTATGTATATCATGGACGATGTGCTTAAAATTATGTTTAAAAAAATTAATTCATGACAGGAATTGTTTTATTATACGTTCTATATTAATAACTTTTTAATTACTTGTTTTTCTAAAGGTAATGTTAGAGTTTCTTGCCCATTCTTCTCGGGCGAACCAGCTTTCCGAACTGGCGGTAGAATTTTGACACAATCTGACGCCTGAATGGTCAACCGCTACTTCTTACATTGATTTTCGACCGCCTTCCAAAAAGGAGAAGGTCCTCAATTCGTCGGTATTTTTTTTTAATGTATGTTATGCGATATCTCCGCCAAATGTGGACCGATTTTCAAAATTATTTCGATAGACCTTCTTTCAAGAGTCGTCCCATATAAATTTGGTTACGATCGAATTTGAAGTCGGTCCGTTAAGTTTTTAAACTTGTGATTATCGCCATATAAATTTGATCAAATTTTGACAGATAAGGAGGCCTTTAACGACATAAGAGACCTTAAGTGTATGAACATTCGGCGGTAAATGATGTATTTTTTATGAATTCAATAAATTATTTCATTTGTATATTTGATGCCGATTTTAAGAATGCCAACGACGTTTCTGATTGAAGGCCGACTCTGAGCTTGCCTTCTTAGGTTTATAGCCTGAATTGGAACCGAACTACGCAAGTTAACGATAAGAAAATTGTCTCTATGGTAGACATAGATACAATTTCCTAACACAAAGGATCAATAAACATGAAAATCGATATTTCTTTTGGTTGGTCGAATTTCGCTGCCGATACTGCCTGGCCTAAAATTGCAAAACTGTCTCAGGACCGTGGTAAATCGCATAATAATGAGGGAGGCCTATACCCATCCAAAGACTTCTATGTATACTACTAGACTGGCTGTTCGGTACATAGAATGTGCGCACTAAGTCTCTGTTAATCGACTTCAACTCATTATAGAAATTTGCTCTTCTCCTTAGCCGTGAAACGTCAAACACTCACCGTCATGTGCCACAATTTTACTTCGAAATAGCTTGTCTAGTAAATACCTCGAAGTCTTTGTACCCAGTAGTAGTATCTATATGGTTATGCTGATGTTTTATTACTTAACTTCACCAATGACAAAGAATTGCTATATTCATTGATGTATCGTATAAAACTGGGGACATCTATGTTGTATTGGGCATGTATCATATTATATAGCATGTTTCATAAAGTTGGTATCAATAATAACTACACTTAAATAGGGGATGGCTAGCAATCTAGCTGTTACCAATATTTGTATGGGACTTTTGGAAAAAGCTCTTAATTTTCTTAATGTGGGGTCGGCGTAACACACTTTTTCAAGCATATTGCAGAATGGATTTGGTTAAGTTTTTACGACCGACTGCCTGTCTGACGTCAACCTCCTCTGGGGGATCCAGTCCCGGGCAAATTAAATAAGGAAATTCTCTTTTGCCGTAACTATTCTAAATGACTTTTCGACCGACTTCAAAAAAGGAGAAAGTCCTCAATTCTTCTGTATTTTTTATATATGTTACGCAATATCTCCGCCGAATGTGGACCGATCTTTAAAATTCTTTTTGTGTTCGATAGAGCTTCTTCAAGGGTGGTCCTATATAAATTTGGTCACGATCGGATTTGAAGTCGGTCCGTTAAGTTTTTAAATACAATAATAATAATAAAATAATAATTTATCTAAGTTTTTAAACTTGTGATTATTTCAAAAAGCTTTATAGGCACAAAATTAATCTTGAAATTCTGTCCACATTTAGCGGTGAATAAATTGATATCACGTAACATAAAAAATTACGAACGAATTGACTACCTCTTTTTTGAAGTCGGTTGAAAATTGAGTAAACACTAAACTTTGTCACGCGCTACTTGTAGTGCAATTTTCCGAAGTTGCGAAGAGATGTTGCATCTCTTTGCATTCTTTACCGCTTGTACCACGGGGAATGTTCCGAGGAATTGTTTGGACTGATACAGGTATCAGTCTAGCGGCAGGCCGCCGGATTCCATTATCGTACCACACGCTACAAGCTGAAGTTTCATCCCTACCACCTGGATGAATGGCGTTGCTCAACAGTGAGTTTTACAAGGAACTTTCTTCCGCGTGCAACGTGCTTGTGGAACCAGCTTTCGGCGGCTGTATTTCCAGACCGTTACGAGTTAGGGACCTTCAAGAAAAGAGCCTATATCTACCTCAAAGGCCGGCAACGCATACATGATACCCCTGATATTGTGGATGTTTATGGGCGGCGGTGATCGCTTAACATCAGGTGACCAGTGGGTCATAATAGCCTTAATGAGTCGAAGCACAAGCAGTTTATTATTACAGTAATTAGTAGTGGTACAAGCAAGTGCGCTTGTTTGCCCCTCATTTATAAAAAAAATGCTGAAGAATAAAAAACAAAATTGCATTTGTTTAAATTTGACGATATTAATACTGATGAATTTTAAATCCCATTAAAATGCTAAGTTATTATTAAGTGCAAAATATTTTTACTTATATGAGAGTAGTCTAACAAAGCTTATTGACGATATAAAAATAGTAATAAAGCTTTATTAATACTAGATAGATATTTATGATTTGCCAATATTTTATGTAAGTTTTAAAGATATATAGGAATTAAACATAACATTTGTTGATATTGTGAGTTAAATTTGATATAAATCCATTGGTAATATAATAATGTTAAGAAAGCTCTTGATGAGTTGTGATAACTTTTCCACCGAATTCAAAACAAAAAGGTAATCAAGTCTGTATTTTTTATGTATTATGTGACATCGGAAATTTTGGACGATTTCAAGATTATTTTTGTGTTCGATAGAGCTTATTCTAATACTGCGGCCTGAGCAGGAAAATTTCTGACAACCGTAAATGTATTCGAACTCGATGCGCGTCTATAAAATTTGTATGAAACATTAACCAAACGGCATCAGTGCGCAGCGAACTCGAATACATTTACATTTACATTAGTTTTTCGTGCTCGGGCTACTGGTCCCATATAAATGTAGCCGCGATCGAATAAATGAAGCCAGTCCGTTTTTAATCCAGTTTCGTTTTTAAAAATACTGTATTAATGTGATTAAGTAATTAAGGCTTTTACTATACAATCTGTGTTTATTCCTTTCGATGTTGCGTTACCTTGGTTCGATTTGCAAAGCTTTTGATCTAACACTTACATATCCAGTATATGAGCTTGTGCCAAGTAAGGTGACGCGTAGAGTATGCCATCCTCTTATAAAACCCGCCATCATAGGCGTGTTGCTAGCTGTTCCCATAACTGCGTCATTGCCGCTTGGCACATACTGGTTTGCGAACAACGTGATCTGGTCTGAATTTGCAGCTCCATCCATAAATATATTCAATTCTACAATACCTCCGCCTGTCATTACAAAGTTGAACGATGAAACGCAACTAAGAGCGGTCTGTGGCGTTATAAACGCAAAGCTCTTTGCGTGAGGGCTTTCCATGTCTATCTCAGTATAGTTCCATTGCAACCAAGATAAATTAATATTTTCACACACTCCCACTTCATTATTAAATAAATTTTCAAAATCATATTGGAATGAGTATGTCACACAATCGTCGCACAAAACATAAGTAAAAATACACAAAAGTACGATGACACTCCGCGCCGCACTAAGTTCTAACATTTTTCAAACACTAGCATTTGTGCCGAGGTTCACTAAATCTCTATTCTTATATCTTCGGGTTGTAATCACTATACCTATTATCGTAATTATTTATAATGTTATCACGGATAAGATATAGTTTGATGAAATAAGACCATATAATGTGACGACGAATATTTTTAACGCATCGACACATTTTTCGGTGACGTTTAACATTGTTCGTTGCTTGAGTCATTTTAATCAAATAATTTATTAGGCGCCCATGTGCTTTATGCTTAGACGAGTTGAAATATGCACACATGAACTTAAAACGTAGCATTTATATATCTAATTAATCATACAATCATAATATTACAACTACTGAACTGTGATTGGCAATTTATTTTGCGATTCAATCATGATGTTGATATTATGTATACTATGGAATATATAGATTCTAGACCTTTTGAGCTAGCTCACTGCGGCCTTTTACAGATTTTAATATATTTTTTTATTTATTAATTAAAATCATATTCCAAAATCTCTGACTATTTGTCGCGAGCCGCATACTCACCTGAATTTTTCTGCATACTTTTTAGTCGCGGTTTTCTAGTTCGTTCCTTGCCACTTTGCATCCTCTCCGGTCCTGTAGTCCGAGCAAGAAAAACCTAATGTAAATGTAAATGTATTCAAGTTCGCTGCGCACTGATGACGTTTGGTTAATATTTCATACAAATTTCATAGACGCGTATCGAGCACGAATACATTTACGGTTGTCAGAAATTTTCCTGCTCGGGCTGCAGCTCTTCTTTCGGAATTTCATTATAGTCTAATACATTTTTTTTCCATACTCTCCCGGGATATTTCAACATGAGAAGTACACCCAATATTTTTGATGATAGAAGAACTTGAAGTGTCTGAACTTCAAATTTCTTTTTCGCCAAACAGATACCTTTTCTTTTCCCAATCCCCATTCCTTTAGTTAGCTGACCCAATACCAAGACATTCCATCGATGGTGGAGATGACTTACCATAAGTTGATCTAACAGTAGCAATAGTAGTTAGAATTGTTGAAACGTAGGAACACAATATATTAATTAGGTTTCCGCTAGTAGCTTTATATGCATTACGTTTATATAATGCTTTAGGCTTTTTCTCTACTTTAGAAATGATATTTCGAGTTGTTGTTGCACCTTACATAATATAAATCTTAAGTTATAATTAAAAATGGAGACTTGACATAATTTCTATAGATGATCTGTCCATTTGCAGGTTGTTGGTGAAACTGGCTTCATAATTCTCTTTTGGCGTTATATGTATTATTGCGAAATTTTGATGCATTTAGATTCAGTAGTTTAGCTTAGGAAATCAGGACAAGTAATTTTATATGTATGGATAATAAAATTAACTAGGCTCTATTTGGACATTCGTCGTTAATCTTTAATTCCAGTACTCTTTATCCACTTTATCGTATTATAAGTAGATTATAGTCCATTAACAAAATATGAGGTTATAATTTATTTTCGTGTTTTTGGTTTCTCGGAATTGCTGTTATCTTAAGAAGTACTTAACATTATGACAGAAGTGAAGGCGTTTCTAGCCTCAGCAACCCGGAGCCGTGCTGTTTGCATCCGTATTGCTCCGAAAAGAGTCATCGAGGATTTGGTTGTATTTACTATGTAGGGTGTGGATGAGGACTTCGACATTAATAAATTTCTTTCTTGTGTGGGTTTAGTGGGCTGGTGAATCCATAATAACGCCTTCGTATACGATGAGAAAACAGTCAGAATACTCACAAAACTCCATTCCTCGTCAGTCACGGCGCGTAGTATCCTTGCGGTGTACTCTTATTACTTGAATCGTTCGCTGTACCGCAGACAATCTCACATTAGTGGTTCATCTAAAGTTTTATCTATAGTCTGGTCTTTCGGATTATGAAACCACGAACAAAAAGTCAGCTCCAACTAGTCATGTCAGCAAGATTTGAACCACTGAGAGATGGGTCTAATAAAACAATGGCTTTTGTCTTGTGGGTGGTATTTATTCTTCATATCAATTTACTTTCATATTAGCAAAATTATTCAACTGCATGTTTGCTATTTCAGTATATGAACTATCAGTCTCAATATTACGTGCTTCTACGTGTGAAGAGTATTTAAAGGGTCAGGATACTTCTGGGACCTTACCAGAAAGACAGTCGTCCATCAATGGTCAATTGTCACCATTTTCGACCGATTTTCAAAAAGGAGAATGTCCTCAATTCGTCTTTATTTTTTATGTATGTTACGCGATATCTCCGTCAAATGTTGACCGATTTTCAAAATTCTTTTTGTGTTCAATAGAGCTTATTTCAAGGATACCATATAAATTGGTCGGTTGGTTAAGTTGATTGGTTAAGTTTTTAAACTTGTGACTATTCTTAGACTCAGCACCCCTAGTATTTACCAGTTAATGTTTCTTGTTAACGTTGATAGTTATCGCTAAATCGTTACACATTTAGCTAGCAGCACTTCTTGTAGAAACTACAACGATCTTAATAAATGAATATAGATTTAAAGATTATCATCGCTCTCTAGAAGCTTTAACGCTTACTAGCGGTACAAATGCATGCAGGACCATAAAAATGCTTTAAAATATTTGTTTGTTTATTTTGATTCGAAGTGGGTAATTGCTAATATTTTTTGAATGGATATAATATGAGCGATTATTATTTTTTTATACTTTAAATAAAAACTGTTATACAAAATGGAAATATTATGCAAAGCTACGGGATTAAATTTTTAGCTATTTCTGTTTTTTTTTTTTATAGCAGAGACTGACAAACAAGCACCAATCGAGCAGATGGGTCACCTGATAAGTGATATCCACCGACCATAGACACCCAAGACGCAAAAAGAAAGCGTTGCCAACCTAAAAGAAAGGAATGGACGGGTATGGAAAAGGGATTGGGAAAGGAAAATCTCACTCAGCGAACGAAATGCGACAGCAAGCTGCCACTTTTCAAGGTTTTCTGTGAGACTGTGCTATCAAACCGGTCGAGCCGACCCATTCATCCTGTAAACTTTACTGTCTACAGCATGGCTCTACTACTCAATATATTTCCAAATAAACTCGCATATTCTATATATAACAACGCGCGAGTCTGGTATAACACTATTATCAAACTTTAATTCGTAATGGATACCTAGAAGGCAGGTACAAAAATTTATAAGTAATACTATAATAAGTTTAACGTTTACTACGTAACGTGCTATTTGCTATATTTAGGAACAATAAAAAATAATATAAAATTACCATTTTATTAAATATCTACGTTACAACAACTTATACAGATCTTATTAAATTTAATGCATACTCTTAGATCTATTTGTAAATAATTAAATATTTTTTACTTAATTATTACTTTAAAACCGTGGTCGTCCTTTCTATGTAGGTGTTGGCAAACCAATTTATTTTCCTTTTTGCCTTTTTGTAAGGAATTTTCTTCCAAAGTTATTTTGATGGATTTAAAAAGTTGAGTTGTCCCCTGCTGAGGCACATTTCCTATTGTCCACCAGTGATGAACAAAAAGTGGAAGATAACGAGAATAGACGTGTTTGTTGGCTATATTTTTTAAAATTAGTGATGGTAGGCATCAAAAACTAGAGATATATTCCCATATAAAATGATTAAATAAATTTAGGGTATCTTATACATTCAAATCTGAACCACGACCTCTGTTTTCAGACATTAAGTTTGGTAAGTCATCAGTCCCGTTATTATTTACCATTGCTTGAAATTTCAATGTATTTCCAGAGCTAAAAAGGCACCACCCCGCCACACCGACTATCACCACTACGATTACTGAAGCTATTGATATAATTACTATCAGAAATGGCTCTAATCCTCCTAAAGCTTCTGGCTCCTTAGGTGTAGTTTCTTCAACAGCCTCAGTAGTCAGTTCCGTAATTATGGCTGCTTCACTTACTGTGGGAACTGGTATAGTGATCAAGTCATCGGCTGTGGTTTCTTCTGTGGTGAAATCAGATGTTGTTGGTATGATAGTAGTTACAGTTGGTATATTCGTGCCACTTACTGTTGGGAAAGGAACTGTAACTATAGGAGTAGTGCTTTCAGTTGTTGGTGATACACTGACTGTAGAGAACGGCACTGTTACTATAGGAGTAGTACTTTCAGTCGTTGGTGATACACTGACTGTAGGGAGTGGTACTGTGACTATAGGCGTGGTACTTTTTGTTGTAGGTAATTCACTGACTGTAGGGAAAGGAATTGTAACTATAGGAGTTGTACTTTCAGTTAGTGATGGTACAATGACTGTAGGGAGTGGTACTGTGACTATTGGCGTGGTATTTTGCGTTGTGGGTAATTCACTGACTGTAGGGAAAGGAACTGTAACTATAGGAGTAGTACTTTCAATTGGTGATGGTACACTGACTGTAGGGAATGGTACTGTTATTATAGGAGTAGTACTTTCAGTCGTTGGTGATACACTGACTGTAGGGAGTGGTACTGTTACTATAGGCGTGGTACTTTTTGTTGTAGGTAATTCACTGACTGTAGGGAAAGGAATTGTAACTATAGAAGTACTTTCAGTCGTTGGTGATACACTGACTGTAGGGAGTGGTACTGTGACTATTGGCGTGGTACTTTGCGTTGTGGGTAATTCACTGACTGTAGGGAAAGGAACTGTAACTATAGGAGTAGTACTTTCAATTGGTGATGGTACACTGACTGTAGGGAATGGTACTGTTATTATAGGAGTAGTACTTTCAGTCGTTGGTGATACACTGACTGTAGGGAGTGGTACTGTTACTATAGGCGTGGTACTTTTTGTTGTAGGTAATTCACTGACTGTAGGGAAAGGAATTGTAACTATAGAAGTACTTTCAGTCGTTGGTGATACACTGACTGTAGGGAGTGGTACTGTGACTATAGGCGTGGTACTTTTTGTTGTAGGTAATTCACTGACTGTAGGGAAAGGAATTGTAACTATAGGAGTTGTACTTTCAGTTGGTGATGGTACACTGACTGTAGGGAGTGGTACTGTGACTATAGGCGTGGTACTTTGCGTTGTGGGTAATTCACTGACTGTAGGGAAAGGAACTGTAACTATAGGAGTAGTACTTTCAGTTGGTGATGGTACACTGACTGTAGGGAATGGTACTGTTATTATAGGAGTAGTACTTTCAGTCGTTGGTGATACACTGACTGTAGGGAGTGGTACTGTTACTATAGGCGTGGTACTTTTTGTTGTAGGTAATTCACTGACTGTAGGGAAAGGAATTGTAACTATAGAAGTACTTTCAGTCGTTGGTGATACACTGACTGTAGGGAGTGGTACTGTTACTATAGGCGTGGTACTTTTTGTTGTAGGTAATTCACTGACTGTAGGGAAAGGAATTGTAACTATAGAAGTACTTTCAGTCGTTGGTGATACACTGACTGTAGGGAGTGGTACTGTGACTATTGGCGTGGTACTTTGCGTTGTGGGTAATTCACTGACTGTAGGGAAAGGAACTGTAACTATAGGAGTAGTACTTTCAATTGGTGATGGTACACTGACTGTAGGGAATGGTACTGTTATTATAGGAGTAGTACTTTCAGTCGTTGGTGATACACTGACTGTAGGGAGTGGTACTGTTACTATAGGCGTGGTACTTTTTGTTGTAGGTAATTCACTGACTGTAGGGAAAGGAATTGTAACTATAGAAGTACTTTCAGTCGTTGGTGATACACTGACTGTAGGGAGTGGTACTGTGACTATAGGCGTGGTACTTTTTGTTGTAGGTAATTCACTGACTGTAGGGAAAGGAATTGTAACTATAGGAGTTGTACTTTCAGTTGGTGATGGTACACTGACTGTAGGGAGTGGTACTGTGACTATAGGCGTGGTACTTTGCGTTGTGGGTAATTCACTGACTGTAGGGAAAGGAACTGTAACTATAGGAGTAGTACTTTCAGTTGGTGATGGTACACTGACTGTAGGGAATGGTACTGTTACTATAGGAGTTATTTTTTCGGTAGTTGGTAAATCGCTGAATATGGAGTTACTCACAGCTGGTCCATTTGGTTCTGGTAAGATATTTGGTGAGTCATTTTTAGTAGTTGCTTTACTGAGCATTTTATCAATTAAGTTAGTCGTTTTTGGCATTACAGGATGAATAGTTTTAGTAAATTGCTTATTATTTGTAACTAAAGTTGGAACGAAAGAAACTGAATTAATAGCAACCGAAGAACCATTTGCAGCTTGTCCCAAAAGTATCACCTGTAACATAAAATACGCAAAAATTACCATGTAGTGCACATACAGAATATAACAGAAAATGTTGAAACAAGAAAACAAACGTATCAGTGATAATGATCTAAGATAAACAAAATAATATCAATTAAGCTCAATGAATTAATATGGCTCAATGAAAGGATAGTAAAATAATGAAAAATATTTATTACTACCAGATATCAATTTTATATTTGAATAATATCAATTATATATACCTACTTCAAGTATATTGGACCAATTCAAACATAATTATAGTATGTACTTTAAGACTCCGTTGATTGTTGGGTTTGGTGGTTAGGGTAAGTCTAATAATAATGGCACAAAATTTAGCTAAAGTAACAGTGCTGTTGAGGAGTTAGCGTGGGCATTGGGTCGATTAGTGGGATAGTTTAAAGGGATGATATAACAATAATAATTTACATATTTTCCATAAGATTTAAGTAAATAATTGTATTACATTGTTCTTTAATTGATATTTTACTTACATATCCATGCCCTTTTGTAATTGATATCTCAGCTGATATTTGATGATGGTTGTCTTGAGAAATCAAAGATGTAGTTTCCTTTCCAACAACGACATCTTCTCCATTTTCAATAGTTCTAAACACCACCAAAGTTATTTCAATTTCTTGTGGTATTGTTAAATCTATAAATGCTTGTAAAGATCCATTACTCAAAGAGAATTCTTCTGTTATTACACAGAAAATATTTCCCTTTAAAATTTTCACCTCGTCGTCACCATTTTTAGCATCATTTTTGCTGTTCAAACTACAGTAAGTCTCACATAAACTTCTGTCTCTATACACATTATATTTTAATTCAAAACCCACACAGCTTCCATAAATATAACACAAAAAGGACGCAACTAAAATGTTCTTGAACATGTTATAAAAATCTTATAATATGCACTTATTTGAAGTCTTTTAATATTTGAAATAACTTGTGTCTATCGGTATCAATATCTTAGTTCTAGATGGTAAATTAATTATGATAAACACGTGCGAGAGGTAAGTGTAGAATACTTTGTGAAAAATTAGGTTCTGTACAAAATAATGTAATAAATTATATCGAAGTCTAATGGTAAAGGGCGTTAAAGAGAGATTACAAAGAAACTGCTACAACTCATTATCTTGTCTAAGAGTTTAACATATTCTTATTAGGTAAATTAATTAATTATTTACAATATTTCAGTTACCAACCAGGTGTTTATTTTTGAATAGAACAATTTCTACCAATTTTTAAATCAACCCCATGACTGAAGTCTTGGTCATGCTTATTCATAGTCAAAATAAAACACCATCTCTGTCTTCAGATAAAAATTTTCTTGCAAAGCTGGTGATTGCCAAAGGTTTGAGTTTTAAAATCAGCTTCATTTGCTTTTATGATCATCTATTGAAATCGCAAGAAATAACAATTTTCGAGAAGATTAATATAGTATACAGAAAAATAATGCGAAATGTCTTTGATGTTGTGGTAACGGCGAAGTCACAAGAAAGTGATATAATTTTTTTTCATAATATGTCATTAAAAGTACGCCTCCTTGGTTTAGTGGCAGCATATATGGGCTGTGGACCGAGAGGTCTTAGGTTCGATTTCCAGGTCGGGCAAAGCAAATTTTCTAATTTAATTTTCCCGAGACTGGATCCCCCAGAGGGGGTTGACGTCAGGCAGGCCGGTCGTAAAAACTTCACCAAATCCTTTCTGCAACATGCTTGAAAAAGTGTATTGTGTCGACCCCACATAAAGGTGAGATTAGGGCAGGTAGAAAGAAAGAAAGAAAGAAAGCTTGAAATGGACGGGAACGCGTGGGAACAGCGTTCCCTTTCGTAAAATGACCGTTCCCTTTCGTAAAAAAAATAATCTTACATCGTTCCCTTTCGCGACAAAACCGTTCGGTATCATAAAAGCAGCGTTTCATAAATTCAGGAGCGCTGGGGAAAAAATAGATGTAAAGTAAAAAGTAGTAAAAAATACCAATTAAAAATTATGGGAGGAATCTTAATAAATGTAATTATTTAGTGATAGGCAATAATTAGATTACTATTATCGCAACGTGAAGTTCTCACGTATTGATGATATGTAACATTTATCATGATTATCTCCAGAGTGAGATGGTAAAATGTATTATCTACAAATTAAACATAATAATTATATGCTACTGGGTAGGAAAGAATGAAAATAATGCAAAATACTTATTTGCAAAAAAATATTTCTCGTTTACTTGTAGCAATTTTTTGCCTGAAAGGTGTAGTTTCTAGTTTGAAGAATGAAAACCATATCAAACAATTCTGTCAGTAAATAAGTTCAACAACATGTTTGATATATTATCTAGGATATAACATAATTAAAAATGTTATTCTAATACATTCTAGAATTCCTGTAGCTATACCTAATAATTAAGATAGAATTACCCTGAGAGAAGAACATGCTTAGGCTGTACAAAAATTAAAGAAGGCAATAGAGGTAGAAGTCAAAGGAGTGCCTTTTCAGGCACAAGAAATCCAATTACAATAAAAATTACATTGATCAATTAGGCAAAACCAATCCAAAAATTTGTTGTCGCATAAAATAATCGTAACAGAATGCACGTGGCACGTCCAATGTTGAATGGAAGCCAGCGGAATGGGCCGTCGTCGGCGTGGCCGATCGTTCCATGCGATTTACGATAACTGCTCTTTCTCGGATACATCGTTAAACTGAATAGATAACATTTGTTTTTCGCTGTTTGAATGTACGATACTACTAATGCACTTACTGTTGCCAGATAACATGTGTCGTGGCTGATTTACGTTTTGGGCATTGTTGAGTTAAGATTATTATATTTGATGCAGGATACAAAAGAGTGCGGTTTTTTACCTCTGGATTGAGGTATACCTTTTAGATTTTGTCACCAGATAACTAGAGACTTCTTTTCTTGAATAATGATTTGATTTTTGTTTTGTCTTTCGACCAAACTTAGTTAAAAATTACATAATGTTTGAAAATGAAACTTATTGAAATATTTTTGCTAGGCAATATCAGCAAGCAATTAAATTGCTAATAGTTATGCTTAGGCACTTGTACATCTAATCACCTGATGTTCTAGTAATTCTAATCACTTTTGTAATTATACCATCGTAGATACGTGATGATACTAATATTTTATGAATGGATTATTATCTCGCTTAGATCTCATCGCCCAGTTAGTCTGGAAGCAATACATTTATGCTAAGCCAAGAGTGTGGTGATATGGTTAAATATTTCGGGAAATCAGAATTTGTATTGAAATTTCGGGTATGAAAATTTACACATTAGCGTCCTGGAATCGGGTATAGGTCCCGTATCATACCCCGTATCATATTATTTGTCTAAGATGACCCCTATTATATAACGGTTGATGGATGAAATATTTACAACATCTAGATAATTTAGTTTATACCTTATTTCATTTCGTCATCTTAGTGATAAAAAAACTCGTAGGCAGTAGGCATTAAAGGATCATACTTAATATCCAATTTATATGATTTATTTATGAACTCAGTTCGAAATCCAACTAACACGTCGTGTGTGGTTTTGAAAGAATTTCAAATCACATATGTTGTTCTTTAAGATAAAAGACAAACAATACATCATCATCATCATTATCATCAGCCATAGGCAGGGACGTGCACAGACATATTCCATAGGGTAGGCAAAATATTAAATTCCTCCCATAAGTGGTATAGATACTAATAAAAGTTCCCTTGTGTCTTTTCCCGCTACAAAAAGGTAACCTATTTATTCAGAAATAGTCTGCCTTCCTAATAGGATATTGTTTTTTTTTTCAATATCAGCCCAGAGTCTGGAGAATATGGCGATAGGCTCACCCCTATCACAACTGTGACGGAACTAAGCTCGGCGAAATGTGGGTATTCTAGTCCGCTAGTACGCCTCTGCCTACCCCTTTGGGGATACAGGCGTGAGCTTATGTTATTCTAGGTGCTTTAATACCAGACATTAGCGCATTTAAACAAAGAAATATGTAGGTTATCAAAATTTTCCTACATTCGTGACGCACATCTTTTTAATTAATAATATGACAACTATTTAGTAAATAATAAAATGGTGAGTTAAAGTTATTAAATGAAACTAAAAGACGAATCCGCAAAATAGCTTTCATGATGAGTCAAATGGGTCACCACAATTACATGTAGGTACTTTAACTATCTAGTAGCTACAAATAAATAGTTATCATAACCATATAAGTAACTTTACTTTGTGTATAAATAAATACTTGCATTTCATACTCCACTTTAATACATTGTTGCACTTGAAATTCGAATAGGCATTGTCCTTTGTGTACCAAATAGTAGATTTTTTTCGTCTTAAGAAAGTTTCGAAAAATAACATTTAGTAAACACATTTTACCACAATTCTCACAGAAGAAACAAATGTTTATATTATTATTATTAACCTACTTCATTTCAATGAAAATATATATTACAAGTTTTCAACAAAAAAATCTTTAAATAGTAAATAAACAAGACAACATCAAATTTATTGGAGAACGAACGAAAGAATGCTGAATGTATCGATCATGAGTGAACATTATTATACGATTCAGTTAATTGTACTTGTACCATGACGATAACATGACAAGTGAACGCATTTTCAAATGCAAATTGTTCGTACTATACTTGAGTTAACCAATAGCATTACACTGTTGACAGGAGGCGAAGTCTAAATCTTGATTTTTGTGCATTGACTTCACCAATAAGCGTACGCCACTACGGTCGACACAATCGTGTGATCATAGAAAAAACAGCTTTAATGCGTGCAAATTGAGCTCTTCAGAAATATGTATCATAGACTCATCAGTGCAAGGTCAGTCACTGACCGTGTCGTACGCGCCACGCGCCGCTTGGTACCTACCGATAAGCCGTGCGCCGTGCGCGGCAATTTTTAAATGGGTATTAGTTAAGATTTATTTTATTTCCTTGTCGATTTGTCAGGGTAGAAAATGTCTTTTTGTCTATATGGACTGCACGCCGCTGGCCATAGGACGTTCACTGCTGAACACAGGCTTCCCCAAAGATTTCCAGATCAACCTGTTGGAAGCGGCCTACGTCCAGCGACTTCCTGCGACCTTTATCACGTCGTCGGAAATAACAACAATACATATTTGTAGATAATGAAAGACTTAAACACCTCCAAATTAAGCATTATTATACTAAGACGCCTGGACGTCTATCTTGTAATTGATTGTAAAAACCAAAGATACGAGTACTTTAAAATCTTATCGGTTGAAAAATTTCGCCGTACGGACAGATTGGACGGCTCAATTACGGATTCAGTGACGGCGTATCAACTTGTTTTTGAAAGCGAGAGTGATGCTGTACATGATACAGCAATGACAATACCTTTGAATATTCCATATTCTTATGGTGCAGCCCAAACGTGGCAGCCTGACGCTGCGTCACTGACACGGCCATCAGAAGTTTATCTTAACACCCTCAAACATTCAATTGTAATCTATTGTTAATACGATAAAATACAGCTAAGTTGTGTTTTATTGAGCCACCATTAGCCCCAGTTCGTGGAAATTCAGTAAAATCCTTGTCATTGATAAATGTGGCAGTATATCGGGTGATATTTTTTGTTTAGTTCATTTAACTCGCTACAGTACAATTGTACTATACGCAGATAATAAGTACAAGAATATTTTTTTTATATTCACTGCATATTTGTATTATTCCGTTAAAATCTAATCCAATTTTGTTAGAATTGCCAAAGCGCATAATTTAAATTTTATAAGTTTAATTTTTTATTCAAAGATATTGACCTATTTCTTTTTTTCTGTTTGGTATTGTGCTGACCTAATGGCAGGGTCCGCCTGCCTACTTAAACGTTTCCACTTCGCCTTGTCTTGAGTACCCTTCACACTTCCACAATAAGCCTGTTGGCTTTCATATCTTTCTTCAAAACGTCTAGCCAGCGTTTTTAGGCCGTCCACGAGGACGCACTGGTACGATCTAGCCAAGACACCTGCGACCGACACAATCTTGTGATTTCCTCAAAACGGTTTATCGGCAACGTAGCGGACACCAAGACTATCACGATACCGTATGTACTGAACTGATTTTATTTACTTTATTACTTCTTTTTTAATCTAGAATTTATTTTGGGGTTTTTATCCACAATGGACATGTCAATCCCATCATGCCTTGTTACAAGTATATTAAACTAAACTAAATTGTTAAGACTTAAGTTTAAGACGATGAGTCACTGATGAACGACGGACTGTAAATTTAACATAATGTTAGCTTAAAATAGAAATATAATAAGCAAAGATCTTACCTCAATGTTTAGTTGTAATCATTAGAGCCATGATATGAAGGACCACAAGTATTAGGTAAGTGTCAGATCCCTGCATTTTGGCAAGTAATTTCAGTTATGTATCCGGTTTGATCTTCAGGATTGTTCAGGGTAGCATAATTAATTCTGAAAACCGACTTACAATATATGTTAGCTGGGCGAATGAGTCCATAAGCCTCGGAATTTGAAACCCACAGACAATCCTTCTAGAAATTGATAAATTTTCATGAGGTTATGAGCTGTTTCGATCACCTACTATTAGGTGATGGCTTTTCAACCTGTATGAAAAATGTTTCAAACATTGTGAGATTAGGAAATATTGACGTCATCAACTGGTAATGATATTAACACATCAAATTTTAATATGTTGATTATTTTGGTATTAATACATCTCGAATTTTATCTATTTTGTTTTGATAAAGCATGTGAAAAAAGTATTCTTCGAAGAAGTAATAAACATGGTATGTTATAATATATACATATATAGTTTAAAACTTAACAAACCGACTTCAAATCCGATCGTGACCAAATATAGGAGCACCTTTGAAATAAGCTCTATCAAACACAAAAAGAATATTGAAAATCGGTCCACATTTGGCAGAGATATCGCTTAACACACATAAAAAAATACAGACAAATTGAGGACCTTCTCCTTTTTTGAAGTCGGTCGAAAACATCAAAAGACCTACACTGAGCATCGTCAGTAGCTTTATAATATTATTCACGTGGCGATCAATTACTATAATAATGCTTTTGACTATAGTATACAGAGCACTACTTTAAGCTAGCGGTGTTATTAAAATGATGTGATAGCAAGGGCTTATCACAAAATCAGATACGAATCTAATCAAGAAATATCATGTTCTTAATCGAAAAAAAAACACAAAGGAACTCTATTTTTAGCGCCAATGCAATTCACGTAAACAGTAGCTAACCATTTTGTTGACAACAAGGAGTCATGGTACTCATGGTCTCCCGGTTAGTGTCTGAAAATCTAAAACGATCTAGCCATGCTGTTAGACCCTTGTCGACAGCACGAATGGGCCAGCTCGACCGGTTTAATACCATTGTCTACAGGCTGTAGACCGGGAGGTCCTGGGTTCAATTGCCAGGTCAGGCCAAGCGAAGTTATCTTATTTAATTTGCCTGGGACTGGACCCATGACAGCATATATAGGCTAGTGGTAGAGACTGTCCCGCCCTCACACCCGCCACTGTAACTCCTGTAAACCAGGATCAACAATGGCACGCATTTTACGACACCGAGCAATAAAGCTCGGCGAGTCTCAGATAATGCAAAATTGTCTTCATCTCGCAACGAAATTAATCAAACAGAAAGATACGGAGGAGTTGGAATTATAAGTATATATGGGCTGGGTTTATGGAATTATGAGCATATATGGGCTGTAGACTACAGCTCATATATGCTGCCACTAGACCAAGGAGGTGACTATATTCTGATTTATTTTCGATCTACTTCAAAAAAGGAGAAGGTTCTCAATTCGTCTGTATTATTTTATATATGTTAGGCAATATCTTCGCCAAATGTGGACCGATTTTCAAGATTATTTTTGTTTTCGATAGAGCTTATTCCAAGAATGGTCCCATATATTGGCCATGATCATAAATTTTGAAGTCGGTCCGTTAAGTTTTTAAACTTGTGATTTTATCAATACAAAATACATACATACATAAGCTCACGCCTGTATCCCCGAAGGGGTAGGCAGAGGCGCACTAGCGAACTATAATCACATTTCGCCGAGCTTAGTTCGGTCCCAGATGTGATAGGGGGCGAGCCTATCGCCATATCGGGCACAAATTCCAGACTCCGGGTTGATATGGAAAAATCCAATATCACTTTTCCCGACCCTAGGATCGAACCCGAGACTTCAGAACCGTAGTCGTACCGAAATACCACCGCGCCACCGAGGCAGTCAATACAAAATATTTTTTGGATACAACTCTAACTTGGGTTATGCACAATGTACACATTTACAATATCAACTCCAGCAATCCGAGCACGAAAAACTAATGTAAATGTAAATGTATTCGAGTTCACTGCGCACTGATGACGTTTGGTTAATATTTCATACAAATTTCATAGACGCGGATCGAGCTGAAATACATTTACGATTGTCAGAAATTTTCCTGCTCAGGCCGCTGGAAAAATATTTTTTTCAACAATTCTATTACCTCTACCTACTTCATTACTGTATAATCGAAATCAGATGGGTTTTCTAGAAGTAAAAGTGATACTGATCTATTCCCAATTCGGGCTAATTCAGTAGCTCTATTAGATTTTAGTAACATACATATCAAACATTTTTAAAACCAGATATAACTGATTAGATTATCGTATGTGACAAGTTTGATCGAAGGCTTCCGTGTTTAATCTAAGTAAAATTAATTATGCGAAAATTGTGTGCGTAGATTTTACGCACTAAATCATCTATGTGAGAGTAGACATTAATTTAAAAAAAAAAATATAACTGAGACTGGAAAACGATGGTAAGTGATTTTCACCGCCGTTAGACACCCAAGACACAAAAATCAATAGTGTGTTGCCAAATTAAAAGGGGGGAAATAGGTATTGGGAAAAGGAGAGGGATTGGGCGGGAATCTCACTCATCGAACGAAACGCGACAGCAAGCTGTCACTTTACGTCGGTTTTCTGTGAGACAATGGTTTCAAACCAGTCGAGCCGGCCCATTCGTGCTGTAGACGTAACTGTCTACAGCGTGGCTCTACCACTCTCAAAAACTGTATGGGATATATCTTGCTTAAATCTTTTTAGTTTATATTTATTTATTTTATAACAACGCTGTTATATTTTTTTATAAAGAGCAGACAAAAGAGCAAATGCTATGCTATTCTATCAGACGAGATGTTTTATTAATTCTTTCTTTCTTTCTTTCCCACCTTAATATGGGGTCGGCGCAACACACTTTATCAAGTATGTTGTAGAAAGGACGTGGTGACGTAGTTTTTACGACCGTTGATGTTGTAGGTGTTTTAGTAATGATTTAAATAGTCACGGGCAGCTCGGCCACCAGTGGCCCATACGCTTATGTAACATATACGAGTATATGTGCCGCCTCCGACGGGTTAAGAAATTATAGGCTCTTTTACAGCAAGCTAAAACACATTTCTCAAAGTTGTTATAAGAACATGGAACTCCTTGCAAAACTTCGTTTACTAAACCATTCAACTTACCCAAAAACATACCACGATGAAATAAGTGAAACCAAATAAACGATTACACATATGTAATGTAACTAGCTGATGTCTGCGACTCCGTTCTCGTAGAAATTTATTTTCCGGGATGAAAAAGCTTCCTCGGTGAAATGACTGCCTCGGTGGCGTAGTTGTATTTCGGTATGACTACCGTCCTGAGGTCTCGGGTTCGATCCCAGGGTCGGGCAAAGTGATATTGGATTTTTCCATATCAGCCCGGAGTCTGGAATTTGTGCCCGATATGGCGATAGGCTCGCCCCCTATCACATCTGGAAGTGGGTGTTCTAGTTCGCTAGTGCACCTCTGCTTAGCCTTTCGGGGATACAGGCGTGAGCTTATGTTATGTTATGTTTATGAAAAAGCTTATGTAGGACATAAGCATTTTCATCCAGGGTGTCCGCTACCTCCGTACCAAATTTCATCAAAATTGTAATAAACTTACAAACACACACAAACTTTCGCCTTTACAATATTAGTGTGAATAAAATATCAGCAGGGTTACCACGACCTCTTACAGCAGTATTATTATAATCGTTCGTTGTTTGTTTTATTAAATATTGACAAGTAAAATTATAATAATACTGCTGTAAGAGGTGATGGTAAACCCCCCCCCCCCCAAATGCTGCTGTAGTGCATTATGGCGATTTCATTCATCAATCTCATTTACACAATAGTCATCTTTAAAAGCTTTGATGTGTTCAAAATATATATAATTTTACTATCATTTGTTGTATGTATCATTGTTTTGTCTGGTTGTAAAAAAAAAAACATTTTGTTGTCTGGAAGAGGTCACTACAATTTTTTAATAAATACTCGACTTTATATTCAAAACAATTTGCAAACAAATAGTTTATAAACACGATAATCATAAAATTATAATCAGAACGATAAAATCATATATCGATAAGTTGTATGGAACTTGCCAAAACTTGTCGATAAATCAAATGACTAGTACGTAATGATAGTACCTACAGATACGCAAATTAATTAATTTTAATTATTGTCTGAGAGTCTAAGATAAATAAATAACACCCAACAGGGGCGTTACCACCACCTCTTATAGCAGTATTATTATAATCTTACTTGTACCGATTCTCATACAAAACAAACGAAGAACGATTATAATAATACTGCTATAAAGCTCAATTGCACCACTATTATTAACCTAGAGTTAGTCCTAACCGCAAGTTAAGTTACATGTCATTCATACATTTTCTGTCAATTTAGCTTGCGGTTAGGACTAACTCTAGGTTAATAATAGTGGTGCAATTGAGCCTAAGAGGTTGTAGTAACCCTGCTGTCCTGACCCCACACTAAGACTGAGATCTATAGAGCGAACTTCGACTAAGTCTAAGTCAAAGAAACGAACTTGGTGAGGATTTGGATTGTTTAAATCGAACATTTACTTACCTGGAGATATTATTTACAAGAAAAACAGACTGACAGAGAGACTAAACAAAGATTTTAAAAACCTACCCCTATGGGGATACAGGCGTGAGCTTACATATGTTGTTATTATTTTATTTCATTGTTGGTAACAGCGGCCTGAGCAGGAAAATTTCTGACAACCGTAAATGTATTCGAACTCAATGCGCGTCTATGAAATTTGTATGAAATATTAACCAAACGTCATCAGTGCGCGGCGAACTCGAATACATTTACATTTACATTAGTTTTTCGTGCTCGGGCTACAGTTCAGGAGAAATATAATTAATAAATACAGGTAACATACCTAATTTTAAACAACAGTTGTTTAATTTTATAAGGGAATGCAACAGTGATGATAATGGTAATGACGAAGACAGGAATCACTCAGAGAGTGATGCAGAGATGAGCGAAAGTGAATAGCTCAATTCTAATTAAATTTATTCGTTCATGATTCGTAAATAAATTATATTTCAAAGTACCGAAGCAAGAAGTTATTGAATCGTGAAATAATGATTGCATGATAACACATGTACATACAATACATTAGTGTACGTTTTCTGGTTGTCCTAATGAAATAAATGCCTTTTAATATTTTATAACAATCTGACAAAAAACTGGTGGTGGATGAGTCCCTAGTATTAGCTTTTCTCTCAATTAGATCGCGTTAATGTATATAGCACAATTTAGCGCCACTTATTGTCAATAATATGAATTCCATACAAATCACCAATCAACTTGGTAAACGAACCTACGCTAGGCACTAGGCACACCGATCTTATCGAGTTTATCGTCGATAATATCAAAGCGGTATATTACCACTAGTGATCATAATCTTAGATATGGAAATTGTGATAATAGTGATCCAGATTACCAAATTGATAATAATTCCGATCAGCAATAACATAAACCTGATGCTATAAAAATCGATTGGCGGTATTTTTTGGAACTTTTGAAATTACTTACTATCCCTCTTTCTAACTTTTTTATATATATTTATATAGCAGAGATTGGCAAACGAGCAGATGGGTCGCCTGATGGTAAGTGATCTCCACCGCCCATAAACACCCAAGACACAAAAATAATCATGGGTGCGTTGCCAACTTAAAAGGAGAGAATTGAAGGAGAAGGGAAGGGATTGAGAAAGGGAGGGGGAGCGGGAAATAGGCCATCGGAAATCTCACTCACCGTACGAAACGCGACAGCAAGCGGCCACTTTACGTCGGTTTTCTGTGAGGCAGTGGTGTCTAACCGGTTGAGCCGGTCCATTCGTACTGTAGACGTAACTGTCTACAGCATGGCTCTACCACTCAAAGCCTAAACTACCAGCCCTTATCCCACCTTAATGTGGGGTTAGCGCAACACACTTTTTCAAGCATGTTTCAGAAAGGATTTGGCTAGGTTTTTACGACCGGCTGCCTGCCTGACGTCAGCTCTCTCTGAAGGATCTAGTTCCGGGCAAATTAAATTAGAAAATTCACTTTGCCCGTCCTGTGAATCAGACCCGGAACCTCCCGGTCCACAGCCCATATATGTTGCCACTAGACCAAGGAGAAGACCAAAATTTAATATTACATCATCATCATCAGCCATAGGACGTTCACTGCTAAAAAATACATACTATACGGCAAATTTCATACTTCCCTTTATATTATACGTTGGATGCGTCTGGAACACACAACCTCAGCTCAATTTCACTGTAACTACTAAGTGTGCACAGCTTGCTGTTTTATCAAAGGTACCAAAGCGAATCTCGAGCAACTAAACCGTCTAACAGCAGTAACAGCAGTTAGTTATGCAGAAACTAAAGCACCACCTGACGTCAAAGTTGGCCTGTGACGCCCGCCCGCCTGGCGAACCGTATTAGAATTAGAATAGCGCTTGATTGGCACCACGGAACTCTCAACTTATACATTGTTGGCCAAGTTGGAAGATAATAGATCTTGTTTATTAAGTACGTGAAGAATTTACGATGTTCAATGACGCGGTTTCATTATGACTTATGAGGCAGCATTTTCGAATTGAGTGGTGAGATGTGACTCGAGAAATTACTCGTTTGTACAAAGTTTTTTTTGAAGCGAAATACCATCTTTTAATTCATTCAAGTATAAGTAATCTTTTATTTATAAGTAAGGGCAATAGCTCAGCGGTAATTGATACAATATTATGAATTTAACCCCAAGAATCTGCATTTACATATTTACTATCGCTTATTTTAACGGCGAAGGAAATAATTGAGAGGAACCTATGTATATACTTGAGAATTCTTGTTAAAATTTTGGAAGGTGTGTACAGTCTTATAACCTACATTTATACAGCGTGGTGGACTGAGGCATATCTCATCTCATTAGATACAGGCTTATACCTATCAGACGGAAAGTAATAAATCGTAAAAAAGGTTTGACAATATTATAGCATAATACATCGTTTGAATCTTCCCTTTCCTATACTTGGTCCTCAATACAAGCATGTTCAATTTAGTGAAGTATATCTACTGTCTTTATATCTGAAACTGCAGTCGATGGAAAAACTAAAACCATTGTATTAGATCGCAGCAGTAGCGTCTGTGTGTTCGTGAACACAGTTCAGTGGATCTTGGCTCTTTATAGGTGCTATAACAATGGTTGTCATGTTATTGTTACGTTTCCTTTGTTATTAGAAAGTAGAGAATTTACTGATTCTTGTATAGAATTGTTGGTTGCAAATATCAGTTTCAGTTTTATTAAGATAAATACAAAGTTTGAAATGTTATCATTAAATTGTTTGTACTAAAAAATACTAGTGCTCAGTGATAGGATAAGTATAGATTAAAGCTTAGACTCTTTCATTAGGAGGACTGTATCTAGCAAAATGGTTATATGGTTTACAATAAGGCTAATATTATTATCTCGTAAGAGTATGGTAGTGTCCAAAACGTCTTAGACGTTATGTTGTCTTTCAAATTGGCGAACTCCTAAAAAGGGCCAAATAAGTTCTCATAACCGACAAGCGTGTATGAAAAGTAGATGTCTGTGAAAGAAGCGAAAGAGGTGTGTTTGAATCGAAGAACTTGGTGCTCCATAATCTCTGCTTACCCCAGCGGGAGACAGGCGTGAGTTTATGTGTGTGTTATTATTCCGATGCTATTGCCTTATCATGGCAAAGTAGCTTGTCTTTCATCACCGTAATTTCGCGACTGCGCCAACCTTATCAACAATTTTGTCATACTAGTCTGAAATCTGATGTTAATCTACATCAGATATATCTTCGATTAATTTGATTTCTTTATCAATGCTAAGAATCCTAATTTACACGTTAATTAGTAGATTGTGATGATAATCTTTACAATCATATCAAGATTGTTGATTGATGAAAGATTTCGTTATTATCATCGGGTCGATAATTTTAATTCAAATTCCACATAATAGACGACTTCCTTAGAATAACGGCACGGCGCCGTACTAACATTTCTGAAACTACAAGATTTTTGGATTTTATTTACCTTTCGATTTATTCAAGATCAGTTTTGGCTAGAAATACCTATCCACGTCGAACTAAATTAATTTTTCCTACTTGCTAAAGTCTACATTCCTATTTACAAAATGCTATAGAAATGTTGACATGTAAGAATTTTAGTTACCTTATTTTTTAATTATTTTCAGGCAACTATGGCCCATAGATTAATGCCTTGCAAGGTAACATACATAATTATAACTATAAAATAAAAATCATTAAGCACTATGTCTTTGTGCGCTCGTGTTGCACTTATGAAACACCACGCCCTGCGGCCAGAAGTCCTTCTGCATGATGAGGCACCTCAAAATTGAACAACCAGTATGGACGTCGGTATCAATAATATATTGATGACGTCGGAGTAGTTGTCATGTTAGTCGACTGGTATCAACATCGGATCGAATATATTCATCATCATCATCGATCATGACGTCCACTGCTAAATATATATTACATTTCCAAAAATATTTTTACTCAACCGTTTTACACAAGTCACTAGGTATTTGACAGCAGCTCAGTTGGCTGTGGTATGGACAACCGAGGCTAGTGTCGAAGTTTCAAGACCAACCCCAAATAGAGCATACACCTCTGACTTTTCTGACTGACTGACTGAATTATTGCTTGCTTTAACGGTGAAGGAAAACATTGTGAGGAAACCTGCATACCCGAGAATTTCTTCACAAGAATTTAAAGGTATGTGAAGTCTACCAATCCGCATTAGGCCAGCGTGGTAGTCTCACCCTAGCCTAGGCCAAACCCTTCTAATCAGTAGAGGAGGCCCGTGCCCAGCAGTAGGACAGTAATATTACAGGGCTGATATTATTATTATTATTTGGTTTTATATCACCATCATGAAAAACAGGTACAATATTTACATAATTATAGTTTGCTTCGACGTCGCAATGTTTTTGTAATGCTTTACCAATTTATATTACGTTCATTTTGGCTTCATCCGCAAATTACTAATTAGTGTTGAGATAAACACGCAATGGACGAGCAAATATAAAATGATCCTCGTTTCATACGATAATGATTTGAAATCCGGGTCTTTTATATCTGTTCACCTGATACATTGGGATTAACACATGTCAATCTGCTGTGGATTCGGTAGCTTTTATCCGATATGATTAGTGGATTGTATAAATCTATTATGAATTAACATAACGGATATGTATAAGTATTTTATTATTTAATTTATCACATATAACAATTATCGCTTCTTTTGGTCTGTCTCGACATTTGGCTAAATTATTGTCTTCAGATACACGATCACAATATGTGTTTTAGTTTTTGGAATTTGGACTCAGTTGGGCGCCCCCGAATAACTTGCCTTCTATCACATCGTATCGTAAGTGCATTGGTTGCTTCGATTTCCAATATTCGAAATGTATAACAGACGATCGCTGATATACATTATTTTTCGGCTACTTTCTTGTATTTACTAATTAATCCGTATATAATAGTTAACTGAATGCATTGCTCCTAATGGTTAGAAGGTAAATAGAATACAGTAAAAACAAGCGGCGCTGCCTTTCTTTACTTTCATAATTATACGGGCTTTTAACAATTGGTGCTTCGAGTCCTTTACAAGATCATAAACAACAGAAACAGGAGTAAAATACAGTAGAACGTAAGCAACAATATCAAACAATAGTGGAATGAGGTTTTAGCGGAATGATTATGTTAGCGACTTGTGCTATCATGTAAACAGAATCTTTTTATAAGTTGGTTACATAAATACATAAGCTCACTCCTGTATCCCCGAAGGGGTAGGCAGAGGCGCACTAGCGAACTAGAACACCCACATTTCGCCGAGCTTAGTTCCGTCCCAGATGTGATAGGAGGCGAGCCTATCGCCATATCGGGCACTAATTCCAGACTCCGGGCTGATATGGAAAAATCCAATATCACTTTGCCCGACCCGGGGATCGAACCCGAGACCTCAGAACCGTAGTCGTACCGAAATACCACCACGCCACCGAGGCAGTCATAAGTTGGTTAATAAATATTTTTTTAGGATCCAACAGTCAAGCTCATATTCTTGACTTATTTATAAAAAAAATCAAGTAATGTGTCTATGCCAACATAGGCAGACACTAAGGTAGACACATTACTTGATTTTTTTCAGATCCAAAGGTCCAAAGCTTTTGATCTGAAAACCCCCAGATCTGACGCAAATATTTGCAAATAGAGGTATAATTATATTATAATAGGAGCTGTTTTCGAACCCGGAGCCTGAATTTTCAATGACGACATCACCTGAGAGCTAATGGCAAATTTTATCATCAGGTTTAAACATACACTAAATACTGTATCCTAAAAGTATAATTGAATGTACAAAACAAATGATTTATTTCATACTGTGTGTCACTGATATCCATTTATTACTACACGCAGTGAAATATCGGAGCATCTAAACTTATACAATTTGTAGTCTGCCTATGGATAAATCAGCATTTATTCTCACAGCGAATAAATAATACATCAATATTATTCTGTATTGTTTTTGAAGACAAAACCATTGGTGTTTTCGAAGCGATGACAAACGATGATGTAAATCAAGTCAGGAGGCGACAGGTTATGGCAGGAGCGTTGTTAACGCCCGTCGACGAAATCCCTATGAATTTATAGAGCGTAGGTGGTCCAGACGAATGAGATTCGTGATACAACTGCAAAATAGGGTTGACGATTTAATTGTCTTTGAAGGCGAAACAAGTGGCCTGCTTTTGGACTGTAATATATTTAATATTACCTATAATATTATGGTGATAGCCTACGTAGCGCATGGGCGAGTTGCTCGGGTTCGACTCCTGCACCGAGACAAATGGTTGTGCGCTCTACATATATTTGTTACGGGTCTGCAGGGTTACCACCACCTCTTATAGCAGTATTATTATAATCGTTCTTCGTTTGTTTTGTATGGGAATCGGTACAAGTAAAATTATAATAATACTGCTATAAGAGGTGGTGGTAACCCCCCTGGGTGTTGTGAGACCGAAAGTCTCTCGTAGTTTCTGATACCTACGATACAGGTTATACCTAGTGTGGGGTCTATTACATCTGGGGTCGAGACTATGTATGTGTGTGACTGCTGGGTTTATTTCCTGGTGAGTTGGTTTCAGTAGGAAGGCTTACTCCCGCGTTGAATTGAGATAATAAAAAAGCTCGATTTGTGTTCTCACTGAATGATGTTAACAAACATTTTAATTGAGGTCGCACGGAGTCACGCTATGTATTTATTTTGTTAAGTTGGTATACTATAACATCAAGCTATGATCCACGAGACTAGTAGGACAAAACTATGAGGGCTTGTCCCTTTAGAGAAACCCAAATACGATATATAAACCCTGAAATCAATCATGATAATTTTAATAGACAGTAATATACCTCTAAATACGAGTGACATGTGATGTAAAAATATGAGCGAGAGAGTAATATCAAAAATGTGAGTGGTGAGCGATTATCAGATAATGCTATATATGGTTTCAAAGTAAAGCCAAATGGCTGGCGCAACCTGGTCATTGATACCAAAATCGACGTAGAATTGCAGCTTGCTATTGCATTTCGTACAGTGAGTGAGATGACACTCTTTTCCAATCCCATTCCTTTCCAAGATTTTTCCTCTTTGCTTCTTTTACGCAGTGATTTTTCTATACTCTTGGCTCTACTAATGTCCATGGTCGACGATAGCCAATAAGCTGTACCGAACGTTGTGGCATTCATAAGCCATTAGAAATTGTCTGATAACAAATAATAACTAGAGCTCGATATTTATTGTTATTGATGCTGTAATAATTCGGTATTAGAATAATTATGCTCGTATTACGTCCCTTTATCTTTCAATCCTTACTATCAACTTTAACAAAACTAGTATCCAAATCCACTTGTTTACTTGGACGCTTGTGTTTAGTTTGATAATCCTCTGTAGTGAGACCATTGGCTTCCTAACCACGGTTCCAAATAGAATTCTAGGACGTCTTGTCTTTTAACCTATTATATATATTTTTTTTTATAAACCTATTAAGGTTTGCTATTAAATTTTCTAAAATATCAATAAAATAAAATCATTTGATAACTAATCCAATTCATCTGAATTAAAACACAAGTAATTTCATAAAACGCTATATTCCTCCTCAATTCGTTTACACTGGAAGCGTTATAGACTTTAGTGGAGATGTCAAAGTCATTCATTTTGATAATTAATATGTTTTACATATTGATAGTAGTGAATATGGCTAAATGCGCAAAGTAGTAACCAAGGCTAACTTTATTGAAATAATGGATTATCTTATAATAGATGATCTTCACTATCCATGAACACCAAGAAAGAATATGTTTGTTGTTGAAATAAAAGAAATGGACCCGAGATTCGGATCGGGAGCACGGGAGAGGAGGATTTTTCACTTCTCGAAATTTCCCTCATTGTACCAAATGCAGAAGTAAGTGACAACTTCAAGGTTTTCTGGGAATGGTGACACCGTTGCCGTCTAGACGGCTTTTCTTAATAGATAAACATATTTAATATTTATGAACATGATATAATTTCGTTTCTGATCCATCCTATTAGTTATAACCGTTAAGACATTGTACTACCCTCATTTAGCTGTTATTGTTTCTAACCCTAATCAGATTTACAGACCAACAGGCATAAGTCGGCAAAGTTAAAGTTGTTAATTTTTCTTTGAAATATATTGAAATTTGCCTACTAGCTTATGTTAGGTGATCTATTTCGTATATTTGCTTTTGAATTGTTTTTTGAATTTTATCTGTATTTTGAATTTTAGCGGAATTGGCATTCTTCGTCGTCTGGAGAGGCCCAGGGCGGTACGTAGCGGAAGGAGTCGACCAGTACAGTTGAACCATCAGTAGCAGCCCCGAGAAAGATCAGCTGTAACAAAAAAATCGACTTTATAGTTGGTCTCATAACTAACTGCAACATCATACGATAACCAAGGATTGAATGTCTGTGGCCAAGGATAACTACTTTCCGAACTATATCTCTGTTGTTGATGGTGTAACCACAAGATTAGAAAAGGTATGTAATACTAAATAAAAATTGAATTAAATTAAATCACTAATTAAAATATTAAGCATGATTATAACATGAAATGTTCAGTTATAGAAAAAATAAATCTCCGCAATTATATATTATATATTTATATATTATATTAGGTTGCTTCTGAAGTAGGTTCCATTCCGGGTATAGAAAATGTATACATGTGTCTAAAGCTCAGACAAAGTCAGGTCATGTCGGAAGTATATTCAAAAATATAAAACAAACATATCTCAAGAAATTCATGACATAAAAAATACATTTGAAGAAATTAATCTTCGAGAGTGACTTGCAAACTAAAACTGTACCACGAACAAAAGAAAATTATATCTTGAAAGTATTGTATTTTTACAACATAAAAACGAGTTGGACATTTTATAATAACGAAACAAATATTAATGATGCTCATTGTAGTTACAGAATTACTGTTTAAAGAATAAATAACAGAAGCGCTTTCTTACAAGGCAAGTGTTATTGGTAAATAAGTAATAAACAAAATGCTAGATTATGGAACGATGATTCATTATTTATCTGCCTACTTACATAAGTGTGGGTTTCAGTCAACATTTTTTTAACATATATTGCGAAAAATTAAGTTCTACTTACGTATCCATCAAAACTTCTTAAATTGACAACATTGATGCGGAGAACATTCCATCCTTTCTCAAAGGAGCTGGCTGAAGGGTCGTATATATAAGTACCAGCAACAGTATCAACGCTGCCTTCCACAATGTTCTTCACCAAAACGATGATGTAATCAAATTTTGTCACAGGATTAATATAAACATTCACTTCAACAAGACCATTGGGACTCATTCGAATTGGAAAAGCTGATATGCAACTCAAATCTTCATTCGGTGATAAATAAGATGTTCCTTTCGCATTTACTGAATCTACGCCGTTCGTTGCGTAGTTGCGAAGTTCCCATTTATTAAAATTACTACACAGGTCATGGTTATGAGTGAATAAACTGTCAAAATCTTTGTCAAAGTTATACGTGACGCATTTTTCTGTGTCCTCAGGTGAGATAGTTGTTAAAATTGATTCCGAATCTACAGTTGTGCCATTTCCTGGAATTGTTGTAGTTTCTATTTCCGGAACTGTTATTGCATCTGATTCTGTTAATGAAGTTGTTGTCTCGTGTTCACTATCAGGATTTATTGTTGGTTCGGTAGTGGATTCGGTAGTTCCCTCCGTAGTTACGTTACTGGCGTCATCAATCTCATATATTTTACATTTATCTTCATAAGACTGAGCATAATATCTGAATGAATCAATTAATACTATGGAGCCTTCAGATTGTTCACCCATGAAGGATATCTGGAATAAAAGTTATGTTTTTATAGATTGCTGTCCAGAGCAAGGTGAATGTGTATATAATAATGAAGTAAATCATTCTCATCAGGAAATCATTCTATCGTAGATAGTTTTAATCATTATTGCTTGTACCGATAAGATTTAAACAATCTGAAATTTTAAAATAATGGCAAGATTATTATAAGACTTACAAAATTTTGTACTATTTTATCTATTTCCTTTTTCTTACATTGATAGTGAATTGTTACCTAGACAAATAGAACTTTATTTAAATGGTAAAATGTAAATCTAAATAAACTTACATAGCCTTTAAAAGAACTGGTTATATCAATTTTGAGAACATTCCAACCATCCTGATATCCTGGTGTTTTTTTGGAGAAGGATGCACGACCATGAACTTGTTCTTCAACATCTGTTACATCACTCACAAACACTGACAAAAAATCACCCAACACGTTTGATTTCATATAAAAATTGACTTCCAAAGTTCCTTCACTCATATCAAACAAGGGTGTAGACTCGCAGGTTAGTGCTGATTTCGGTTCTATGAAGCGATTACTTCCACTTGGTATTTCGGTTATGTCGATTGAAGAGAAGTTTCCCAATTGCCATGGTTGTCCATTAATACAAATAGCCGTATTGCTATGTAACAATTCATCAATATCACTTTCGAAATTGTGAGTAAAACAATTTTTGCCTAGTACACTAGTCCATAATAGTAAAAAAACAAAGCTGAATGTATTGAACATCGTGACCGAGTGATGCGATTAAACGTTTGGTTGTGAATGTTATAATTATTGAATTAGCATTATCTTATAGGGATAAGATTACGTCGATCGAAGCTGGTGCGTTGATAACGGTTCTTATGAATCCTTTGTATCAATGTTTATATTCTTCTAATGAATAGATGGTTTGTCGATTGTTATTGTTGGTTTTTACGATCGATTTTATCATCTTAATTAAAAATAAGGTAAATGTGCATTTCAATTAAATGAACGACGAATAATTCAAAATTGGTAACAACCCAAGTTATGTATTCTTGGAAGGTGACACCAGCATTATTTAACTGGTTATCATCATCATCGTCATTAGCCACAGGGCATCCACTGCTAGACATAGGCCTCCCCTAAAGATTTCCAGATCGACCTGTTAGAAGCGGCCTGCATCCAGTGACTTCCTGCGACCTTTATCAGGTATCGGTCCACCTTGTAGGTGGACGTCCTACGCGCTTGCCGGTACGTGGTCTCCACTCGAGAACTTTCTGCCCCATTAGCTATTAGCCCCATTGGCTATCAGTTCTACAAGCTATGTGCCCTGCTCACTGCCACTTCAACTTGCTAATCCTCTGGGCTATGTCTGACTTTTTTTTTTCTCGGGGAATCTATTTACAGATCTCTCTATGCCGGAGCATGGAGGTATGTCGGACTCACCGGCCCTAAAGCCGTCCTACCGACTAAACCCCGCGGTGTTCCTCTCTCTTCCTATTACGAAGGTCACGGGGTACGCAGTTGCATTCAGCCACAACCTCCGCAGGCTTTGTCTGGCTAATAAGCTATATTGAATACAAAATTCAGTAAAAAAATACAGATGAATTGAGAACCTCCTCCTTTTTTTGAAGTCGGTCGAAAACGTAAAGTTCATTAAAATTATGTTTTCACAGTGATACGCAACTATTTCCATTTATTGAACACATATTTCCAAATGTTTCAAAACTCGCAACTACGGGCTGAGGTTTGTTAGAAAATAGTTTCGCAGAAATATAGCGGTTCGCTCGTCCGTCGCCGGAAGGTGTCTCGACGTGACGCGCGTGCCGCCACCTATATCCGGGCGGTTGTCGCTCGAGCACATCGGATTACCTTTCAAACAAACCGACGCGATGTCGCAATTTTTCTAGTTTTTTCAGTGCCTATTTCAGCAGTTTCACATTCGTTGTGACTTTGAATTTTGGTTTTGTCTACGCAATTTGACAAAAATGTTATCTGTTAATTTGACCTGGCTAAATTAAAGACTGCCTGAGTGGCGTGGTTGTATTTCGGTACGACTACCGTCCTGAGGTCTTGGGTTCGATCCCCGGGTCGGGTAAAGTGATATTGGATTTTTCTATATCAGCCCGGAGTCTGGAATTTGTGCCCGATATGGCGATAGGCTCGCCCCCTATTACATCTGGGACGGAACTAAGCTCGGCGAAATGTGGGTGTTCTAGTTCGCTAGGGCGCCTCTGCCTACCCCTTCGGGAATACAGGCGTGAGCTTATGTAATCTGTGTTAAATTAAAAAATATATCTAGTAACTTTAATCACTACGTGTATTTGTTTCCAGTGATTATTCAGTATGGTAAAAATCGTCGTACTTGGTCTAGTGGCTGAATATATGGGCCGCGATCCGGGAGGTCCTGGGTTCGATTCCCAGGTCGGTAAAAGATAATTTACTAATTTAATTTTCCTGGGACTGGATCTCTCAGATAGGGTCGTTAGGCAAGAGACGTTAGGCAAGCAGCCGGTCGTAAAACTAAGCCATATCTTTTCTGCAACATGCTTGAAAAAGTGTGTTGCGCCGACCATACTAAGGTGAGATAAGGGCAGGTAGAAAGAAAGATTCAGTATGGGAAAAATGTACTTACTCTATGTACGGCAAGCTTGGTGATTATTGGTGATTATGATTTTTCTTTACTACAGTATCGGCATCATGGATATCCTTGAATTTTGCTGCCCAGTTGTCATTAGGTTCACAATCTTTAAAAACACCCACTCTTTAAAAGATTTTAACTATCCAGAGAGCAGATAAAACAAAATCACCTGGATACATCGCAAAAACATCCAAAGCCTTGCCGTAAGTAAGCAATACAAATAAATAGCTTCATGAATAATGCGGTTGTCTTTATGTAGGTGTTTTGCGTTGTGGTTGAATGTCGCCCTGTTTCGGTACTTCACTACGTCAGGTGGGGCAGTTGCGAACTATGAACTGATTTGATCCAGAACCGTTTTTTGTAAAACATCCTGCTGCCTGAGCAGGACAATTTCTGACAACCGTAAATGTATTTCAGCTCGATGCGCGTCTATGAAATTTGTATGAAATATTAACCAAACGTCATCAGTGCGCAGCGAACTCGAATACATTTACATTTACATTTATTTTTCGTGCTCCACCATCAGTGGTTTTAGAGAAGCATTAACTCGTACTAGGGGTGCAGGATAAATATTTAAAACAATTCTGTCAAACGTAGTTTAAAGTATGAAACACCACAAAATGGTTTAAGACATTTATTTCTCAAAAAGAATACATTGATTCGCTTATTATGAGAAATACAAGTTATTTTAACAAGTAATGCTTACACGAAAAAGAGTAACGGAACATTTTTAGTTATACTACGTTTGAAATTGTTGTTAGTTAATTACTTAAAAATATATTAGTTTAATTATAATAATAAGTTATCATACAGATGAAGGTATTTGAGTTTTTTTTTTGTTCAAAATCAAAGACATACGATTCGTGAGCGAAACAATCCCGAATGAACTGAATCACCAAGAGCGTGTCCCATGCCTATTTTCGGTACAGACTTAAACTCTCATTCCAGTAATGGAAGATAGTTTATACTGGCAGTCCGGCCACCGTAATGTCCGATAATATTTCTTATGAATTGCTGTCCGTCTGTATGGGGATTTACTGATATATTTTAAGGTCTAACAGTCAGGTGTTTGTGGACATACATTTTGAATATAATAAAGTGGTTCTGTATCAAAGAATGGCTTAATAATCTAAGTTTTGAATATATAAAAAGAGAAACGAACTCACTGATTGACTGACTGTAGTATCAGCGTACAGCCGAAATCATTGAAAAGAGTAACGTGACATTTTACACACGGTTCCTTTTATGACGTCCAAATTTATACGGGACCACCCTTAAAATAAGCTCTATCGAATACAAAAAAATCAGTCCACATTTGGCGAAGATATCGCGTAACATACATAAAAAAACCGTCGAATTGAGGACCTCCTTCTTTTTTGAAGTCGGTCGAAAATGGAAATACGACGGGACAGACTCTCAATTTAGCTGCCAATTTAAAATATATACAAGAATATAGTATAAAACACAATAAAGCAAAACGGTGAAATATACGAGTTAAAAAAACTTTATAGCGACAAAGTGTTTTGACCATGCAAAACTCGAGTGAATTTAATTTAATTAAACGGAGATTAGATGCATAACTTTCAACGCATACTTTTATCAGATAAATGTAGATATTCGGATAATATCGATTGGTCATTTTATCAAAGTTATGATAAATACTCGTAGATAAGATCACGTTTCAATAACTGATGCATTCCTCAATAAAAATTGAAGGGCTGTCTTTCTGTAATATTTATTTTTCCAATATCTTACCAGTGCAGCGATAGCTCAATTGGGCACGGTACGGACTGCCGAGACAAGTGTCGGAGGTTCGAGACCAACCCCAAAATGGAGCATACACCTCTGACTTTTCTATGTTAAGTGTATTTTCATTGTGAAATATCGCTTGCTATAACGGTGAAGGAAAACATTCTGAGGAAACCTGCATACCCGTGAATTTCTTCACAGGAATTTCGAAGGTATGTGAAGTCTACCAACCCGCATTAGGCCAGCGTGGTAGACTAAGGCCTAACCTTTATCGTTAGTAGAGGAGGCCCGTGCCCAGCAGTAGCACAGTAATATTACAAGGCTAATATTATTATTATTATAATATCTTACCGCCGAATGCTCATACACTTAAGGTCGTCTTATGTCCTTTAAGGCCGCCTTATCTGTTCAATTGTATGGCGAAATACAATATAAGAAGCCGTTAATGTTGAGTAGCATTTGACCATTCCGGCGTTAGACGAGTAATCATATATGTTATGTATAAGGATGACTTGCAGCGCTATTACAAATCTAGAGGTGGACCTAAACTCAATTTATCTTACATCTCATTCCTATATTTAAACTGAGATTTAGGATGAATCGAGATTTATCTAAGTGATGCAAATTACTTTAAGGGACACTTACAGCTCCGTGATAAATCTCTACGTGTGCACTAGTTCGCTAGTGCGCCTCTGCCTACCCCTTCGGGGTGGGCGTGCGCTTATGTTATGTTATGTCATGATAAATCTCTATTTTTCTCAAATCATGATTTAAAGGAGAGTGAGCTGTAGGATAAATCGAGTTTAGGTTTAACTCTAGATTATTAATAGCGCTGCACGTCGTCCTAAGTTGATTCTAATTTTAAACTATTGTTAAATCAGATGTAAAGATTGCCGCGGTTCATTGAACGCCGGCGCTGTACCTCCGAAGAATTTCAATGTACCAACACTAAGGCAACTTTATTGGGAACATCTCGGGAGCAAAAACTTCAAACTAGGAAATGAAATTTGCATTTATTTTTTACTGCACGAATAGTTAGTTCGTATTGTATTCCGAATTGCTTGGTTTGTAAACCAGATTTTCAAATGACTAAGGCTCAATTGCACCACTATTATTAACCTAGAGTTAGTCCTAACCGCAAGCTAAATTGACAGAAAATGAATGAATGACATGTAACTTAACTTGCGGTTAGGACTAACTCTAGGTTAATAATAGTGGTGCAATTGAGCCTTAGTCCTCATTCTTACGAGCGCTTTTTTTTTTACTTTATTTTTTTACTGCCTCGGTGGCGTGGTGGTATTTCGGTACGACTACGGTTCTGAGGTCTCGGGTTCGATCCCCGGGTCGGCCAAAGTTATATTGGATTTTTCCATATCAGCCCGGAGTCTGGAATTTGTGCCCGATATGGCGATAGGCTTCGCCCCCTATCACATCTGGGACGGAACTAAGCTCGGTGAAATGTGGGTGTTCTAGTTTGCTAGTGCGCCTCTGCCTACCCCTTCGGCGATACAGGCGTGAGCTTATGTTATGTTATGTTATGTCACGTTAAAAATTACCAAATGACAAGTTCTCGAATCTAATGAAACATTAGCATATTTTTAACTCAATTTCGATGGAATTTTAAGTCAGTAAATGAAACCGAAGCCAAATTCGAAGCGAGTATTAAGAAGCAGCGATAGCTCAGTAAGCAGCGATAGCTCAATTGCAAATGGTACGGACTGCCGAGACGATTGTCGGAGGTTCGAAACCAACTCCAACATAGAGCATACACCTCTGACTTTTCTATGTTAAGTGTATTTTTATTGTGAAATATCGCTTGCTATAACGGTGAAGGAAAACATCGTGAGGAAACCTGCATACCCGAGAATTTCTTCACAAGGATTTCGAAGGTATGTGAAGTCTACCAACCCGCATTAGACCAGCGTGGTAGACTAAGGCCTAACCCCTCTCATCAGTAGAGGAGGCCCGTGCCCAGCAGTGGGCCAGTAATATTACAGGGCTAATACTATTTATAATATTATTATTTATTAAGAATCAGGGGGCAGAATCAAATTAGAAAAACGTACTATGCTATAGATACTAAAATTATTCGCTAGAATTGGTCGAAACGTAGTTACAAGAGTCATACATAAGTTTTGCATAATACATTGTTATAATTCGTACCAATATTACCCAAAATTATTCACAATCAGAATTGATGAGATATTAAAAAATATCTTTAATCTATATCAACAATATGTAATAGGAAAGATATACATTGAAATAAAATTACTTTTACGGATTTTATCACGATTTGGTTTTAATTTTTATTCCCGACGTTTCGAAGGCTTTGCAGTCTTCGTGGTCACGGGTTGGACTGTGCTGACTGAGTGTGGACTGTCCAACCCGTGACCACGAAAACGTCGGGAATAAAAATTAAAACCAAATCGTGATAAAATCCGTAAAAGTAATTTTATTTCAATGAATAGCATTCGCGTAAACTTAAGAAATCAGTAGGAAAGATATATTTAATTATGATAACAGGTAAAGGGGGAATCACTGCTAGAACAATATAACAATTTGGTTTAAATAATACATAAATAAAAATAACCCAACGGTTAAAGATCTAATTATAACTAACCTATAAGAATTTGATTTTAACCGATTTCAAAAAGAAGAGGATCACAGCAGAGAAAAATAAGTATTTCGATTATGCGTGTTGTTCTGACAATTTATTCCTGAATCAAGTTATTTAAAACTATTTTTAATATGTTATATCACCTATGTTATCGACATTTTATTGCTCCAAAGGATTTAAATGTCGACAAGTTTCTATTACAGACATATTTCTTAATAATTTCCTTAATCATACCAAGAAATGTGTAATAAACAAGAATTTATCTCTCAGATAACAATCAATATAACATTGTAGAAGTTTAAAAAAATGATTTTGTATCAGTTTCATAGAACATAATAAATTCTTTGGTAGATAGACAGGGTATTTTAATAACATAAGGAGTAGAGGCCTCTGTGAAGTTGTTGACAATCGTCCTGAGGAGTCGGGTTCGATCCCCGGGTGGGGCAAAGTGATAATTTATGACAATGACTAAAGAAAAAACAAGAGGACCCGGCATTACTACGAAAAATACGTGTATACTATGAAGCCGGTTTCACCATTTTAGTTTCGCGATTTATTTACATGTAAGTGACCTTACATGTAAATAAATCGCGTGTCATAGGAATTAAATAACGTGTAAATACTTAATGATTTTATTGTAAATACGGTGTTTTATTTACAATAATACTACTTTCGTAATATGAAGAAGATGCCTTACTGTTACATGAATGGGATCTTTCTTTCGCAAAGTCGCCATTTTGGTTTCGTTCCATACATTAGGAATGCTTCATTTTTCGTAGTTATGCCGTGTCTTCTATCTTCTTTTGTTTAAGATTTATGAATCTATGTATCCAGGTATCAATGTATGTATGTCATGAAATATTTCAACGTGATTTTCACTATATTCCAGGAGGGGTTACCAGTTACCGCCACCTCTTATAGCAGTATTATTATCATCTTACTTGTACCGATTTGCATACAAAACAAACGAAGAACGATTATAATAATACTGCTATAAGAGTTGGTGGTAACCCTGAAAATTGGCGCACGTACCAAGGACCCATGACAATACAATAATTTAATCATTTGTCCTGGTATCCTGGCCAGGATGACCATGATACAAAAAATCAACATTTTAGTGCAGTGTCTTACAAAAGCGTGTTGTTGAGTTTTTTTAACTATTTTTTATTTTATACAGCAGCGAAAGCTCAGTTGGGAATGGTACGGACTGCCGAGACGATTGTCGGAGGTTCGAGACCAACCCCAAAAAAGAGCACACACCTCTGACTTTTCAATGTTAAGTGTGTTTTCATTGTGAAATATAGCTTGCTACAACGGTGAAGGAAGACATCGTGAGTAAACCTACATACCCGAGAATTTATCCTCAAGAATTTCGAAGGTATCTGAAGTCTACCAACCCGCTTTAGGCCTGCGTGGTAGACTAAGGCCTAACCCCTCTCACTAGGAGAGGAGGTCCGTGCCCAGCAGTGGGACAGTAATATTACAGGGCTAATATTATTATTATTTATTTTGTTCAGTATTAGATTGGAGTCATTAATTCGTGCTCGATATGGCGATAGGCTCGCCCCTTTCTGGGACGGAAATGAGCTCGGCGAAATGTCTGTTCGTCAGCTTATGTATGTATGCTTATGTATGTTAATAAATAAAACCCAAAACTTCACATTTCATATATACTAATTAAACTACTTTAAACAGGCATTGATATTTACGTGTGGTAGACCCACGCTGTAGACAGTAACGTCTACAGCACGAATGGGGCGGCTCGACCGGTTTGATACCACTATCTCATAGAAAATTGACGTAAAGTGGCAGCCTGCTGTCGCGTTTCGTTCGTTGAGAGAGATTTCCGGTGGCCCATTTCCCCCCTCTCTTTCCCAATCCCTTTATCCCTCCCGTTCCCATTCCCTCCTTTTAGATAGGCAACGCACCCATGATTCTTTTTGTGTCTTGGGTGTCTATGGGCGGTGGATATCACTTACCATCAGGTGACCCATCTGCTCGTTTGCCAGTCTCATAAAGTAAGATTGTCTGATATCCTTGAGACAACGCCGAGGGACTAACAGTATACAGAAATGATTTTTAAGACTGTTATTAAAATACTGCGGGGAGATAAGGTCTGCAACTGACAGCTGTCTGATATTTTACGGGAAGTGACAATGGAACGCGATTTGTGCGCCGCGATTCTTTTATCAGTATTCAGAAGGGAATTTGTAGTATCTATGATCAACAACGACAGTTTTGAGTCGTCTTCCCTCATCAAATTACAGACGTCATAGAAATGGAAGAATTATTAGGAAATGGAATGAGGACAATTTTGTTTAGGTACATTTTTTACTACCAATACTGTTTTTAAAGTGAAATCTTCTTTGGCTGCGTTGAGCACTGATATTATATAACAATATTTTAGTACATTTCTTGAGGAGGCGACAGGCGACCGCGGCGAGGACACAGCAAACGCATTAGCACCGCAATTTTGTTGCTACAACCAAAGATAATATTTGCTGAATGTTTGCCGTCCTAAGCCAATAATATTTTGATAGACGTGGCGTCTTTTATGTGGAAGTTTGCTTTTTCACTTCACGGGTTTGCTTAGTTTATTAAAGCGTTTGGCTTAGAGGCGTACTGTTGCACGAAGTTTTAGGTTTTGGGACTGAACGAGGGCTGTTTGTTTCACAATTTTAGTATTAAACCTATCAGCCTTTTGTGGTTTTATATTTTTATGTATAAATAGGCAAGACTAAACAGTTCAGAATATGTGGATAAAAATACATAAAGCCGAGAAAAAACATGAATAATAAATACATCATTATATATAAAATAATGAGACATCGTTTAACTCATTTAAAGTAACAATACCAAGCAGTAAAATCGATGTATTTTTGGACACAAACTTCTGGCCTGCCGGAGTTGTGTATCGACGTTTCCGTGAACGTAAAAACCTTGCCGCCTATAAAGTAACCCGTAATGAATAGCAAACCAATAATCAAAATGGTATCATTCAACTGCAGGGGATTAAAGAGGTCAGTGGATCAGGTAAGATCACTGTGCAGTTTTTCGGACATAGTGGTTTTGCAGGAAACGTGGCTTCTACCACACGATCTGGACTTTGTCAATGTAATAAGCGATGACTTTGGCTGTTTTGCCAAATCGTCGGTCGATACCACGTCAGGAATTTTAAGAGGTCGGCCTTACGGGGGGTTAGCGCTAATGTGGAGGAAAACTGTGTTTCCCAAAGTCACTGTCATTGATTGCGCTAGTGACAGACTAGGAGCTATTGAAATAAATATAAATACACGAAAATACCTTATAATAAACGTATATCTACCGATAGACTCTGAAGAGAACCTTATAGATTTTACCAATTGCTTGGCTAGCGTGGCCGCTCTTATTGATGACAGTGATACACAAGCTGTGTACGTGTTGGGTGACTACAATGCCCACCCGGGTACAAGATTTGGTGACGAACTGCAGACCTTCTGTATGGAGCACTCGTTGATATGTATTGATATGAATTTATTGCCTACTGACGCACATACATACGTAAGCGAGGCGCATGGATGTAGGAGGTGGCTCGACCACTGTGTTGTGACCGATGCGGCACGTACCACCGTAAATACAGTTCGGATAGACTACGGCGTTTTCTGGTCTGACCATTATCCAATAATAATAGAATGTGAGATGAATGCAGTGGTGAATAAAATAGAACTGACGACAGATGACACTTTAATATCTGTAAGGTGGGGCCATAGAGGTACTGACGAAATTAATCTATACAAAACATTGTGTGGTAGATTAAATGATTTGGTTTTTCCTAGTCAATGTAAAAATTGTTTAATCTTTAAATGTAAGGAACATTTGTTATTTATTGATGATTATTATATGAATATTGTGAAAATATTACAGATGGCAGCACAAAATAGTAAAACGATAGTGACTGATGCATTGAGAAGGCCTAAGAAAATACTGGGATGGAACTACCACGTTCGGGACTGCTATAATAAAGCAAAAATGTGCTATAATATGTGGTGCTGGTATGGTAAGCCTTGTTCAGGCAATTTATTTAATGATATGAAGGAGAGCCGTAAAATATTTAAAAACAAACTGAAGTGGTGTCAAAACAATGAGGAGAGAATTAAACTTGATATATTAGCCGTACATCAATCTGACAAAAATTTTGGTAGATTTTGGCGGGCCACTAAAGCGCTAAATTATAGAACAAATGTACTAGTAGGTATAGAAGGTGAACACAATCGAACTAAAATTGCTGAGTTGTTTTCACACCACTTCAAGGTTAATCCTCCAGTTAATCCTTCAACTAGTATATTGCCTACACGAGTTAGTACTGATCCGAGGATGAATGAGGCTAATGCAAAATATGAAGCTGAAGACAGAATCTGCTTTACTGCAGATGATATTGCAGCAGTAGTTCGACGAATGAAGAAAGGGAAATCACCCGGATTTGATGGGTTAAGCTTGGAACATATCTTGTTTGCTGATGATGCAATTTACCCCTGTCTAGCTAGATTATACAATGCATGTATTAACTTTGGTTACCTGCCTAAGCACCTCATGCGTACCGTGGTGGTTCCAGTTCCAAAAAATAAAACCGGCGATCTCTCTAGTCTTAAAAATTATAGGCCAATTTCACTTGGTACTATCTTGGGAAAGATACTCGAACGATTAATATATCCCTATATAAAAATGAATATTAAATTGGACGATGCACAATTTGGTTTCCGTCCCGGTCTCTCAACAGATTCAGCAATATTTAGCTTAAAAGCGACTGTCAACTACTACTTGGCCAGAGATACAGCGATCTATGCGTGTTTTCTTGATTTAAGTCGTGCATTCGATCTAGTGAATTACAATTTACTGTGGGAGAAAATGCACGCATCTAACATCCCTATAAAAATTGTGAATCTGATGAGATACTGGTACGGAAACCAAGTTAACAGTGTAAAATGGGTCGACTCGACTTCTAAGGAATATATCTTAGAATGCGGTGTTCGACAAGGTGGGTTGACTTCACCTGACCTTTTTAGTTTGTACGTAAACGATCTGATTGTGGAGCTCAGAAGCACCAGAGTGGGTTGTCACATTGGATCTGTGTAACGTTGCGTAATTTTATAATATAAAAACGCGCAGCGGCCCGGCGACGGCGCGTGCACACGCTCCCTGCGAGCTCGCCTCACCCCCGCCGTAGCCCTAAGCTGCCGGCTCGCGCGGCGGCAGTCGTGTTCTAAATTCTCAGCGGTTGGACGCGCGCCTCTCGCGGTCCGTGCTTGAGGCTTTGGAGTACGACACAACGAAGCGGACGAATTGCGAAGTTATATCGGTCGTACCTATTCCCCTAAATATTGTTTTATATCTATGTACGTGTACAATATAAGTGATTTTTGTGACACTTAGTCTTTTGTATTCCTCTCCCGTAATTAGTACCTGAATTATCTGTACTTACCTAATACCTACATTAGTTTTCTGTGACATCTGTTGCTGCTAATAATTTCAGCTATGCTGATGACATGGTTCTTCTGAGCCCCTCAATCAGTGGCCTTCGGAAATTGCTATCGGTATGTGAACGTTTTGCGATTAAACATGGATTAAAATATAATGTAAACAAAACTGTAATGATGGTCTTCCATTCTGGCAGAAGTCCGGAGAAGGTTCCACCGTTATTTCTTGGGGGTGATCGAATTGGAAGGGTGGAGCAGTTCAAATACCTCGGTCATGTACTCACAGGAAATCTGATTGATGATGCCGATATTCAGCGAGAACGGCGAGCTCTGGCAGTGAGGTGCAACATGTTGGCGCGCCGCTTTGCTAAGAGTAGCGAGGATGTGCGCGTGACATTGTTTAGAACATATTGCCTATGTTTCTATACATGTCAACTGTGGACTAAGTTTACTCGGCGTGCCATTAATAGCATTAGGGTGCAATATAATAATGCATATCGTATTTTGATGAAATTGCCTAGGCACTGCGGTGCGTCGGACATGTTCGCCAGGGCCAGAGTACCCGACTTTTTTGCGATTATTAGATCGCGTATCGCATCATTTTGGGATCGCCTACGTGCTTCAAATAATGGGATCCTGTGTGTATTGCTGGAGTGTTTGGACTGCCCCATCCTCAAATTTTGGTTAGCAATGCATCGGGATGCGAATAGAAAATAAGATGACGAGCGGACAAGTGATGTCCGGAAAATTGTATGTTTAATATTAATATTTGTATGTACCTAATTTTATGTATTGGGTGTTTTACCTTTTAATAAAGATTATTATTATTATTATTATTATATCTAGAGCCGTTTTTTTTATTACTAGAATTTATAAATTATTGAATGTGAAGTATTAACTTTTCTGTGACAGGATAAAAATACAAATGATTTAATATTTTTTTATAGCAGAGACTGGCAAACGAGCAGATAGGTCATCTGATGGTAAGTAATCTCCATCGCCCATAGACCCAAGACACAAAAATAATCATGAGTGTGTTGCCAACCTAAAAGGAGAGAATGGAAGGAGAGGGAAAAGGGAGGGAGGGAAAAGGGCCACCGGAAATCTCACTCACCGAACAAAACGCGACAACAAGCTGCCACTTTGCGTCGGTTTTCTGTGAGACAGTGGTATCAAAACGGGCGAGTCGGCCCATCCGTCCTGTAGACGTTACTGTCTACATCGTGGCTCTACCACTCAGAAATACTACCAGTACTCCTACATTCACACAACAATAAATAAATAAATAAATACACCCAACAGTCACACACATAGTCCTGACTCTTGACCCCACACTAAGATCGAGTCTTGTGTCGTGGGTATCAGGAACTACGAGAGACTTTCGATCTCACAACACACAGACCCGAAACAAACATCTGTGGGCCACATTGACATTTGTCTCGGTGCGGGAATCGAACCTCACGTTTCACAGTCAGCTACTCGCCCGCTGCGCCACGGAGGCCGACTACCAAAAAATTAAACATTTAACTACATCTTCTTAAGACCTAGATAACGTCGAACAATTAAATAAGTATTAGTGTAAACAATTGTTGGTGGCCAAATAAATAAATAAAAAAAAAAAACAAAATCGACAGGCTCGCATACAAGATACACGACGGCAATCAATCGCATTTGACTACAATTTCACTTACACTTGTCCAAAATAGCTATTACGAGAATATTATGCAACATTACGCTGCAAAATTGTGATGTAATGTACCGAATAATCATGCTAGGACAATAAATTACTCCATTTAACCCCCTGTGTCGATACTAAGTTCAGTTACTAAAAATTGCTTATGGTATAAGCGACCGTGGTACATCGACCTTCACTCATCTGATAACCAGATGAGAAATATTTTTTATCTATACATATACCTACAGGTTTGTACTGAACCCTCGTTGCGCGAGCCCGACTCGCATTTGGCCGGTTTTTGTAATATTTCTTTCTTTAAACAGTCTGGCACATATTAATATCCGATCCTAAGTAAAGTTTGATTCGAACTCCCACAGTGTAATAAATAATACAGAATATTTTCCACGCTACGTTTAATATTAGATTCAACAAATACTAGTTTGGCATTGTTTCTGTAAACTTCTCGAGTTATAATAGTCTGTTCTGAACTCTAACTACTATTTGCACGACTCGGTTTGTTGATTTTTATGCAGTTTTGTTTTGCTCAAACGTTCATTTGTAGTTTTTATAGATGTTAGAAACGAGACTTCAAGCGTCGTTGGTCTACATGGTGTGGATCCGGAGGTCTTGGGATCGATCCCAGACCTGTGACCAGTGCCTGACACTTAATAGGATTTACTGAGATGCTTTGCCTGGCCAGACCCAGGGCTGAGCCTATCTTTCTGTTCAAATCAATTGGTTAAAACGATCGATTTAAATGGACCTTTTATTTTCGACCAACTTCCAAAAAAGAGAAGGTACTTAATGCGTCTGTATTTTTTATGTATGTTTCGCGATATCTCCGCCAAATGTGGACGGATTTTTAAGATCCTTTTTGTGTTTGATAGAGATAATTTCAAGGGTGATTCCATATATATTTGGTCACGATAGGATAAGTTTGAAGTCAGTCTGTTAATCTATTCTGTCAGTTTCTGTATTATAATGTATAGGCATACTAAAATTCAGACATCGTCCGCACCCAAACATCGCAAGTAATAAATACCCGTCCTTTTCAGACTCGAACAATTTATATCAAATTGTAGAACATTGGTGTCACCTACGTATAAAACCGCCATGTGCTACGTACAAACCCTACATGGACGAGAAAACATTTTTTTTTTTATAGCAGAGATTGGCAAACGATCAGATGGGTCACCTGATGGTAAGTGATCTCCACCGCCCATAGACACCCAAGATACAAAAAGAATCATGGATGTGTTGCCAACCTAAAAGGAGGAAATGGAAGGGGATGGAAGGGGATTGGGAAAGGGAGTGGGGAAATGGGCCACCGGAAATCTCACTCACCGAACGAAACGCGACAGCAAGCTGCCATTTTACGTCGGTTTTCTGTGAGACAGTGGTATCTAACCGGTCGAGCCGGCCCATTCGTGCTATAGACGTTACTGTCTACAGCGTGGCTCTACCACTTGAAAAACTTGTGTAAAAACGTAAACTAAATCATATGTATCTCCAATACGACAGCCTCCGTGGCGTAGCGGGCTAGTAGCCGGCTGTGAAGCGAGAGGCCGCGGGTTCGATTCCCGCATTGAGACAAGTGTTTGTGTGGCCCACAGATGTTTGTTTCAAGTCTGGGTGTTGTGAGACCCAAAGTCTCTCATAGTTTCTGACACCCACGATACAGGTTATACCTAGTGTAGGGTCAGGACTAGGTGTGTGATTGTTTTTAATAATTAAAAAAAAATGACGTTCGGTATAGTTAATTTAATTGGTTATAGTTAAGCTGATTCAGATTAAAACTTAACTAGATTATTTTGTTCATTGTAGAAGTACTTTGGACCAAGTGTTTGATTATGAAAATTAACTTTCACTAAATTTAGTTTATATTTGTAATACAGGTCGATTCTCTAAGAAACGTCATAACGTTGCGATCGACGACGAGCTCCCGCAGCGCACATCGTTGAGATCGACGGAGCGTTCAACGTTGTTGGGTCTTAGAGAATATCATTTTCCATGCATTTATGTCAAACGCCTCGCTCGAGAGAGCTAGTTCGCATAAGCGCCGTAATCACGCATAGCACTAGTGCGTGCGCTTTGTACCTTCCTGAATATAAAAATGAAAACATCGTTGCCGCAACGTTGTTTTCACAAATAAAACCTTAGAGAATCAACCTGCAGATGTGGAACAACAAAATAATTCCTACAACACACACAGGTCTACACTCAACATTTTTATTTTCTTTTACAAATCGAGTTAGGAAACGTATTTATGGACAACGTAGCTCATAAAATAAGTCGCCACCACCATTAATCGTGCGGCAGGCGTATTAAACAGAATAACTTGCTTTTAATACTCCTTTCTAACATAGTTGATTTAAAACGATCTTCAGTCACGTCTACATTACTTGTAATAAAGAATAGATTACGTCTTTCTTGATATTTATATGCCTAGCTTGCGCCCGCATCTTCGCCTGCAGAATGGATCGGGGTCAAGATTTTTTTTGGTCGTCCGCGTTTTCTATGTATGTCTGGGTCAAAACACAAACGGCAAACGAGCAGATGGGTCACCTGATGGTAAATGATCTCTACCGCCCATAGACACCCAAGACACAAAAATAATCATGAGTGCGTTGCCAACTTAAAAAGAAGAAATGGAAGAGGAGGGAAAACGGAAGGAATTGGGCCACCGTCAATCTCACTCACCGAACAAAACGCGACAGCAATTTGCCATTTTACGTCGGTTTTCTGTGTGACAGTGGTATCAAACCGGTTGAGCCGGCTCATTCGTGCTGTAGACTACAGCATGGCTCTACTACTCAAAACTATTTTAATAACGCCTAATTTTAGGCACAACAGAGTCGAAAACAGATAATGGAATAGGTATTGGAAAGAATTTGGGTTTCCGAAAATCTAATTCACTAATTAAAACGCCTAAGCAAGCTACTTCATCTAGATTTTCTGTGATTGTTCTTCTTCTTTTAAAATAATGGCTTCCACGCATTTGCGATGATTTGGCCAATGTCAAGGCAAGTATAGCAATTATCAAGTTTTCACAATGACCATGAGATCCAGATGTGGATGATCTCAAGGCCCTGCTGGGATTATGGCGGCAATTCCTTTCAGCACGGTGTCCCTCAGATGACCTTCACTCAGAGAAACTACCGGACAAAGCCAGTCAACGCACCAAGCAAAACTCATCAAAGATCGATTAAAAAGTTTCCACATCATACTTGTCCATCTTCGCAGAATTTAGGTGCATAAAACCAAATCACATTAAATAACAAACACAACTCCAGACAATAATATGACATAATTTTATCAAGCGACGCCCACCCTGTCAGACTTCCCGTCAAAATACCGAACATATTTTCTACTGTGAGTGTATAAAGTGCTTGATCACACCACTGACATTACTTTTTTATTCATCAGTTTTATGGTCTGTGCTGGAAGGTTGTTTTTTTCTTAATCTGACCGTAGTTTAATCGTCGCACACATTTTCTCTTAACGGCGTTAGACGAGCGTCGAGGCGCCTCATTGACGCAGAACTAATGACTGACAGACTGTATTAAAGTGGTGATTTTAAATGTAAAATGTTTTTATCTCGTCTCGTAAAAACTCGATAGTGAGTTGCGTTAATAGTGTATTTTAAGTCAACATTATAATAATGATGAGTTTTTGAGCATTCGTTGGCGTTTGCGCGCTTTTTAGTTTCTCAATTTAGGTTAAAAAATATGGTAAACATATTTTTAAAATATAAAAATAAATTTATTATATAAATAAATTCTGCGTCTACACGCACAAACGCACGCACTTTTGACTTTTCAACTTTTCCGTACCAAGCAGAAGCATCTACTACTAGCTGTTGCCCGCAACTTCATTCGCGTGGTTTATTTTTTGGGATAAGCCTGTTATTTTTATGTATAACCTACATTTATGTATATAACTGTAAAGGTTTACCAAAATCCATCCAGTAGTTTTTCGGGATCGAAGAAATCAGTAGTGAATCGAAGTTGCAGTAAAAGGCTGTAGAATCGATTATATAATAATAATAATATCAGCCATGTAATATTACTGTCCCACTGCTGGGCACCTGCCTCTCCTACTAATGAGAGGGGTTTTGCCTTTTTCTATCACGCTGGCCTAATGCAGGTTGGTAGGCTTCACATGCTCTCGAAATTCTTGTGGAGAAATTCTCGGGTATGCAGGTTTCGTCACGATGTTTTCCTACACAACAAAAACACATTTAACACAGAAAAGTCAGAGGTGTGTGCTCTTTTTTGAGGTTGGTCTTTAACGTCCTACAATCGACAATCGTTGAATCCATTACCGCACCGGACCAATATAAAAGTTTGTGTGATTTATTGTGTATTTTATTCTATCGCTGGAAATGTATGAAAAGATGCACGAGGCAAACGAGGTGTGTTATAATCGTAACTTGTGGCGCTCAATAGTCTTTGCCTACCCCCATGGGATACAAGCGTGTGTATGTATTTAGAATCTAGGTGGTTATGAGACCGAAAGTCTTACAGTTCTTGATACCCACGACATAAGACATTAACTTTGTGGTGTCAGGATTAGGTTTTCCATTTTCCATTCGTTTATTTGTCATGAGCGTGTTTGGAACAATTTCTGATAGCATTGTACCCACAACCCTAATACGTATAGCCTTATACTTTCCATCTACTTGCCCTTATCCCACCTTAATTTGGCGTCGGCGCAACACACTTTTTCAAGCATGTTGCAAAGAGGATTTGGCTTAGATTTTACGACCGGCCGCCTACCCCCTAGGTATAGCTTTATACGTATATATAAAATTCAACGCACGAATGAATATTTCTTCTCTACATTACTTAGTTCTGTTAGTTTTAACTTGGAGTGAACAGTCACAGCGCTCCTGAGGCGAGTGAAATAAAACAGGGTAGCACAAGAACTAAATGTACGAGTCCATGTTACTACAGCCCACTTAGGGACAGCAAAAGTGCAAAACTAATGCTTTTAGGCTGTCACCACACTACACTGTCAGTTGAGGCTGTTAGCGCTAGAATGGCTTCCACATGTTTAGTAATTTATTTTTACTCATTATACCAATAAAATCTCGGAATTCAGGTCGCTTCTTTGATCTGGTGGCAGCACCGTATATGGGCTGTGGATCTGAAATTCTTAGGTTCGATTCCTAGGTCGGGAAAAGCGTATTGCATAATTTGAGTTCAGTAGCCCGAGCACGAAAAACTAATGTAAATGTAAATGTATTCGAGTTCGCTGCGCACTGATGACGTTTGGTTAATATTTCATACAAATTTCAAAGACGCGCATTGAGTCCGAATACATTTACGGTTGTTAGAAATTTTCCTGCTCAGGCCGCTGGTCAGCAGGCAGTCAGTCGTAAAAATTATGCCAAATCCTTTCTGCAAATTGCTTGAAAAAGTGTGTTGCGTCGACTCTACATAGGGGCAGGTTGGAAGAAAGAACACCAATACGACCTCACGACTGATCTCTCTTCCGCAACTCCGCTCGCGCTGAAATCATCAAGACTCAAAATGAAAAAATATGTTGGATGTTATGCGATATCTCAGCTAATCATGGACTGATTTTCATGATTTTGCGTTCGATAGAGCTAGATAGAGGGGTGGTCCCATAAAAATTTGGTCACGATCGGATTGAACTTGATCCGATAAGTTTAATCTTATGTGTGTCAAGATTATTTTTGTGTTCGATATACCTCTAGAGAGATTATAACCATATTATAACCCATATAAATTTAGGAGCCAGTCTGTTAAGTTTTTAACTTATAATTAAAATATTATTCGTCTGTCTGAATGTGGTGGCAGCCTTAGCTTCGCTTTCACCGCCGTGTGAGTTACGTACAAATAAAATACCGGCGACAGGGTAGAAAAGTTACAGCCTGTAAAGGGGCCAGGGGACGGTGGCCGAGCGACGTCACACCAGATTTTATTACACAGCACAAAGGGCAGACGAAGCTCGTCACGGTATTCTTTTGGGACGTAACAAACAAAAAATTGCAGCGTTGCGAGAAACGTCACAGACATAAATCTTCACTGTGATCTCATTTTCTCTTAGAAAATAGTTAGAAATGGTGACGTTCTCGTTTGAGGCTGCCATTTTCTTCTGTGTTTTGTGTTAACTCGTATATTGTTGGGGGTTGTTATGTTGACAGCCTCCGTGGCACAGTGGGCGAGTAACCGGCTGTGAAGGCCGCGGCTTCGATTCCCGTATTGAGACAAATGTTAGTGTGGCCCACAGATATTTGTCTCAAGTGTGGGTGTTGTGATACCGAAAGTCTCTCATAGTCTCTGACACCCACGATACAAGCATAATAATACTATACATAATAGACCCCACACTAGATATAAACCTAGTGTGGGTATAGACCTAGTGTGGGGTCAGGAATAGGTGTGTGACTGTTGGGTGTATTTATTTATTTATTATTATTATTTATGTTAGTTTATATCGGACAAGGTGGACCGACGACCTGATAAAGGTCGCAGGAAGTCGCTGGATGCAGGCCGCTTCCAACAGGTCGATCTGGAAATCTTTGGGGGAGGCCTATGTTCGGCAGTGGACGTCCTATGGCTGATGATGATGACGATGATGATGATTATTTATGTTTTGTTACCAAACTGGTAGACGTGGTTTTTTAACATGATTTACTTGGGACTCGATTCCCCAAAAGGATTCATTAAGTCACCGGAAACCGTGTGCGTAGGGCACTTTTGTACAGGCGCGTTTGTGTGCGTGGCTTCTCTGACGCGTCCATTTAACTAACGAGGAGTAGTGTCCTTCTTTTTCTTTACGTCCGTGGTTTAAAATATAGAAACTTTCTTATATGATGCCGAGGCTAAGTCAACAGCAGCTGGTATCCCAAAAATAATTTGAAATTAAATAGTACTTCATTCACTATATGCAAACAGAAAGCATAGTAAACCGCATATTACCTTCTGAATCAGATTCGCAAGAAGATCGATCCAATTGTACGTCGCTAATAATCAAAGAGATTTAATATTACCAACTATAGAGGATCTATCAAGCAAGTTTCCATACAAAAAAAATGATCTCAAACTTCAGTACCGCCATCAACCACTTATTACAATGCGAGGGCGATTATTACAATTTACACTCTAGAATGTTTTGTGAATCACGTAAGACAAGTTTATACTCTCAATATTATTACGCTGGCCGGCCTGGCGCGCGTATATTTCAAATAAACTGAGCGACTTATGACCACTAGGTCATAACTTTTGGATCACAAGTTTTGTCCTGTTGTCCCGTCTATATACTATTGAATGGCTTTGCTAATAACACAGGTCCCAGTGGCTATTAACTGAAACCATGCTGACGTTGACAGCGCATGCTATTATAAGTACTGCTGAGCTGAGTGTGTTAGGACTCTCGTGAGGTCACTTTCGTGAGGTCACTCTCGTGAGTTTACTCTCGTGAGTTCACTCTCGTGAGGTCACTGGGTGCTTTCGAAGTTTAAATGATATTCGAATAAATAAATTATATGTACGTTTATCTTTTTTTTATTATATCTGTCCTTATCCCACCTAAAGGGGTCAGCGCATCTCACTCTTTCAAGAATACTTTTTAGATCGATTGCCTACCTGATGACAAAACCCCTTTCGGGTGAATCTAGTCCCGGGAAAATCTTGTTAGAAAAACAGTCTACCCGACCTGGGAAACGAAACCAAGACTTCTCGGTTCACAGTCCGTATATGCTGCCACTAAACCAAGGAGGCGACTAGAGAAATTATATTATATGGAATGATCATAGAAGAAGATAAACATCTATCATCAATTCTGTGAAATCTCACATTGAAATTAGAGTTGCTCGTGATATGCTTTTAAATTTACTCCTGAGGTGGCGTAAATAAACCTATATCAACACTCTTTCCGAAGTCTGGAATTATATTGACATGCCATACACCTGCCGTAGTTGCTGATGGGAAACTTAAGGTTATGTTGTATTTAATTTAAAATCTTTCACAATTAACAACATACTTGTAAAATGTCTGCCTCTGTGGCGTGGTGGTATTTCGGTACGACTACGGTTCTGAGGTCTCGGGTTGGATCCCCGGGTCGGGCAAAGTGATATTAGATTTTTTCATATCAGCCCGGAGTCTGGAATTTGTGCCCGATATGGCGATAGGCTCGTCCCCTATCACATCTGGGACGGAACTAAGCTCGGCGAAATGTGGGTTTTCTAGTTCGCTAGTGCGCCTCTGCCTACCCCTTCGGGGATACAGGCGATAGCTTATGTTATGTTATGTAATGTTGTGAAATTTCTGAGTATCATAAGATTTATGTCTCAGGACACTTTTTATAAAAGTTTAAAGTTCTTGATTTCATTACTGATTATAGCCAGCTGAGGCACTTTTCAATAAGCAAATGGCTTGCTGGAAACATTATATACTCGTAGTTGAATCATGAAAGAAAATCCATATTCCAAATGGAAGCCAATATATTACATAATATAAAGCCCATTTCGCAAGACATTGCACAGAACTCGGAACGCATCTTACGAATAGCTTCAGAACAGATCCAGTCGTATTTAACTATAGACAAAGCATTATTCATAATAGACCGCATTCATCCTTTGACATGTGTGCGCAGCGTATTTCCCGCGGGATAAATGCCAGATTGAAATGGTTTTCGAACGGTCGTGAGTGCACAGGATTCTTAGACCATTTAACCTAAGGACCCGCCTCGCCTGATCGTTCTCTTCTGGTAAGATATATGATCAAAAGATCTCGCACGTATTATAGCATACTAGAGTGCGTAAAATTGACATGTGTTGAGCGTATAACTGGCATTTTCTACTTTTATTGACGTGTGCGTTCATACTGATTCCTTAAGTTTATGCGAATGCTTTTCATTGAAATAAAACTATTTTTACGGATTCTATCACGATTTGGTTTTAATTTTTATTCCCGACGTTTCGAAGGTTTTGCAGTCTTCGTGGTCACAACCCGTGACACTCGACGTGACCAAATCGTGATAGAATCCGTAAAAATATTTTTATTTCAGTGTGCGTTCATAATTAATTCCTTGTGCCCCTCAAACTATGTTAGAATTTATTGTTCGTTGTAATAACGTTATGCGATCGGCGATATTAGTCCCGAGGTTAAATGGTCTAAACTTCCAAAGCATTCGATACAATCAGGATTTCCAACATTGATTTGTGTTAGCATTTGATTTATTTAACTAATTCAAATGTAAAACGGTTGGATGCAAAATGAATTACTAAGTTTTATAACGTTTAAGTATAGTATTATAAATGTGATATTTATAGTGTAATTGTTTAACTTTAATTCATAATATCAACTTAAAGTTTGTAAATGTAAATGGACTTGTCTCATAGTAAGAGCCAGTTTGAATTAGTTTTAACCAAGTTCCATTAGGTTATAATATTTTGACATTAGCTATTTATTAGATTTTATACTTGTCTTATTAAAGGATAACTAACTTGATCTAGGGGTTTACTTAGCACTGCATTCCTTATATGGGGTGGACCTCAATAAGGTAAATAATACTGCGAAAGAATAATAGTATTGCACATAAATGTCGCATTGTTGAAAATTAATATCATGTCTTCAAGCAGAAGCACGGCAGCAGTGGCGTACTCACGGGGTGACATGTCGGCAAAATACCCTGGTCCCCGACCATAGGGGGCCAGCGGCGAACGGAAGGAGGCTTCAGACCGCAAAATCCGTAGTCATATAGGGAGCCGCGGGCTTTGATTAGTAGAGCCACACTGTAGACAGTAACGTCTACAGCACGAATGGGCTGGCTCGACCGCTATGATACCACTGTCGTACAGAAAACCGTCGTAAAGTGGCAGCTTGTTGTCACGTTTCATTCGGTGAGTGAGATGTCCGGTGGCCCATTTCCCCCTTCCTTTCCCGATACCTTTTCCCTCCACTTCCATTCCCTCCTTCTAGTTTCGCACTGAACGACGTATTTCATAGCAACAATCAAAGAGATTTAATATTACTAACTATAGAGCTATCAAGCAAGTCTCCATACAAAAAGTTGATCTCAAACATCAGTAACGCCATCTACCACTTATTACAATGTGAGGGCGCTTACTACATTTTACACCCTAGAATGTTCTGTGAATGTTCAAGAATCACATAAGTCAATTTTATTGTCTAAACATTATTACGCTGGCACCACCTTGTGTGCGTATGTTTCAAATACGACTGAGTGATTTATAACTAGAGGTGGGCGTTTAAACGAAAGGAGATAACAAAGCGTGTTTAAAATAAGCAAATAACCACGCTAAATATGGAAAGCAAGTAACATTAAAAAGTCAAGTGATTAATGAGAAACATATAAATAGGGAAAACATTTGTAAAATAATGACAACCTCCAAAAAAGAAGGTCACCAGCGCCAAGCTACTGCCTTTACATACATCGTGGGGACCGTGGACCTAAAATAAAAAAAAAGGTCGCCAGACGACCGCCAGCCTATACATTCCTTGAACGAATGTGTTAATCAAATGAATAAGCTATTGAGTAAATTATCAATAAAATACTGCCTCGGTGGCGTGGTGGTATTTCGGTACGACTACGGTTCTGAGATCTCGGGTTCGACGAAAGTGATATAGGATTTTTCCATATCAGCCCGGAGTCTGGAATTTGTGCCCGATATGGCGATAGGCTCGCCCCCTATCACATCTGGGACGGAACTAAGCTCGGCGAAATGTGGGTGTTCTAGTTCGCTAGTGCGCCTCTGCCTACTCCTTCGGGGATACAGGCGTGAGCTTATGTTATCAATAAAATAAGTTCCGTATTTAAATAAGCATAACGTTTCAACTTGTTATCCATTTTAAGCACATAAGCCCACAGCTACTTATAACCACGAGGTCATAACTTGTGGATCACAAGTTTCGTGCTTTTATCCCCTCTATGTACTGTGGAATGTCTATAACAATAACATTTAATTTCCATACACGTGTAAACACAGAAAATGTTTTATGTTCTGAATAAATAACACGGGTAATTACCGTAACATAAATGATCGGAACGAAAGCTGGTTTCGTGACAAATTTAATTTCGCTCATGTCGGTAGTACGCCGGAGTCAATTTGGCGTGCGGGATTACTTTGATGACGTCACTGGCAATTGTTGCCAAAATGTTGATCACACGTTACGGCAACACAGAAGAAACTCTGCTTTGATTAATGTCAGGAAGCCTCAGAAAGTCTCCTTAAGTTTTGTGTGATGCGATACTGTTTGAAATTAAGATTTTGTTTCATCGTTATTCTTGGAAATTGGTGGTTGAAGACTGAAACCCAACTCAAATATTAAGATCATATAATAAAGGCCGGTAGAAATAAAATTTAAGAATTAGGTCTGAAATAAATATGCACAAATCATTAAATAATCGCAAGTCAAAACATGACTTACAAAAGCCCGCGCTAAAAAGCGACTTGACGTCACCGCGTCGATGTCGGATGAAAATTGCTTTTAATGACATTGACGGCTAGTGACATTGCCTATCGTATAAAATTTCCCCATTTCATTCTTTTTCTTTTACTTGTCCTTATCCCATCCTAATGTAGGGGTCGGCGCAACACACTTTTTTAAGCATGTTGCACGAAAGATTTGGCGAAGTTTTTACGACCGGCTGGCTGCCTGACGTGACCCCCCCTGAGGGATAGAAATATAATATAAAATTTCCCCATACTAAACAAAAAAAATCCCTAAAAATGTTGAAGCTATTATTCTTTCTTTTGCAATTTCGTTCCATTATACGTAATTTAAATCTTTGTGGGAGTGATGTTCAGCAGTGGATGTCCTATGGCTGATATTGATGATACATAACATAACATAAGCTCACGCCTGTATCCCCGAAGGGGTAGGCAGAGGCGCACTAGCGAACTAGAACACCCACATTTCGACGAGCTTAGTTCCGTCCCAGATGTGATAGGGGGCGAGCCTATCGCCATATCGGGCACAAATTTCAGACTCCGGGCTGATATGGAAAAATCCAATATCACTTTGCCCGTCCCGGCGATCGAACCCGAAACCTCAGAACCGTAGTCGTATCGAAATACCACCACGCCACCGAGGCACCGCCGTAATTTGTAATTAAGATATTTTGTAAAATATAAATTATTTTATACTACAAATTGCATCATAGCACATTTCAAGGTTTTATTCATTTATTTAAGACAATTTCTCGTTATAATTTTCGTGCAAATTCCTCATTAGCATCAATATGGATATTTTATAAAGACCAAGGCTGTAACTCACTCAAATGCTTCTTGAACAACAATTGAAATTCAAACTCAGATATGCATTCAGTTGCAATTGAACTAACAAATCTGAGTGAGGATTCCAATCCCAAACATCTTAAATATCTGGCAAATGAAGCTCTATTCACATTCAAAGTACTGAAGACGTTGCAATGGTGGTGAGAGATTTTTTAATTTTACTTTGTCGTCGTGGGCTTACTCGCAGGGTTATAGAATAGGTTAGAGAGTGAATCAAGTCGCCTACTTGGTCTAGTGGCAGCATATATGGACTGTAGACCGGGAGGTCGTGGGTTCGATTCCCAAGTCGGGCAAAGCGAATTTTCTAATTTATTTTGCACGGGACTGGATCCCTCACAGAGTGTTGACGTCAGGCAGGCGACTGGTCGTAAAAACTAAGCCGAATCGTTTTAGCAACATGCTTGAAAAAATATGTTGCGCCGACCCCACATTAAGGTGGGATAAGGGCAGTAGAAAGAAAAAGTGAATCAAGCGAGCGTCGGAGCGTGGTTATGGATGCGAAGTTAATCAAGATCTGTTGAGTAGTAAAGTAGAGACTAGCTTGGAGTAAGCTCTATCGAATACAAATAAAGTGTCTTGGAAATCGGGTCACATTTGTCGGAGATATCGCGTGACATACATGCTTTCCTTTCTACCTGTCCTTGTCCCACCTTAATGTGGGGTCAGCGCAACACACTTTTTCAAGCATGTTGCAGAACGAATTTGGCTTAATTTACGACCGGCTGCCTGCCTGACGTTAACCTCCTCTGAACGATCCAGTCCCGGGCTAATTAGAAAATTCGCTTTGCCTGACCTAGGAATCGAATCTAGGACCATCGGTCCACAGCCCATATATGCTACCACTAGACTAAGGAGGCGACTGCGTGACATACAAAACAGACCAATTGAGTACCTCTTCCTTATTTAAGGTGGATTGAAAATATCGTTCAAGAAAAAAAATAAAAATAAAAGAATTTGCGTGGTAGAGCAACGCTGTAGACAGTTACGTCTACAGCACGAATGGGCCGGCTAGACCGGTTTGATACCCCTTTCTCAAAGAAAACCGATTTGCTTGCACAGCTGCTGCCGCGTTTTATCCGGTGAGTGAGATTTCCGGTGACCCATTTCCCCCCTCCCTTTCCTAATCCCCTTCGCCTCCCCTTCCATTCCCTCCTTTTAGGTTAGCAACGCACCCATGATTCTATTTATGTCTTGGGTGTATGGGCGGTAGAGATCACTTACGATCAGGTGACCCATATGCTCGTTTTCCAGTCTCTGATATATAAAAAATCAGTTATAAGCACATGCATGCGATTAAAAATTTCCCCATGAGCACGATGTTAGTAGAACCATCGTAAAGCATCGGTTTCATAACTCCAAAGTTTGTTTTTAACTCGGTTCCGCAAAATTCCCCAAAATGCCTAATGGCGTGAACTGGCACACGCTCGATTGCCCGCAACACTGTTTCAACAATTCAAAATTACGACAGTGATTTTAATTCGATACAGATAATACGAAAATGTCGAGGACTTTGGGTTTGAAGTACGTATTTAGTGATGCCTGGTGCTATAAAATGTATTTGGTCACCAGCGGCCTGAGCAGGAAAATTTCTGACAACCGTAAATGTATTTGAACTCGATGCGCGTCTATGAAATTTGTATGAAATATTAACCAAACGTCATCAGTGCGCAGCGAACTCGAATACATTTACATTAGTTTTTCGTGCTCGGGCTACAGTATAAAAATAACTAGAAAAACCAAAGACTTCTGTATACTACTAGACAGGCTGTTCGGTACATAAAATTTGCGCACTAAGTTTCGGTCAATAGACCGCAATTGCAAATGCATTAGCTATTTCTCAACATAAGCACGGACCCTTCCACTAATAAATATTGGAATTGTCATTAAGTGACGTGCAGTCTATATAGACAAATAAACACTGTCTACCCTAGCAACTTGCCAATTAAAAAAAAATCTCCAAAAACAGATTTTACGTCATAATTTTAGTGTATTTTTCCTGTGTTTTAATGTGTAAATAAATTACGGAATATTTTTTATACGTTTAGGATAAACTTATAAATAGCCATGATTACTTTTCAAAAAATAGTCAAATACACTATTATAAACGTTTTTTGTCTACCCTGATCTAAAGATCTGTGCACGTCACTGCCGTCATTCATAATCTGCTATTACTGTTTCCAATGGTAGTAATTTGTGCCGGAGGCCGACTGCCTTCCGCTATTTGTCACGGCAAGGAACTATAATATTAATCGAGACAGGAACAGTAGATCTTAATTGAAGATCCTTCGCTTAGATACTTATCAGGTTATTGTGATTAGGAAGGTAATTTGTCTAAAAAGAATGATAAATATACAGGTTAAGATTCGAAAGTTACCTTTTAAGGCTGAGATCTATAGAACGAACTTCGACTAAGTCCGAGTCAAAAAAACGAACTTAGTGAGGATTTGGAATTTATAAATCGAACTCAGACTTAGTCCAAGTCATTTTTCACAAGAAAAACTTTGCTAAGTCCAAGTCCACAAAACCTTGACTTCGGTCTGTCAGTTCGGCATGCAGTAATACCAGTATCGAAATACTGACAAAATGTAGAAATTGTTTTATTAATTCTAACGTTTTTTAAATTAAAATACCAAAACTATTGTTAGAAAATGTTTAATAATTAAAGGTACGAGATTTTCTTATATTGCAGTACCGTTTATTATACTGTAAATCGATCTATTAATTATTAAAGTTTAACAAAAATAGATAATTTTGTTTGGAATAAACTTGTAACCCAGAAGATGCCAAAAAAATAGACAAATGTTTTGACAACTTCCAGTATTGTCCTGAATGATAATTAATATGACATTAAACCCGAAACCGTGCTCAAATTAAAAAAATCGTTCTGCTGAGCCATTTGCAAAGCGCGAAAGGTGACCCGAGAACCAATGGGAATGGACGGACGGCGGACTTCATCGCGGCGACCCACAATGCAACAGTGACCATCATGCTATTGCTCCAATAATATTATCATCATCATCAGCCACAGGACATCCACTACTGAACATAGGCCTCCTCCAAAGATTCCCAGATCGACCGGTTGGAAGCGGCCTGTAACCAGTGATTTCATGTGACCTTTGTCAGGTCGTCTGTCCACCTAGCAGTCATATTAAACAGACAGTGAATCAGTGAATCAGTGAAAGTACATATTATATTAATTATTATGTAGTCGGCCTAAATAATGTATAGATATTTTGAGAATGAATTGGTTACATGTTGTCAGGAAATTGATTTGCAGTAGGTAAATAAAATAATAATTATCATGAATAATATATATTTATTACAATCTCTGATATTAACCTTGGTTTATTTGAGTGAGCATACATACATACATACATAGACTCACGCCTTTTTCCCATAGGGGTAGGCAGAGACAACGGATTTCCATTTGCTACGATCCTTACACACCTCTTTCGCCTCATTCAGTCTCATTACATTCTTCATGCATGCACGTCGGTTTAGGGTACTTTTAACTTGACCTTTCTCGAGTAAATCTCTGACTTGGTCAGTACTGCACAAACTACTGTAATATTGCTTGTGTTTGATAACTTGTTCCGCAGTTGGTTGCATGTGTGAAAATTTAATAACTTCAAAATGTTATTTCTGAAACAGAAGAAATTAATATCAGACAGAGTTTCCCTCAGATCTTTCATTATTAATCAGCAGATCACCACAATGGCAATTTGCATGGTCTAGCTGACAATAAGCTTGCCTGGCAGGTTAACCACTCAGATGGTACCCAGATGGTAATGCCTCAACAGTTTACCGCTGGCAGGAAATGTTAATAAGGCATGGTTTTGCTTTGGGCTTGCTGGCTGACTGAGATGCAATTTATACTCTACATGGGCTGCTAGTAAACAAACAGACAGACAGACAATTTGCTAGTAAACAGTCTCCAAAATACAAAATCCCTGTTTTAACAATTTTGATAAATTAATAAAACTTTTGTCAATATATTAATATGAAATAATGGCAGTGGATTAGCTAGAGCTCCAGGAATAGGTATGACAGAGTCGATCACCTCATTCACTCACCTGATTGTGACTCCTGGCATATTTGAGCCCTTGTAATTCTCTTGGTGGTTTACACTTTACTTCATCATTTTAGAGCTTAGAATGCTTATTTTATGTCATCATGTTTTCATCATCATCATCATCTTGTTTCTTCTTACTTTAAAAATTATGGCCTTCTTCAAAATATTAATGATTTTGCCAACAATAGTAATAAATAATAAATCCATGTTTTGACTATCAAATGATGACGATTCATGTTTATTCTTTCTTCTACCTGCCCTTATCCCACCTTAATGTGGGGTCGGCGTAGCAAACTTTTTCAAGCATGTTGCTGAAAGGATTATAAGACGATTTATGTATAATGCGGTTTGTTTTTCACTTGACATTTCAAAGAGCGTCAGCCATTTTGTCAGCTGTTAATTACGTAATACGTTCCTTTACAACCTACAAATATAAAGACGCGTCTCCTGTAAATATATAAAAATCTTACGTTTCTTTTGTCAAAGGAACTGCGTGAAACCGATAACGTCTGAGTAGACTATGCAAAGTCAAACTATGGCTAGCCTGAGTTCGAGTTCGAATTATAAATACGCAAAAGTTGACTTTCGCTTAGTTCACTCCAAAGACGACTACGCTGAGTCGACTTTGGTACAAGACTTAAGTAAGAACTATAGATTTCAGCCATAGTCCTAACCTTAAGTTAATTAAGATACATAGAGATAAGACAAGTAATTCGTTACATGTAATGAATTACATGTCATTCATATATTTTTTTCAAGTTATCTTGAGGTTAGGACTAACCGTAAGTTAGTAATAGTGGAACAAGTCGCCCTAAGTCTTTCGGTGTAGGCCCATTGTTGCCTCTTCGGTCCGCAGCGTGTGGGGAGGGAGGGTGCTAGGTTTGAATACAAGGACGAGCATCGCGTGTTTTCTTTTGAAGTGCAATAAAATCAGGTGATAAAAATAAAGTAAGGGGATGTATAAAATATGTAGGTATTAAAGATAGTGTTAATAATGTTAATATTGGCTATCAAGCAAGTTTTCATAGAAAAAAATGTATCTCAAAAGTCAGTAACGCTATCTACTTATTACAATGCGAGGGCGTTTATTACAATTTACACCCTAGAATGTTCTATGAATGTTCAAGAATCACGTAAATAATTTTATTGTTTAAACGTTATTACGCGCTGGCACGATCTTTGCATTCGTATGTTTCAAATACGACTGAGTGACTTATGACCACGAGGTCACGACTTTTGGATCACAAGTTTCGTGCTGCTGTCCCGTATATATACCGTTGAATGTCTTTGGTATCAGCTACGTATATCGTTGACTATTTTGAATGACCAAAATACGATTGTTAAATAATAAGTATGTATAGCCTACAACTTATTATATGTTAATTCATTTGCGAAGATTTGTAATTAGCACAAGCCTATTTACAGAATCTATGCGTATTGTATGTATTTGTCTGTAAATCTTCCTAAAAAATAAATAAATATAATAAAAAATAGCAATTGAACAGTCAAGCATAATGCATTACAATAATTTTAATTATAGTAAACAATGTTCTAAGCCAATAAGCGACTTTGAAATCACATAGCCATTAATAATAAAAAATATACGACAGTAGCTAAGTATGCCAAATCTACTTATCTGGAATTGAAATCATTCGTTGCGTCGGAGCTCCGGATTCAGCGGCTGCAAGGGAAGCCGAGATCCGATTTTAACTAAATTGAGTTTTATAAGATTTCTACCTCCGAATGTGACCTTATAGTATCGGCCAATGTTAGAAGATTTACTGTAATATTATGCTTAGTTATGTGAGTTGTGTCTATGGGTATATGTGGCAGTGGCGAAGGGTCTATGCAACCCGATTCCTACCGGCTTCACTTATTCAGACTGTAGGCTAATAAATTAGTTTTTTCTAAATTGACTGCCTCGGTGGCGTAGTTGTATTTCGGTATGACTACCGTCCTGAGGTCTCGGGTTCGATCCCCGGGTCGGGCAAAGTGATATTGGATTTTTCCATATCAGCCCGGAGTCTGGAATTTGTGTCCGATATGGCGATAGGTTCGCCCCCTATCACATCTGGGACGGAACTAAGCTCGTCGAAATGTGGGTGTTCTAGTTCGCTAGTGCACCTCTGCCTACCCCTTCGGGGATACAGGCGTGAGCTTATGTTATGTATCTACAAAAGAAAGTAGTACGGGCTTGCATTTTGAAATGTTTCACCCTTCGCCACTGTTATGTGGGCTGTGGACTGGGAAGACCTCAGTTCGATTCCCGTCGGGCAGGGTGTTCTCCTGTCACTATTTTGTGGGACCGGATCCTCTAGAGACAGTTGACGTCAGACAGGCAGTCGGACGTAAAATTGACGTGAATTTGTATTTTTATCTGTATTTTTTACATTAATGATTACCTTTGTCATGTAGATGTATTATTGTTTTAATAACGAAATCAAAAATTCATAAAAATCACACTAATATAAAGGCGAAGGTTTGTGTGTTTGTTTGTGACCTCTTCACGCTCAAATGGCTGGACCAATTTTGATGAAATTTGGTATGAAGGTAGCTGACATCCTGGATTTACACATATTTTTTAACCTGGAAAATAAACAACAGCTTGTAATTAATAGTTGATGTCTGTGAGTTCTATTTAATAAAACGTCCAAGAAATTTGAAGTTACATTTTATGTTTCATATCATCATCATCAGCCATAGGACGTCCACTGCTGAACAAAAGCCTCCCCCAAAGATTCATATAGTTTGGTAAAAACACTACAAAAATTATAAACGTTTTGTACAAGTTAATTAAAGTTCTAAAGATTGTTCAAATACAATTTCAAATACGAAGACAATCAACAAGAGCAGTACGAAACCAGCTCTCAATAACAAAGGTACTCCATCTGCACTGTAATCCCAGCTTAATATGCTTGCAAATAACGCAAATTATACCTGGACCACGCTGGTCCATGGGGCAATAACACTAATTGATTTCCATTGAATACACCTGCTTCCAGCAGTACATTACTCTGGATAAATTGTTAATAGACCTGTAATTACAACGTCTGGTAATTGGCTGCATTTAATTAATCAAATGTTTTTGGGTGTTCTTTAAAGGTAGTTTAATTATTGTCTATACTAATTGTCTACTATAACGTAGGCATTCTTTTTCTCAACCGAACTATGAGGCAAAACTTTTGTTCTAAGGCTGAGATTTAGAAAGTGGACTTCGACTAAGTCTAAGTTAAAGAAACGAATTCAGTGAGGCTTTGAAATTTTTAAATAGAATTTTGAGTTTGTTCGAGTCTTTTTTTACGAGAAAATCTTTGCTTAGTCTGTCTGTCACTCTGTTTTTCTTGTAAAAAATAATCCGGACTAAGTGGAAGTTTGATTTTTAACTGTCTTCCAAAAAGGAGAAGGTCCTCAATTCGTCTGTTTTTTTTATGTATGTTACGCGATATCTCGGCCAAATGTGGATCGATTTCCAAGATTATTTTTGTGTTCTATAGAGCTTATTTCAAGGGGAGTCCCAAATAAATTTGATTACAATCAGATTTGAAGTCGGTCTGTTAAGTTTTTAAACTTGTGATTATAAAATTCCAAATCCTCACTGCGTTCGTTTCTTTGACTCAGACTTAATCGAAGTTCGCTCTAAAGATCTCAGCATAATATTTTATTGACTGCCTCGGTGACGTAGCCTGCGCGATATGACAACCGTTCTGATTTATCGGGTTCGGTTCCCGGGTCGAGTCTTTACTCGATATCATCATCATCATTATCATCATCAGCCATAGGACGTCCACTGCTGAACATAGGCCTCCCCCAAAAATTTTCAGATCGACCTGTTTGAAGCGGCCTGCATCCAGCGACTTCCTGCGACCTTTATCAGATCGTCGGTCCAACTTGTAGGTGGACGTCCTACGCTGCGGAATATGATAATCGAAATAATATTACTCGATAATATCACTTTTGATATTTGGTTTCTCTACCTATTAGCCTAGAACGTCTGTTGCGCCGACCCCACATTAAGGTGGGATAAGGGCAGGTTAAAGAAAGACAAATTAACTGCTTATACTACGATTGTTAATCTGACATACCTTTACTATGCATAGAGTAAAAGCATTATTATGTTATGCGCTGATTTACCATTCAAATTGTGTTGACTGTCCTGAACAAACACACAAGCAAATAATTTGGCGCCTAATAATGTAATTATTGTAACATGAACATAAATATAACATGACTAGTCTGAAAGGTTCAACATTATTTACATAAGCTCATAAGCTCACACCTATATCCAAATGGGTAGGCATAAGGAGACTACCGAACTAGAACACCCGCATTCCGCAGAGCTGAGTTCCGTCCCAGATCTGACAGGGGGCGAGCCTATCGCCATATCGTGCACAAATTCCAGCTTCCGGGCTGATATTGAAAAAATCACTTTGCCCGACCTGGGGATTGAACCTGAGACCTCAGGATGATATTCTTACCGGACGTAATACCACTACGCCACCGGCGCAGTCAACATTATTTACTTCTTAATATACTTTATTTTTACTTGCCCTCATACCGTTTCAATGCAGGGCATGTTACAGAAAGGATTTGGCTTCGTTTTTACGACTGGTTGCTTTACATTGGAAAATCATGATGCTCTGTTCTTAGGGTTGATCTCGAACCTCCGACACTCGTCTTGGCAGTAAGAACCACTCTCAACTGAGCTAAGTGCCGAAGAGTAAACATTTTTAAAGGGAAAGCCGACTCTAGTTTTCTTTAGAAGTCATTATTTTTAATACAAGGTTGCAGGAAGTCGCTGGATGCAGGCCGCTTCCAACAGGTCGATCTGGAAATCTTTGGGGGAGGCCTATGTTCAGCAGTGGACGTCCTATGGCTGATGATGATGATGATGATGAATACAACAGGGAAGCTGGAAGGAATTGTTTTGCATGGAGTCTTCGCCACTGCGAGCTCTAGCTGTAGTTGCGTTTATTATAATAAAAGTTTTGTTTATTGAAGTAATTCAATTTAAGTCGAAACTTTATTGAAATATTTTTGATTAAATTAGGGTCCGATCACACGTTTATTGTTCAAATGATTTGCATTCAAACCGAAATGTTGCGGTTTCATTAGCTTAACTACGTGGTGTTTAAATTAGTCGTATTTTGTTTAGTTAATACGGATTTTCAAAGTGAAACTTAGTTTCCAGTCGGTGTATGCAATGTTTGTCCAAAGTTTAGCTTACGTTTTATCTGTGTAACTCAAATACTCGCAGTGGATTATACTCTTTTGATTAAACAAAATGAATTCTATTTTGGTTATTGACTGATGATTTATAAATATAATTTCTCTTAGTTATCGTGTAGTGTAATTTGCCCGGAGCTCAATTTTTGATCTTATTACAAAGGAGTTAGAGTAGTTCAAGTACCTATCGGTTAATAATTTAGCAAGTTGTTTTAACTAGAAAAACACAATGTCAAGACAAATAGACATGATTACATTCTATTTTTTACTAACATAGCATTAACATAAGGTCACGCCTGTATCCCCGAAGGGGTAGGCAGCACTAGCCAACTAGTATACCCACATTTTGCCGAGCTTAGTTCCGTCCCAGATGATATATTATATATTTTTTACTAAATGCCTGTATATACAGAAAAAATCCTGTAGAATTCCGGTCCCCCAAATCCTCCCTAATCCCTATTTCCTCTCATTAAAGTTGACATCGTGGGTGTCTATGGACGGTTGATATTATTGACCATCAGGTGACCCACTCGCGCGTTTGCCAGTCTCTGTTGTATAAAAAATGAACAACGGGATCATTGGATGATCAGTGACCTCCACATTCCATAAACAATATTGAACATTGTGCTTTGTAGACCTGCGATGAACCTTAAACTTCCATAATGAGAAGTTTAAAAACTAAGGGCGACTTTTAGCTCTATTATTAAACTAGAGTTAGACGTAAACTCGATTTATCCTACAGTGCGTTCCTATATTTAAATCAAGTTTTGGGATTAATCGAGATATATCTAAGTGCTGCAAGACGCCCTTAACAGACGAACTTCAAAATTTATCCGATCGCGGCCAATTTTTATGGGACCACCTTTGGTATATGCTCTATCGAACATAAAAAGGATTGAAATAAAACTATTTTTACGGATTCTATCACGATTAAAACCAAATCGTGATAGAATCCGTAAAAATAGTTTTATTTCAATGAATAACATTCACGTAAACCTAAGAAATCATTACATAAAAAGGATCTTCAAAATCGGTCAATATTTGGCGACGATATTGGGGAACATAGATACAAAAAAAAATACGGACGAATTAACGGACGGACCTCCTTATTGAAGTCGATCGAAAATTATCATTCTCCACCTTAGCCTAGTTCTTTGATCCGAGCACGACAAAGTCACAACATTACACTTCATGTTATATTTTTTTATAGCAAAGACTGGCAAACGAAGCCGATGGGTTACCAGCGGCCTGAACAGGAAAATTTCTGACAACCGTAAATGTATTCGAACTCGATGCGCGTCTATGAAATTTGTATGAAATATTAACCAAACGTCATCAGTGCGCAGCGAACTCGAATACATTTACATTAGTTTTTCGTGCTCGGGCTCCTGATGGTAAGTGAACTCCACCGTCCATAGACACCCACGACATAAAAAGAATCATGGGTGCGTTGCCAGCCTAAAAGGAGGGAATGGAAGGGGAAGGAAAAGGGATTGCGAAAGAGTGGGAGAATTTGGCCACCGGAGATCTCACTCACCGAACGGAACACGACAGCGAGCTGCCACTTTACATCGTGTTATGCGCAGTGCAGTCTAAAAACCAGTGACTACATCAAATAATATGTATATCGAAGGTCACTAGAATTATGCCGGCTTATTCATGCTTTCACACCCCGAAGGTGGAAGAAGCATATCGAGGTGCTTGCGACAAGACAAGCGGATGACCGATGCAGACACAGAGATGTTCCTCCATGCCAACAACAACCAAACCATCAAATCATGTTGCAAAGCCTAGTTCCTTGTATTTTCGACCGACTTTCAAAAAGGAGTAAGTCCCCAATTAGTCTGTATTTTAAGTATGTTACGCGATATCTCCGCCAAATGCAGACCGATTTTCAATATTCTTTTAGTGTTCGATAGAGCTTATTTCAAGCAAATTTGGTCACGATCGGATCAAGTTGGAAGTCAGTTAGTTGAGTTTTTAAACATGTGATTATAAGAATTTTACAACTTCGTTGTTATCTGTAGCTTATCAGTATTCTGTGAGTTTTATGGAGACAGGTCGTAGTGAAGTAAGGTTAATTAAACAAGCCCTTAAAGGCTCATTGTTGTGGCTCTCACCGCGTCAAATATGTATGTAACGAGATATATATAGACCTCTCATGGTTTGGACATACAGATTTCGCTACTGTCTAATTAATATTATTGACTTTGGCGAATTCGCCGGATGCAGGCCGCTTTCAACAGGTTGATCTGGACATCTTTGGGGGAGGCCTATGTTCAGCAGTGGACGTCCTATGGCTGATGATGATGATGATGGCTAACTCTAATATTAATGGCAACGCACCCATGATTATTTTAGTGTCTTGGGTGTCTATGGGCGGTGGAGATCATTTACCGTCAGGTGACCCATCTGCTGGTTTGTCAGTCTCTGCTATAAAAAAAAGAAGGAACATGACGCCGTCAAATGATTTGATTGGATTATTTTAAATAAATAAATACATCCAACAATCACACACCTAGTCCTGACCGCACACTAGGTATAACCTGTATTGTGGGTGTCAGAGACTATGAGAGACTTTCGGTCTCACAACACCCAGACTTGAAACAAATATCTATGGGCCACACAAACATTTGTCTCAATGCGGGAATCGAACCCGCGGCCTCTCGCTTCACAGCCGGCTACTCGCCCGCTGCGCGATCTATGCCTACACTCAAACTAAGATAATTCATTGGGATCGGCCATAAGTGGGCAATGCTTAGTGATAGTGTTTACTAAGCCTAGGGATGTCTTGTCCAGTTATGAAACTATAAAAAATAAACCCGTTATTACTCACCAACCGTCACATCCATGTGTCCCCTTCTACTGTTATTAAATTTTCGCGATAGTAACCTATTAAGAAGAGTTGTCTACACTTGCGTGAATTTATTCTCAGGTGTGCAGACCAGGGATCCCTAAAGACTGCCTTTAATTAAATTTGAATATGAGCCTATTGTTATTATAATGGAAAGCCGGGCTAGTTTTTGTTCGGAACAAAGGGCGGTCTGGTATCTAACTTCGTTTGTTTGCCTAATGACTTTATGTATAGTTTTGGAGTACATAAACATAACATAAGCTCACGCCTGTATCCCCGAAGGAGTACGCAGAGGCGCACTAGCGAACTAGAACACACACATTTTGTCAAGCTTAGTTTGACCACCAGATGTGACAGAGGGCGAGCCTATCGCCATATCGGGCACAAATTCCAGACTCCGGGCTGATATTGAAAAATCTAATATCACTTTGCCCGACTCGGGTCCTCAGGAAGGAAGTCGTACCGAAATACAACTACGCCACCGAAGCAGATAGAGTATATAATATATAAATAACATAAATAACACCAACACAAACTCACACAAATAGTCCAGAAGCCCGTGCAGGAAAATTTCTGACAACCGTAAATGTATTCGTGCTCGATGCGCGTCTATGAAATTTGTATGAAATATTAATCAAATGTCATCAGTGCGCAGCGAGTTTACATTTACATTAGTTTTTCATGCTTGGGCTACAGATCCCACACTAAGATCGATTTTTGTATCTATTGTCAGGAACTACGTGAGACTTTCGGTCACAACACCCCAAACACGAAACAAATATCTGTGGGCGAAAAAACAAGTATTGTATGGTGAGGGAGTATTCCCAGGAATTTGAACCTAGGACTTACCGGACCACAGCCCTTATCGGTTGCCACTAGATCAAGGCAATACGGTTTACTTATCTGTAGAAAATAAAGGCCCAGGTTAGGAGGATAAAGGAGGCCTTTTGAAAATCATCCCATGTCCAAAATTGTATGTGTTCATAATTTGTCTTATTAAAGACTATCTTTTGCCCGCGGCTACGCTCGTGTCTTGACAAACATCTCGTATTACATCCCTTTAGGGGAAGAATTTATGCATGTATTATACATATAAACCTTCGTCTTGAATAAATAAATAAAATAAATACACTCAACAGTAACACACCTAGTCCTGACCCCACACTAGGTATAACCTTTATCGTCGGTGTCAGAGACTATGAGAGACTTTCGGTCTCACAACACCCAGACTTGAAACAAATATCTGTGGGCCACACAAACATTTGTCTCAATGTCAAAATCCGTTGCGTAGTTAGAACGGATTTTGATGTGATTTTTTTGTCTAAGCAGTGGCAAGCTACTTTGTTTTATACTGTGTGTTGTAGTGATGATGCTATTTTCCTAAAGGCAAAGTTAATACTGCTAAGCTATAGCATCAAAGGCGTAATAAATCAAAGTCTGTATTTACGTATGAACTCTATTATGTACAATGTTATCCTCAATGACACAAGATAAACACGCGCGACATTTCAAAGTGAAATCAAATTGAATACGCAAGTAGAGAAGTTAGTGAGTTAATTTTCGTCTGTATTTGTGATTGTTAGATGCTTTATATGCGTGAGTTCTCGCGGCAATCAGAGGGACGAGTACAAACAGCGAGTTTGGCACATATTTTCGACTAAAAATTTGAATCGAAAATATTTTTTTTTTATAGCAAAGGCTGGCAACGGAGCTGGTGGGTCACCCTAGCAGGAAAATTTCTGACAATCGTAAATGCATTCGAGCATCGAGTTCCATTCGAATTCGAATGTCAAAAATACTCCTTCTGACTTCGCATAATACATTTAAACAAACCCTAAATAAAAGTCGCACAATTTATACATAACATACCATACATGTTAACATACATAAGCTCACGCCTGTATCCCGCAGGGGTAGGCAGAGGCGCACTAGCGAACTAGAACACCCACATTGCGCCGAGCTTAGTTCCGTCCCAGATGTGATAGGGGGCGAGCCTATCGCCATATCGGGCACAAATTCCAGACTCCGGGCTGATATGGAAAAATCCAATATCACTTTGCCCGACCCGGGGATCGAACCCGAGACCTCAGGACGGTAGTCGTACCGAAATACAACCACGCCACCGAGGCAGTCACAGCACAATTTATGTAGGATAGAAATACGTTATCATTAAACATAATAATGATACAGAGCGAGTGTTTAGTGTGAAGCGACATACGAGCGACATAGGCGACGTGTTAGCTGACACAGCCAGCGTTTAAGATAAAACTTTTAGAAAGCGGTATGATAATAAATCGCCAAGTTTCCCTCCTCGTTGGCAAGTCTTGGGCACTGGAGGTAATTATGCTGGATGAGGCAAAAAAATATTTTGAGTTTTTTCTTAAATAATAATATTAGCCCTGTAATATTACTGTCCAACCGCTGGGCACAGGCCTCCTCTACTAATGAGAGGGGTTAGGCATTAGTCTACCACGCTGGCCTAATGCGGGTTGGTAGACTTCACATACCTTCGAAATTCCTGTGAAGAAATTCTCGGGTATGCAGATTTCCTCACGATGTTTTCTTCGCCGTTATAGCAAGCGATATTTCACAATGAAAATACACTTAACATAGAAAAGTCAGAGGTGTATGCTTCATTATGGGGTTGGTCTCGAACCTCGGACACTTGTGTCGGCAGTCCGTACCATTCCCAACTATCGCTATCGCTTCTTAAATAGAGTTGAAAAAAAAAGAACTCAAATACATAGCTTCTCAAATATACATAAAGTAGAATAATATAATACAACAGGTTGGTCTGGAAATCTTAGTGGGAGAGCTATGTACAGCATTAGACGTCCTGTGGCTGATGATGATACTACCAATTCACAATTAAACTATTGGGAAATATTTCGCTGAATGATTTTTTTATTCGGAGTACGCCAAAGTGATTATATTGCACCTGATGGGAAGCGCAGTGCAGTCAAAAAACCAGTGACTACCGACAATCAATGGGTTCCTTGGTGATCTCCAGAATCATGCCGGCCTGTTTATGCTTCTTCATACTCCGAAGAGGGTAGAAGCAAATAGGAGCTTTCGGCAAGACAGGCGGATGACCGATGCAGATACAGGGATGTAACCCCATACCCGTCCCAACCAACAAAGTCATATAGCAAGCCCTTCAAGAGAACCAGATATACACCGGCTGTTCCTAGAAGACGAACCACACTTGGAGTGTGGGTCACCATCCGGGTGGATACGAATATCCTAATACCAGCCAAATTAACCCGTCGGATGCTGCACATATAATAGAGGTATGTTACATAAGCGTATGGGCCACCGGAGGCCGAGCCACCTGTGACTATCTACATATGAAATTGTTCGCGCTAAATTAGGACAGCGGTAATGGCACATCTAGCAAATTTACTTCAGCGCCGCTGCCTTGTCCTACCTTATGACTTAGCAACGGCATAAATTAAGCCGGCGGACATAATGGGGTAATATTACGGACAAGCCTGTTTTATTACCACACTTCGGGTAAGTTCTATACGTGTCTGCCTGCATCCTTCTTTAAAATAGTTTGTACAGGGAAGTATTTTTAAAAGCGTAACTTTTAGCATCTTTTAGTGGGAGCGAAGTGTAATAAATTTAATTTGTGTTTCACGCCTGTATCCCCGAAGGGGTAGGCAGAGGTGCACTAGCGAACTAGAACACCCACATTTCGCCGAGCTTAGTTCCGTCCCAGATGTGATAGGAAGCGAGCCTATCGCCATATCGGGCACAAATTCCAGACTCCGGGCTGATATGGAAAAATCCAATATCACTTTGCCCGACCCGGGGATCGAACCCGAGACCTCAGAACCGTAGTCGTACCGAAATACCACCACGCCACCGAGGCAGTCAAAAAAATAAATTTACTTTTAAAAAATCACTAAAGTAAATACATTAGTAAAACTATAGAGAAAGTCTTGGCTTTGGGCTAGTTCAAGAAAAGATTATTATTATTCTTAATATTTTAATAATATTTAATATTATCCATTGCCTCGGAGGCGTGGATATATTGTGTACGCGGTACTCTACCATCTTGATGTCTGGAGTTCTATTCCCGGATGGGTGGATTTTTGTACTCAGTGTCAGCTTACGGAGTTTATTGACGATAAAGCGATACGCTCGCCCACTATCACATCATGGAACTGAAATAAGGTTGCATGTGTGCGTATGAATTTGCTATGTATCTACTTTCTTTCTTCCTGCCCTTTCACTAAGTGGTCGGCGCAAAATAGCATGTTGCTGAGAAGATTTCACTTAGTGTTTTACGACCAGCTGCGTGCCAGATATCAACACCCAGGGGGATCCAGCCCCAAGCAAATCGAGTTAGTAAAACTCCCAGCCCAACCTGGTAATAGAACCCAGGACTCCCGGTTTACAGCCCATGTACGATGCCACTAGACCACGGAGGCGACATCTTAAACATTTTCAAGTTCTTCGACATTCTCAAGTGGTAGAGCCACGCTGTAGACAGTAACGTCTATAGCACGAATGGGCCGGCTCGACCGGTTAGATACCAATGTCTCACAGAAAACCGACGTAAAGTAGCAGCTTGCTGTCGCGTTTCGTTTGGTGAGTGAGATTTCCGGTGACCCATTTCCCCACTCCCCTTCCAAATCCCCTTCCCTCCCCTTCCATTCCCTCCTTTTAGGTTGGCAGCGCACCCATGATTCTTTTTTGTGTCTTGGGTGTCTATGGGCGGTGGAGATCACTTACCATCAGGTGACCCATCTGCTCGTTTGCCAATCTCTGCTATAAAAAATCTTAAACTCGTGTAGTTTTCATTAAAAACCCTCCTTCTTAGTTATATTACAATCTGTCTTGTACTGTGATAGCGACTCTACGCTTTTTGGCTAACTTATAACTACAGCTTATGTCACTTCACCGGTCTGATGGCTTCATAGTTAACACTAATCAAACAGGTTTATGCATGACATAATATATTATTCCCATATTAAGTGCACGGCCCATGTATGTACAGGTGCTGATGTGAGCCAATATTCCCAAAGCCTCAATTAAATTCACCGGTTGTAGAGGTACAATGGAGTAAGGTATTATTAATTTGATTGGACTCCATTTACACTACATATAGAATTTATAGGTTCAAGCTTCAATACGTGTCTGCAGATATTCGTATCCGACCGAAGGGCGACCACCGTACACATGGTAAAACCTGCCATAGTGACCTACACTCTGTGTGTGGTTCGCGTTCCAGGATCAGCCAGTGTACTTCCTATTCTCTCGGGGCGTTTGCGGCATGACTTTATGGTTGGTTGAGACGGGTATGGGGGTATCCCTGTATCTGCATCGGTCAACCGCCTGTCTTGTCGCAAGCCCCTCGATTTGCTTCTTCCCTCTTCGGTCTCGGAGTGTGAAGAAGCATAAATATGCCGGCATGATTCTGGCGACCACTGATAAACTCAGTGTTTGTCAGTGGTCGCTAGTTTTATTGGACTGCACTACGCTTACCATCAGCGGCCTGAGCAGGAAAATTTCTGACAACCGTAAATGTATTCGAACTCGATGCGCGTCTATGAAATTTGTATGAAATATTAACCAAACGTCATCAGTGCGCAGCGAACCCGAATACATTTACATTTACATTAGTTTTTCGTGCTCGGGCTACTGGTGTAGTGTAGTCACTTTGCCGTGCGCGGATATAAAAAAAACAAAAAGCTATTTGACACGCTTTATTTTGATTAATATTTGGAGGAGGCCTTTATTCAGCAGTGGACGTTCTATGGCTGATAATGAAAATCATACAATTTGTTTACGTTTTTGAAGTAATGATAACGAACTTTAGCATATTTTCTGTATGTTATTGGTCTGGGTGTTGTGAGACCGAATGTCTGTCGTAGTTTCTGATACCCACGATACAGGTTATACGATAAAATACACCTATGTGTTTATTTGTCATATTTTGAAGTTGGTTAACTAATTACAAAATTCGTTTTTTTTGATAGGTTTTTCAAGATGTCTGACTAGCTATTTTTTTTCAGTGAGATTCTTTCTTTTAACCCTAAGGCTGCGGACACGAAATCAGCGGGAGCGAAGCGGCGGCAACGCGGGGAGCGGCGTGGCAGCGTACTTCTAGCCCGTTCGTACGCCCTCATGTTACAAAAAGGATTCGTCTTAGAAAAATCGCCTTGCTCCGCCCGGAAATCGAACCCAGGACCTCCCAGTCCTCAGACCATACACCCTGCCACTAGACCAAGGAGGGAACGAAATTCTCACTGAGATTATTAAACCTATGTCAAACATGTGATTAAGAGACTCGAATTCCCATAATTACAGCGTATTAGATCCCATTGAATTGATGACTTGAAGTGATATGGGCCCCTTCTTCAAACAAAGTGTGTTTGTGTAATTAATTATGCGTTCATTTACTTACGTATAATTATTCTTAGAAACAGCTTTGGGATTTTAATGATGGTTACGTGACACACTCGATGTGGTCTATCATATTTGTTAAAGAACACATACTAACTTGTTAAGGTTGCTTGTAGAGAATGTCGCTGGCATTAAGTCTGCCTGTAGGTACTAGATCTATGTTTTCGACCGACTTCCAAAAAGGAAGGTCCTCAATTCATCTGTTTTTTTTTTTATGTATGTTACGCGATATCTCCATCTATCTATCATCTATCTAATGTGGAACGATTTTCAAAATTCATTTTGTGTTCGATAGAGCTTATTACAAGGGTGGTCCCATATAAATTTGGTCACGATCGGATTTAAAGTCGGTCCGTTAAGTTTTTAAACTTGTGATTATTCTATCTATATCCCCTTATCCCACTTTAATGTGGGGTTGGCGCAACACACTTTTTCAAGCGTGTTGCAGAAAGGATTTGGCTATGACTGCTGGCTGCCTGCCTGAAGTCAACCCCTCTGGGGATCAGGTCCCGGGCAAATTAAATAAGACAATTCGCTTTGCCCGACCTGGGAATCAAACCAACGACTTCCCGGTCCATAGCCCATATATGCTGCCACTAGACCACGGAGGCGACTAAATCTATATAATAGGTACTAGATCTATCTGTAAAGTAATAAAAACAAATGTGGTGCTTTTTATGGCGATATGTCATATCTGGACATATCATATTAAATCAGCAGTGGACGGCGATAGGCTGAGATAGATATCTATCTAGATATCACATCTAGGACAGAAATAAGCTCGGCCTAATGTGGGTGTTCTAGTTCTCTTATTCTCTTCTAAATATAATAGTGGTACCAGTGATATGACAAATTTTACTGCAGGTCGAACTGACTACAGCTAAGCTACAGCTTACCTGCGCTTAAACCCGCGTTTAGCATAGTGGCTTATGCGCTAGTCGAATAGAATAAATGTATGGAAATTACATAAGAATACGCTATACGCGGCGTGCTCTTATGTCATTCCCATACATCTATTATTCTATTCGATTATAGCATTTGTCAAATCCGCTGTAGTTATATTGACATTTCTCGCTAACGACTACGTAAATTATTTATATCATTCATACATAGACTCAGGCCTATATTTCCAAAGGGGTAGGCAGAGGCTAACTAGACATAGTTCTCTCTTAGGTTAGAACACCCACATTTCGCTAAACTCTTTTCCGTCCCAAATGTGATTGGAGGCTAGTCTTTGGCTATATTGGGCACAAAGAGACTCCGGATTGATTCTGAATGGGAAAACTCAATATCACTTTACCCGATACGGAGATTGATCCCGAGACTCACCAGGTATGATTATTTACAACGTCTTGTACATAATTTTCCACAAATATCAAAATTTGCACAAACATCAACAATATCGCAAAAGGATTTTGACGGGAAGTCTGACAGGGTGGGCGTCGCTTGTTAAAATTATTTCATATTATTCTCTAGAGCTGTGTTTGTTGTTTTTAAGTGATTTGGTTTAATGCATCAAACTTCAGTGAAGATGGACAGTATAATAATAATAAATAAATAAATAATGTGGAAAATTTATAACCGGTGATCTTTGATGAGTTTATCTTGGTGCATTGGCTAGCTTTGTTCAATCGATTCCCCGAGTGAAGGTCATCTGAGGGGCATCGCACTGGAAGGAATTACCGCCATAATCGCAGCAGAACCTTGAGATCATCCACATCTGGGTCTCATGGTCATTGTGAAAACATAATTGCTCTATTTACCTTGACATTGGCTAAATCATCGCATATGCATTGAAGCCGTTATTTTTAAAAGAAGAAGATATCGAAAAAACAATCTGACAAAGCAAAACACCAAGAAACTTACGAGGGATGGTTATTTAGCTCTTGTATATAATTTTGTAAAAATATCAAAATTAGCACAAACATCAACGATATCGCTAAAACAATCTCACAAAGCAAAACATCAAGAGGCTCACGAGGGATGGTTTTTTAACGTCTTGTATATAATTTTATACAAATATCAAAATTAGCACAAACATCAACGATATCGCAAAAACAATCTCACAAAGCGGCTCCAAGGATTACCTCCGACTCCCGGCTTTGGTTATAAAAGTGAAGTTAAAAGATAACGACGTCTTTTTCTCAGCCCCGGGCTTTGATGTCCGCTTGTTACAACTTTCTTCTTGTTAAGCTAACTGGAGGAAAAACTCTGTTACTGGATACGTTGGTCGCCGTGTGATTTGATCTGTCCTTTGTTGGAACGTTGCTCTGTTTATAATAAGATTTCATTCAAAGATCGGGTTAAATGTATCGAGTTGTTTGTTTTTTTATTTGATTGCGAATGTTTTCCATATTTTATATACGTAAGCAGCGATTGCTCAATTATGAACCATACGGACTACTAAGATAAGTGTCGGAGGTTCGGAACTAACCCATAAAAATGTAATGGAACGTCTTCAAAATTTATCCGATTGTGAACAAAATATATAACCATCCATCATAAGCTCTATCAAAAAAATCTTGAAAATCGGTTAACATTTGGCGGAGGTACCGAGGAACATACATAAAACAATACAGACAAATTGAGGACCTTCTCGTTTTTTGAAGTCGCTTGAAAAAGGAGCTTACACCTCTGACTTTTCTTTGATAAGTGTGTTTTAGCTAGCTATAACGGCGAAGGAAAACATCGCGAGGAAACCTGCATAGGTACCCGAGAATTTCTCCACAAGAATTGCGATGGTGAAAGAAATCTAACCCGCATTAGGTCAGCGTGATATACTAAGGCCAAACCTCTTTGAACCCAGAACTTCTCGGCCCACTAGACCAAGGAGGCGACCAAAAATATATCATATTTGATTGCTTTCAATTATAAACATTAACCTCAACCGATTTGAGAAACGTTAAGTGGCAGTTAGCTGGTGCGTTTAGTTCGGTGACTGAGTTTTCTGGTGGCCTAATTTCCCCCTCCAGTTAGGTTGGCAACGCACCCATGATCCTTCATGTCTTGAGTGTCTATGGGCGGTGGATATCACTTACCATCAGGTGACCCACCTGCTCATTTGCCAGACTGCAATAAAATAATAAAAAATAATAAGAGACACCGAAAAGTGACGTGCATAACAAAATTCAAGAATATAAGCGGCGATTCACGGAAAAATCGTGACTCTCGCTTTAAGACCCCAAATTGTCCCAAAGGCCCCTAAGATAAATCAAGTTCTGTGTAATCTTGAATCGCGCGGATGTATGGAATCGATTCCTTCACCCACTGAACCGAAAGAAGGGATCAACTGTGTTTTGTTTAACATCCCATCCTTTATGCCGTAAGGAGTCCATTTTTTGCTAAATAGAAATCTGTGTACGCAGTAAATATTTTTTGCCGGAATCATCCGGGCTTTGTGGAATCCTTTGACTTATTTATGGTCGGAAATCGGGATGTACTGGTACAAAGGGCTCTGGGCTTGCTCCTAGATGTGTTTATAGCTTAATAGATATTGTTGTGTTTGTCTCTGAAGAGAGCTAAACGTTTGTTACTATTTCGTCAGTTTCGTCCTTATTTTTTTGGGTGTATTGTTTGATGTGGTTGATTTACGGTCTGTCGGAATACGAAACACTTTAAATAATTCCATTGACAAAGCTCCTTGTTTTGGGAGCAACGGTTCTTGATACTTGAAAATAAAGTACCAGTTTGGTACTCCTTTCAAATAATTTATTCTGCAAATAGGATATTTTATACCACTTTCACATGTCAGTTACGAGTACATATTGATATTAAGATATTGATAAAGTAATAATGGCGTCGGCATTTCGTGGCTATCCCTGAGAAGAAATGCCGAAACAAACTCAACGGTTAAAGTAAAGTAAAGTACGTACAAAAATATGAAATTATTATACCTATGTATCATTGTCAGGGTTAGTCCTATCGAGTAATCAAACCAAAATAATCAAACGGTTCCCGAGAAATCAAGTACACATCTTTCTACTATTATAAATGCGAAACCTACCATCCATCTAGACGAAGCATGTTACTCAATTAGGCCAAAACGGCTGAACTGAACTGAAATTTGGCCCAGAGTTAAAGTATAGTCTGGAATAATAGGAGTGGTAGAGCCACGCTGTAGACAGTTACGTCTACAGCACGAATGAGCCGGCTCGACCGGTTGGATACCACTGTCACACAGAAAACCGACGTAAAGTGGCATCTTGCTGTCGCGTTTCGATCGGTGAGTAAGATTTCCGGTGGCCCATTTACCCCCTCCCTTTCCCAATCCCCTGTCCCTCCCCTTCTTTTCCCTCTTTTTAGGTTGGCAACGCACCCATGACTCTTTTTGTGTCTTGGGTGTCTATGGGCGGTGGAGATCACTTACCATCAGCTGGCCCATCTGCTCGTTTGCCAGTCTCTGCTATTAAGAAAAAGAATAATACTGCTAATTTCTACAACATAACATAAGCTCACGCCTGTATCCCCGAAGGGGTAGGCAGAGGCGCACTAGCGAACTAGAACACCCACATTTCGCCGAGCTTAGTTCCGTCCCAGATGTGATAGGGGGCGAGCCTATCGCCATATCGGGCACAAATTCCAGACTCTGGGCTGATATGGAAAAATCCAATATCACTTTGCCCGATCCGGGAATCGAACCCGAGACCTCAGAACCGTAGTCATACCGAAATACCACCACGCCACCGAGGCAGTCTACTACTAATTTCTACTTTAAATATACGGTTCTCGTATGTTTGTTAATAATCCACGCGAACCCAGTCGCTGGCAACGTCTAATACATCTATAAACAAGAATATCCTGAGGTCTCGGGTTCGATCCCAGGGCCGGGCTAAGTGATATTGGATTGTCAATATCAACCCGAAGTATAGAATTTGTGGGCTCGCCCTCTATCACTACTGGGACGGAACTAAGCTCGGCGATATGTGGATGTTTTAGTTCGCTAGTGCGTATCTGCCTAGCCCTTTGGGAATACAGGCGTGAGCTTATGTTATGTTTTTTAAGGATGTATGTATAATTTTGTATCAGATGCACCGCTGACACTGCATTTCAAAGCCACCGAAAGCCAATTTAGAGGCACCGAGCCACGCGTCAACACGTCACGCTCCCGTTGTCGTTCACATAGCTTTGGTAAAATATGCAAGACTCAGGGCGTTGTTAATACCAGATTTGCATAATGGCCAATCAGTCTGGATACCGCCGTTTTGCCCCCCGATTTGATGGCATTACCGGAGTTTGACGCGCTCCTGGCGCCATGTTGAGGGGAGATTAGTTGAGGGATCACGAATTAGTGATATTTGATAAGATTTACTAGTCAACCACTAGTGCGGCTTGTTGGTGGAATATATAGATGGTATGATCCATGTTAGTTTAAAGGCAGAACTGGGTACTTGACTGTTTGAATTTATACACATTTTTATATGTAATGCAAATAAAACAAAAAAGAAACCCTTCTGTAAAAATGCATCGAAATTAGTTGAAAAATTGGGCAGTAATTCATATTTTAAATACTGGAGTGGGGGCATATTGGAGATATCTATCCCTTTCCAACGCACGTACCGTTATGGCGTGACGTGATTTTACTGATACTTCTCTTTACCGCAATCTGACGGTTAGACCAAACTTCAAAGTCTTATAACTTTTTTAGTTTTGAGAATATTTCTTTCTGTTCTATATTTTACGACGTAAATCTCATATAAAATTAATTTAAAAAAATTAGTCAAGTACCCAATTGTAGTACTAATATTTTTCCGATTTTATGTCATAACTAAAATCTTGAGCTACCTAAAAATTATTTGTACCGGTGTTTCGGCTATTGTTTTTAACCGTGATTTAGAGATAAATAAAATAAAATAAAAATTTATTTATTTTCCACCAAGTGAGTTGCTAAACTAGAAATACAAGCAAATATAGGAGAAGATACTAGAGGTAGTGACTGTGTCCAACGGGCAGAAACAAAAAACAATGGATCAAAAGTCTTCGTTTTCACATTTCTGTGTGACCAGATTTAATGTGACTTCCATAAGTAAGGACATAAAATAACTAACCTCGCTTTTGCCTTCGCTTTGCCTGTCTGTATGAAAGAGTAAAAGGTAAAAGATACCTGTACTCCCTTCTTTCGAACGAATGATAATTAAAAAAATATTTGTAATCATAATTATTAGCAGTGGACGGCGACAGGCTGAAATGAATGAATAATTTAACAGCCATTTAACATAAATATTTGACAGCCTCCGTGGCGCAGCGGGCGAGTAGCCGGCTGTGAAGCGAGAGGCTGCGGGTTAATTCCCGCATTGAGACAAATGTTTGTGTGGCTCACAGATATTTGTTTCAAGTCTGGTCATAATCTCTGACAACCACGATAGAAGTTATACCTAGCGTGGGGTCAGGACTAGGTGGGACTTTAGGGTGTAAAAAAAATATCAATAAAAATTGCAAGAATTATTTATTCGTAATTTAGCGGAACATTATAATCATTTTTCTAAACACACGCTTTGGCATATCTAGGTCCAAAGCGTGTGTTTAGAAAATTTGGAATACCAATTTTCAAATTGCGCGGCAATAATATAATTTCAATATATTCAATTCCGTGAACAAATAAAATTTTTTCCTATCAACCTCACAACACCCGAAGCGTGATATTGTTTTTAGGTTATTCAACCAGAAACTTAGGGGTTCGAAAATTTGCGGTAAATCAAATTTAAATGTATAAGGGGTCTTGTTACATCACTACGTTACAACTCACAAGGCTCGTTTTTTTTCCTTTATACCAGAGACTGGCAAACTCTCCAGACTCCGGGCTGATATGGAAAAATCCAATATCACTTTGCCCGAACCGGGGATCGACCTCAGGACGGTAGTTGTACCAAATTACAACCACGCCACCGAGGCAGTTATAATAACTGTTATTAATTTACATTTATAACATGAGAGATACTTTAGAAGCTAAAGTTATTGCGTGCAGTTTATTGCACAGGTAACAGATGCAGCGAAAGCTCAGTTGGGAATGGTACGGACTGCCGAGACGAGTGTCGGAGGTTCGAGACCAACCCCAAAAAGAGCACACACCTCTGACTTTCCTATGTTAAGTGCGTTTTCATTTGAAATATTGTTTGCTATAACGGTGAAGGAAAACATTGTGAGGAAACCTGCATACCCGAGAATTTCTTCACAAGAATTTCAAAGGTACGTGAAGTCTACCAACCCGCATTAGGCCAGCGTGGTAGACTAAGGCCATACAACTCTCATAAGTAGAGGAGGCCTATGCCCAGCAGTGGGACAGTAATATTACAGGGCTGATCTTTCTTTCTGCCTGGCGTTATCCCGGCCTTCTGCCAGGGTCCGCCTTTTTGGCTTAGTTTTTACGACCGGCCGCCTGCCTGACGTGAACCCCCTATGAGGGATCCAGTCCCGGGCAAATTAAATTATAAAATTTGCTTTGCCCGACTTGGGAATCGAACCCAAGACCTCCCGATCCACAGCACTTATATGATGCCACTAGACCAAGGAGGCGACTGAGGGCTGATATTATTATCAATTTAAATTTAGTAATAAATGTAATAAATGAGAGAGACGTTATAACCCAACGTTATTTCATGCAGTTTATGGTACAGGTAAACAGATGCATTGCGCCATAAAATGGACTTATTAGCTCTCCGAAACGTTTTGTTTAGTTAAATTCAACCTAAATGTAATTATGTGGCGTTGTTTACAGCTCTAATTACTTCAGAGTTGAGTTTGATGGTTTGAGATTAGGATTTTGTTTATCTTATTTGTAGGGTTTATGAACGTTGTGTCGTACTATGTCTAGGTTATATTTTGTATGACTTTTTTTAAGTGTCACTTTAACATTATTTTTCTGTTACCTGCCCATATCCCAAAGTGGAGTGCGCACAACACATTTTTTCAAACATGTTGCAAAAAGGATTTGAATTAGTTTTTTTGCGACGGGCTACATGCCTGACGTCTACTTATGAGGGAAACATTTTATAATGAAAAATTATTTAAATATCGAATGGTTATGCATAACGTGAATTTGCCACTTTGACCATTTTACAAATAGGAGCCAATGATCGTTGTTACCAATTCAGACGAAGAGTGGCAGCTCGCTGGCGCGTTTCGTTCGGTGAGTGAGATTTGCGGTGGCCCAATTACCTCTTCCCCTTCCCAATCCTTATTTCCCTCCATTTAAACCTAAAAGCCAACCGGCAACGCACCCATGATTCTTTTTGTGTCTTGGGTGTCTATGGGCGGTGGAGCTCACTTACCATCAAGCCACCTGCTCGTTTGCCAGCCTTTGGTATAATAAAGTATCTCGTAGTTTCTGATGTCCACGATGTATCGTGGTATATATAACCTGTAGGTTAAACTAAGAGTAGAGTGAGCTTCGACTAAGTCTAATTCAAAGAAACGAACTCAGTGAGGATTTGGAATTTTCTAAATCGAACTTTGACTTAGTCCGAGTCATTCATTCGAGAAAATATTTGCTTAGGCTGTCTGTCAGTCTGTTTTTGTTGTAAAACATGGCTCAGACTAAGTCGATGTTCGATTTAAAATTCGAAATCCTCACTGAGGCTGAGATCTATAGAGCGAACTTCGACTAAGGCAAAGTAACGAACTTAGTGAGGATTTTGACTTAGTCCGAGTCATTTTTTACAAGAAAATCTTTGCTTAGTCTATCTGTCAATCTGTTTTTCTTGTAAGAAATGACTCGGACTAAGTCAAAGATGATATAGCAATCCCAAATCCTGACTGAGTTCGTTATTTTGACTTAGACTTAGTCAAAGTTCGCTCTATAGATCTCAGCCTTAGTGTGGGGTCGGAACATGTGTGTAACCGTTTAATTACTTAGTATTATATAAGATTCTAGCATTCGTATAGACTCGGCGACTGTGCATGCCTATAATCACAAGTTTAAAAACCTAACGGGCCGACTTTAAATCCGATCGTGACTAAATTCATATAGGACCATCCTTGAAATAAGCTCTATCGAACACAAAAATAATTTTTATAATCGGTCCACATTTGATGAAGATATCGCGTAACATACATAAAAAAAACGAATTGAGGACCTTCTCCTTTTTGGAAGTCGGTCAAAAAGAAACACTAGTTTTTATAGCTAGGTTCTTTGAGATTAATGACCCGTCTTTCAGAATACAAGTCCAACTTATTTTACACGCTAATGGTAGTTCTTCGTAACTTGTTTCATTACTTAATATCATGTACCAGGTGCAGAAGTTTGAATTCAAATCAAATTACTTTTGATTCCCGTCCGACGAAGTTTTGGATAATATACAACGATTTACGTGGTTTCGTTCGTTTAATATGGAGTTTGTTAAGTAAGTACTTACATAAGAAATACAAGATATACAAGCGGATAATAATTTAAATATTTGTTTGTTTCATTCTTACACAAAAAGTTTTAATATTGACGGACTCCGTAGCGCAGCGGGCGAGTAGCCAGCTGTGAAGCGAGAGGCCGCGGGTTCGATCCCCGCACCGAGACAAATGTTTGTATGGCCTACAGATATTTGTTTCGGGTCTGGGTGTTGTGAGACCGTGCGTCTCTCGTAGTTCCTGATACCCACGACACAAGACTCGATCTTAGTGTGGAGTCAGGACTATGTATGTGACTGTTGGGTGTTATTTATTATTATTTATATTCCTAACAATAGAGGGGCTATTATCAAGTAAGTTTTCATACATAAAAATTGATATAAAAAATCAGTAACGCCATCTACCACTTATTAGAATGCGAGAACGCTTATTAAAACACTCTAGAATGTTCTGTGAATGTCCAAGAATCACGTAAGACAATTTTATTACCTAAACATTATTACGCTGGCACGACCTCGCCTATGTTTACCTGTGTTTCAAATACGGTCGAATGACTTATGACCCCGAGGTCACAACTTTTGGATCACAAGTTTCGTGCTGTTGTCCCATCTATACTGTTGAATGTCTTTGCTCTCACACCAAATAATCACTAAGTGCAAGGGACCAAAGATCGTTTGAGTTAAATGTTACTTATTTTTAAGTTAATGCCGATTACTTTTTTATATAATTCTTAGGCAGCTGATTTAATTTTTTTAATATATTGCGGTACTTTGCTGTGTGATTGTCGCCCTCTTGGTCTAGTGGCAGCATATATGGGTTGTGGACCGGGAGGTTCTGGGTTCGATGGAAAAAGTAGGCAAAGGCGTACTAACGATCTAGTACACCCACTTTTCGCCGAGCTTAGTTCCGTCCCAGGTGTGACAGAGGGCGAGCTTATCGCAATTTCGGACATAAATTCTACACTCTGTGTTGATACTGAATTGAAAATCGAATATCACTTTCCCAGACCCGGGGATCAAACCCGAGACCTCAGGACGGTAGTCGTGCCGAAATACAATTAGGCCGAGGCAGTGGTTACATCCACAGCTTCGCAATAACATTAGACACAAACTTTACAGAACTGAGTCGTCTGCAAACAAATTTGTTTTGGGAAATAATAAGCGAGACAGTTATCATTGTAATATTGCTAAAATCTTTGTTTCAAGCTCAGCATGGTTCAATTTGACGAAATGCTTCGTTTTCCTTGAGGCGTTTGTACTGGCTTTGGGTGTACTTAAATATTTTACTCAGGATGTTTGAACAAATGGTTGGCGCCAATTTAAGCGATTGTGAATTTTAATATTTTTGTTGTGGGATTTTGAAATAAGATTCATTCAAGAGATAAGTATTTCGTTTATGTTAATGTTAAAAACAAATTGAAATATCAAACTAGACTTAGGCATGTCAGTGCCTTATTCAATTCAGACAATATCGATGAACCGTAATAAAACTAGGTAGTTCTATATAAATTCTGATGTTCTTAACATACAGAAAAAGTTTGAGATGTCATAATCATTAAAAACTACTAATCATTTTGAGAAATAAAATTTATGTTGACAGCCTCCTTGGCGCAGCGGGTGACTAGCCGGCTGTGAAGCTAGAGGCCGCGGGTTCGCTCCCCTCACCGAGACAAATGTTTGTTTGGTCTACAGTTATTTGTTTCGGGTCTGGATGTTGTGAGACCGAGTCCCTCGTAGTTCCTGATACCCACGACACAAGACTCGATCTTAGTGTCGGGTCAGGACTATGTATGTAACTGTTGGGTGTTATTTATTTATGTTATAAAAGCTATGAAGATCTTTTCTCTAAAAATCGCACAAAACAGTTTTGACCCTCGTCTTACCGATACAATAACGGACTTAAAAGAAAATAAAAACCTCAAACGACCATCAAGAATAAATCGAAAGCAAACAGTATCACATTTAAAAACAATTACAATACACTCAAACCAAAGAGATTACTAACTATAGAGAGGCTATCAAGCAAGTTTCCATAAAAAAATTGATCTCAAACGCCAGTAACGCCATCTACCACTTATTAAATTGCGAGGGCGCTTATAATTTACACCCTAGAATGTTCTGTGAATATTCAAGAATTACATGACAATTTTCTTCGCAGAGTAGCCGCCGCGGCTTGCTTATGCTGGAGGTTGTTCTGGACGATGTTAGTGAGGCGAGGAGGAGCGAAGGGAACTGCTCAATTCCTCGACCGTCTCCAATTTTCTTGTTTAAACATTATTACGCTGGCACGACCTTCCACGCGTACGTTTCAATTACGACTGAGTGACTTATGACCAAGAGGTCACAATTTTCGGATCACAAGTTTCGTGCTGTTGTCGCGTCGACGTACAGTTGAATCTTTGACTTAAACACTTCAAAGATAGCGAACAAAGTGGTCCGTCGGTGTATTTAAGAGGTATTAAAAGTCAACTGGAGGGATCAAGTTTGCTATTTTATTACAGTTTTCACCTTTTCGCGGTGTATAAGTTTGTGTATTTGAATTGTAAAACAAGTTCGCGGACGATTTAAATTTTAAACGAGGCTGGATTGATGTGCTGTTTGGAAGTTAAACGGGAGGAGTCTAACTTCTTTGTTTGATCTGCAGACAGTAACAGATAGTTTTCAAGTCCCTGTCGCCATTTAAGTGTTGAATAATGTTGATACAGTATAATTAATTGAATTGGACTAATGACTTTTGTGCCATGAATGCATGCAATGTTTGCCATGATATCAATCAATATTTTCTCTCAATAGATCCCTCAAAGGGAGTTGACGTCAGGCAGCCAGCCCGTCGTAAAAACCTAGCCAAATCGTTTCTGCAACATGCTTGAAAAAGTGTGTTGCGCCGACCCCACATTAAAGTGGGATAAGGGCAGGTGGAAAGAAGGCATGCAATGTCTTTATAAGTTATTTTTTAATTATTGATTATTTTATGCAAGTTCTTGCCTGTATTTTTTTGGTTTGACAAATAAACTTTCTTTCTTTCTAGTGTTCATATTATAACATAACATAAAATCACATCTGTATCCACGAAGGGGTAGGTAGAGGTGCACTAGTAAACTAGAACACCCACACTTCGCCGAGCTTAGTTCCGTTCCAGATGTCATAGGCCATCATCATCAACATCAGTCACAGGACGTCCACTGCTGGACATAGGCCTCCCCCAAAGATTTCCAGACCATATCAGGCACAAATTCCAGACTCCGGGCTGATAATTAATTGAAAAACCAAACCCAATATCACTGCCCGACCCGGCGATCGAACCCGAGACCTCAGCACGATAGTTGTACCGAAAAACAACTTCGCCACAGAGGCTGTCATTATATGCATATAAATGGGTTTTTTAGTCAGTTTTAGGGTTTTAACTTTAAATAATCATAAGTTTAAAAACTTAACAGACCGACTTCTAATCCGATCGTGAACAAATGTATATGGGACCACCATTGAAATAAGCTCTATCGAACACAAAAAGAATTTTGAAAATCGGTCCACATTCGGCGGAGATATCGCGTTACATACATAAAAAGAATATAGACGAATTGAGGACCTTCCCCTTTGGAAGTCGGTCAAAATGAATAATAATAATAATAGACGACTAATATTCGATGAAATGATTTTATCTCATATTATAGGTACAATATATGAATCAGAGCACAAAGTAAATATTCAATATTTGTATTTTATATGTCACTTATATTTGTTTCCGACACTCCGATTTTGGAAGAGGCGTTGTTTATCACAAATGAAACATAATAATAAAAAACGTAAAAACAAATGAAATAACGGCTATTTCGAACACAAATTCCAATTTGGAATTCGGAATGATAGGTACGGAACCACTGCACCGTAAACATCTATTATTTTATTTAACACACCAATAACTTCAGTCGACAAAAAGCCGTAGTCTATTCGAATAGTTAACTAAGTCAATATGTGTATACAAACTGCAGGCAAATTCAAAACACTCGTCGGAAAACTAAATAAACCCCATATTTGAGCGGAGCGGGTTTTCGAACGGGAAATAAAAAAAAACACATAATTGAATCCGCGAGGGGTCGCCCTATCGTCAAGAGTCGCGCGTTGATTGGCCGATATTCAAATTTGGAACTAACGAGATATGGCACGGCGTGTGCGCAAAATCACGTTTCACGCGGCGGCTAATATTTTCCCTTTTGCCCTAAGGGCCACGTTAGGGTTAATGGGCCGAAAAATGGAGGGAGTGCCTTAAAAATTTGAAACGTTCGGTTGGATTTTGTTGACTGTAGGTAGTTATGTTTTCCATCGCGTTTCAGCGTTAATTTATTATGTAATTTAGAATATATTTTTGTAATTTATATTTCGTACCAATGAACGTGGTACGAGACAGACAGGTACGAGTACACCGGGTTGTTATATATCTTTCTATCTGCCCTCATCCCACCTTCCGTCTTGCCGGTGTTTTTCTTGCACGATTTGCTTGAAAGCCAATTCCCTAGCCGGGGTTTGACAACAGGCAGACAGCCGTTAAAAAAAGGAATTATGTTATCATGCTTGAAAATCTGTGTTGCGCCGACCCTACATTAAGGTGGGATAAAGGCATGATCAATATACAGGTAACTAAATACTTGTTCGTTAGTCCACTCTCGTAAAAAAGTGAGTGTATTGGACGATGACGTCATGAGGACACGTGAAAATAAATCACCCAATCATCAAACAAAGTTATTGCCTCCTAAAAAGTTGATTGAATTGCTTTTACTGATGTTTTTAAATGGATATACCCGTGTTTCTTTTAATGAATACACATACATACCTAAGCTCACGCCTGTATCCCCGAAGGAGTAGGCAGAGGCGCACTAGCAAACTAGAACACCCACATTTCGCCGAGCTTAGTTCCGTCCCAGATGTGATAGGGGGCGATATCGCCATATCGGGCACAAATTCCAGACTCCGGGCTGATATGGCAAAATTCAATATCACTTTGCCCGACCCAGGGATCGAACCCGAGACCTCAGGACAGTAGTCGTACCGAAATACAACCACGCCACCGATACAGTCAATCAATATATTTGATATCAAATAAACAATTTACAATAGACTCAAACGGTAATTATATGAAGTAAGATCTATTTCGGCAGTAGTGGCTGGAGCTCGCGACACTGTCAGATTTGTTTCTGGTTAATTTAAAGTAAGTACGACGGTTTAATGGCGGATTTTATGTACCGTTTTTTATGTCCCAATAAAGTCTTTGTACAACGAGCAACATCGTTAATCTAGAATTCTAATAAACCGCCCAAGACTTGCCTTAAATGGTTTTTGGAAATTATTAAGTCGCATTATAGCATTTTATTATATTGTAGTTAATGCTATTCTAAATATTATTATAAGTAATGTAACCAGAGTTTGCCTTCCATTTGGAAAATATCAACGCATTATAAACGCAACGAAATATGTACTTTTTTATAAACGACTATGGCTGAAATATATAGAGCGAACTTCGACTAAGTCAAAGAAACGAACTTAGTGAGGTTTTGGAATTTTTAAATGAGACTGACTTAGTCCGAGTCGTTTTTTCCAAGAAAATCTTTGCTTATTCTGTCCGTCAGTCTGTTTTTCCTGTAAACAATGGCTCGGAATAAGTCAAAATTCGATTTAAAAATCCCAAATCCCGAATTTGTGTCCAATATGGCGAGAGGCTCGTCCCCTTATACATCTGAGTTTTCGCTTATCGCTAAGAATAGCCTGTCACTTTTTTACTTGCGTTACATCGTTTTAAAAATGAAAGCCTATGGTTAAAGATAAGCAGCGCTTAAATATTTTTATGAGTAAGGGGCATAAAAGCATCTCTTGAAAAACTGAAGCGTTCAAAACTGTAACCACTAATGTAATCCAGTTACATACAAGTACTGGTATACGAGAGTTAGTTTATTTGTTTGTTCTCCTTAACTAATATAACTCTGTAACCGAGGAACTACTCTGTGCCTGTTATTAATCCTATGTGGATGTAATACTCAGACTTATAGGAAACCGACGTAAAGTGGCAGGTTGCTGTCGCGTTTCGTTCGGTGAGTGAGATTTCCGGTGGCCCATTTCCCCCCCTACCTTTCCCAATCCCTTTTCCCTCCCCTTTTGTTTCCTCTTTTTAGGTTTGCAACGCACGCATTATTCTTATTGTATCTTGGGTGTCTATGGGCGGTGGAGATCACTTACCATCAGGTGACCCATCTGTTCGTTTGCCAGTCTCTGCTATAAAAAATAAAAAAAAATTTGGCTGTATATATGATAGGTTAGACTTGTACAAAAATGCCACGTTTAAGATATAACTAAGCTAAGTCTTGCTTGGCTTCACTCACGCGAGAGTTTATCTAGAATCTTTTGATAAGGATTTTTTACTGATGTGCATGTTTGCGCTTAAAAAAATTTAACGCCCTCTTGAAACTTTCATCCTTTTTTTTAACACCCAACAGTCAGTCCGAATCGTGTGTCATGGGTATCAGGAACTACGAGAGACTTTCGGTCTCACAACACCCGGACCCGAAACAAATATCTGTAGGCCGCACAAATATTTGTCTCGGTGCAGGGATCGAACCCGCGGCCTCTCGCTTCTCGTACAGCCGGCTGCTCACCCGCTGCGCCACGGAGGCTGTCAAATACAATAGTTACCTCTATACAAAATGCGAAATGTGAAAATAAAGCGTTTCAGCTCCCTCTAGTATTTAACACGTTGTTAGCAATTCGAAACCGTAAAAAATAATTAAACATGAAGCAAACAAACGTTTACAAATTACATGATCGCTTATCACTCGAATAAAATAAAAGCGTGTTAAAAATAGACAGGCAAAAATCAACCCCTAATTGAAAACAGCCCCGGGGCGCTGTAATTCTCAGCGCTATCGGGGCGCGACAATGTCCACACTGGGAGCCAGTTATTTTGCTTAAATAACAATGTATTCGCGTGTGGGGATAGAACTACATGACGTTTTTTCCGCTGAAAGTTTTTCAGTAATGCATTGTTTGATTTATATTGTTTTTGTGGGCTGATATTTTTAGTAAGCTCGGCGAAATGTGGGTGTAGTTGGCTAGTGCACCTCTGCCTACCCCTTCGGGAATACAGGCGTGAGCTTATGTTATGTTTTAGTACTAAAATGTTTTAATGGATTCATACTGTCGAAATAGTTAGTCATTTGAATTAAATTGCGTGTGTTAGTTTTATTAATGGATTTAATAAAGTTGTTCATATTATATAACCAACAGTCACACGTAGTCCTAATTTACCTCTATAATTTTTTATTATAGCAGAGACTGGCAACCGAACAGATGGGTCACCTGGTGGTAAGTATTCTCCACCATAGACACTCAAGACACAAAAAGAATCATGGATGCGTTTCCAACTTAAACGGAGGGAATGGAAGGGAGGGAAAAGGGATTGGGAAAGGGAGGAGGGGAAATGGTCATCTCCACCGCCCATAGACACCCCACCGAACGAAATGCGACAGCAAGCTGCCACTTTACGTCGGTTTTCTGTGAGACAGTGGTATCCAACCGGTCGACCCATTCATGCTGTAGACGTTACTGTGCACAGTGTGACGCTACCACTCCTAAAATTAAATTAAGCTACGAGTCTACTACGATACATATAGGTTTCACAATGCTAAAACCTCAGTCGCCTCCTTGGTCTAGTGGCAGTAAATATGGGCTGCGGACCGGGAGGTGGTGGGTTCGATGTCCAGGTCGGGCAAAGCGAATTTTCCAATTTAATTTGCCCGGGACTGGATCCCTCAGACAGGGGTTGACGTCAGGCAGGCAGGCAGTCGTAAAAATTTAGCAAAATCTTTTCTGCAACATGCTTGAAAAAGTTTGTTGCGCCGACCCCACATTAAGGTGGGATAAGGGCAGGTAGAAAGAAATGCTAAAACCTGAAACAAATATTTGTGGACCTTAAAATATTTGTGTCGGTTCGGGAATCAAACACAAGAACTTTAACTTTTATCATCCACTGCGCCATGGCGGCGTCCCTGTGTACGGTTTAGTTTGTAATTAAATTTACTTGCATTTAGTAAACCACACAACTTGACTTAGATTTCTTAAAGCTAAACTGATGTTTGTAGATCAAAAATTTTGCATGTCCGAGATTAATCGTTTTAGAAATTAGATACAGATGTTTGTTTATATTATTATTGAGTGTTCTTTTACCTCTATAATGTAATCAATTTGTACGCCAGAGGAAGATTCTTATAGTACAAAATAATAGAAGAAAAACTTAACAAACCGACTTCAAATCCGATAGTGACCAAATTTAGGTGGGACCACCCTTGAAATAAGCTCTATCGAATGCAAAAAAAATCAGTCCACGTTTGGCAGAGATATCACGTACCATACAAAAAAATACAGACAAATTGAGGACCTTCTCCTTTTTGGAAGTCGGTCGAAAAATAAACGAATAATTCCACTCGGAGTTCGTGCTCGAGTTTAATGCTCGTCTTCTTGAAATGTTTAAGCTGTAAAACCGTAATATCATTTACCAATTGAAATACCTATCCGTAAACAATAAATATTACGCTAAAACATAAATCAAAGCGAAGAGTCGCGTTAATGACGCCACGAAGCATTTTATTACTTCTATGACGCAAAGCGAAATACCGTTCGGTAACCAAAGCGAATTCGCTCTAGTTTTATGGCAGCGTTTAGGGGTTAAGTGCGAAATGGAATGTAGATAGGACGTGGAAATACTTTCGGGATGTCGGAGGTCGTTCGGGCCTTTATGTGCCGCGGATCGTTGTCGCATTATTGTGTTACGAATATGGCCGTTTGTTTTATAAAGCTGTAAATAGTTTCGATGTCTATATGGAAATGGTTTGTAATATTGTTGACTGCCTCGGTGGCGTGGTGGTATTTCGGTACGACTACGGTTTTGAGGTCTCGGGTTCGATCCCCGGGTCGGGTAAAGTGATATTGGATTTTTCCATATCAGCCCGGAGTCTGGAATTTGTGCCCGATATGGCGATAGGCTCGCCCCCTATCACATCTGGGACGGAACTAAGCTCGGCGAAATGTGGGTGTTCTAGTTCGCTAGTGCGCCTCTGCCTACCCCTTCGGGGATACAGGCGTGAGCTTATGTTAATGTTATGTGTTGCCCTACGTTCGTATGGAATGGGAATCATAATCATAAACTTTTCCGAGATAAAATGTAGCCTATCAGTGGGGTAGAATGAAAAGGTATTAAAAGGGAGCCAGTATTAGTTTTAACCGTATTACTGTAAAATTTAATCAAAATCCATTTTAATGTTTTTACATGAAAGAGTAACAAATATACATACATACTCACAAATATTCGCGTTTATAGTATAAGATTAGTGCGCTCATTTTGATTTACATCAAATGGGATTAAAGATTTACTTTACAGCTTTCCTTTGATTTCCACGGCCTTTATCTTAATCTAATGTGAGGTCGACGCAAGAAACATTTAAAGCATGTAACAGAAAAGATTCCGCTTAGTTTTTCCTTTCAGCTGCCGGCCGGACGTCAACCTCCTTTAAGAGATCAAGTCCCGAAAAAAAATGTTAGAAAACCAACGTTGGGAATTGAACTAACGACCTTTATATACACCGCCTTATATTAAATTACGCACATTTTGATGCTTTTATGCAGTCTGTACGTTCCCGTGTGATATACACGAACAGAGCCAGGAGCGAAGCTTGGTTTTATATTTGACCTCCTATAGAGTGATAAAATGCATTTGGCATTTCTGAAAATAAGCGCCGGCAATAAACTGACTGCCGACTGGAGCTCCCATTTACATTCCTGAGCACAGAGTTCTCATAAACGGCGTGTTATTAGCTCATGTACTGAAATACAGACTTCATAGCATATTATATAGCTTAAACTGCGCTTAATATAACCCATACATAAAATTATATTGAAAAAATCTAATAATCTTGCAGCGTAGTCAATTCATATCGTAGCGTATGTTGCAGCCGCTACGTCGTAGCGTATTGCGGTCGTAGCGAAGCCGTAGATGTTTCGTAGAATTCTCGTAGCCATGTTCCCTTACATCTTTGTACAGTAAATCACTCGTTCGTTTTGTATGGCTTTCATTTAAAATGAAAGTATTAATATTACTTTAGTAACAGTTTTATATTATTATTTCTTGTATGTGATCTTTTATGTATAAAGTAATACTGTTATGATATTAATAATCACATTAGATCGTCAAAAATCGTCTCGAGTGGTAAATACAGGCTATAGACAGTAATGACTACAGTTATGTTCCGTGAGTGAGATTTCGGTAGCTCCAAATCGACTTTCCCCTACCTAATCCTTATTTCCATTACTTTTGGCAACAAACCCATGAATTTATTGGTATATTGGGTGTCTATGGGCAGTGGAAATGATTTACCATTAGATGACCTGCTCTTTTTCCCCCCTATTGCATCTGGAACGGAACTAAGCTCGGGGAATATGGGTGTTCTAGGGGTAGGCAGAGGTGCACTACCCCTTCGACGGTACAGGCGTGAGCTTATGTTGCATTTTAATATTAAACATAGTAAGACTATATGTTAACTAGGTTATTGATTGTCTTGAGACCGTAAGACTTCGGAGAGTACGATAAGCCGATTTCCGGCGGATATCAAATGACAGCTGTCGTTAGGCCGAAAGCTCGAATACATGCACAAAAAATTAAGCTCTCGACAGCCCAAACCTAGGACCTAAATCGACGCCTCAATCAACCCGCGGCGATTAACATAAATCCTCCTCAAAACATCGCAAAACCCAGTTTATCCCCCCATTGTTAAACGCTTTTGATGAGTGAATTTGAGGAACGAAATAGCGAAAAATAAAATTATTCAAACAAACTCTTCAGTGGATATCTTTCGATAATGACTGCTATTCATCCCGACAATACGGCTCGACGGATCTAAAGTCGCCCATTCACAAGACGTAGGTGCTTTATTCACGGAGATTTCTTGGACTCAAATGAGCGGTTCTCTATAACAATTCATTATAATGCTATTGAGTTATCTCTATTGTGCGAAACCCATTATAGCCTGACAGTAACAATAAATGCAGAGGTCACCGTTTTGTTACGTCATTGGATATTGTTTAATCATTTATGATGGCCAGTTTTAATTGGTGCTTATCGCAATTTTAAAATTGGAACTGCTTTATGCGAAGTTTCTTCTTAAAAAGCATTTCATTATGTTTTAATAAAGCAGCATGAATAAATAATAATTGATTATAACAGAATGCTTTCAAGATTGATGAAAGTATATCTAAATTCATCACGCGAAAATACGAGTAGTATGTATATGTCAGGATCGGGCGAAGTAAAAAAAAAACTTTATTGATCACGTAGGTATGTAAAAAAGAACTTATGACAAGTCAACACAAGCAAATTTTGAATTAAGATTAATATAATTTACATTATCTCGCTATAAATTTGAAGACAGGCAGGCAAGTATGGACATAATAACGATGGGACAGCTAAGATAGGGTGATAAGGGGAGATAGGAATAGAGTGTAAAGGAATGGGTTGTTTGGGAATAGTATATGGCAGGAATGGTAGCAGGGGATTGACTGGAAATACTGGAAGCAGTTGGGATTGATGCATGAGGCCCTATTCTAGCTAAACTACCAGCCTTTCGGGTCTGGGTGTTGTGAGACCGAAAGTCTCTCGTAGTTGCTGATACCCACGACACAAGACTCGATCTTAGTGTGCGTTCAGGACTATGTGTGTGACTGTTGGGTGTATTTATTTATTATTATTAAATTTTATATAAGTTCTTTCGCCTTCGTTCGGTTGGTGTGGAAACTCCATAAGTTGTTTGGTCCATGTTGTGGTTGCGAATAATCATAGTTGCAATTATATTTTCCATACTACGCATTAAATATAGTACTAATTTATTATTGTAAACTCCGTTTGCAATCCTTAAATAAAATAAATGACTCGACTGCCTAGGTGGCGTGGTGATATTTCGGTACGACTATGGTACTGAGGTCTCGGGTTCGATCCCCGGGTCGGGCAATGTGATATTGGATTTTTCCATATCAGCCCGGAGTCTGGAATCTGTGCCCTACATGGCGATAGGCTCGCCCCCTATCACATCTGGGACGGAACTAAGCTCGGCGAAACGTGGGTGTACTAGTTCGCTAGTGCGCCTCTGCCTACCCCTCCGGGTACAGGCGTGAGCTTATATAAAAAAATAAAAATAAAGTTTTACTTCAAAACAATAATAATCAATGTAACCTTTAAATGTAATATTACTGAGCCCCGATCATAACACATTGTTCTAATGACATTTTGGCACATTTCAATTAAACTTCAATTATAATCAAGTAATCTTGATATTAGAATGTAACAATGATGTAATCCGATTGAATTTGAGCTTCAGATAGATATTGGTTAAAGATTAAGTTAATTTAGGCTTTAGTTACTGCCTCGGTGGCGTGGTGGTATTTCGGTACGACTACGGTTCTGAGGTCTCGGGTTCGATCCCCGGGTCGGGCAAAGTGATATTGGATTTTTTCATATCAGCCCGGAGTCTGGAATTTGTGCCCGATATGGCGATAGGCTCGCTTATCACATCTGTGACGGAACTAAGCTCGGCGAAATGTGGGTGTTCTAGTTCGCTAGAGCGCCTCTGCCTACCTCTTCTGGGATACAGGCGTCAGCTTATGTTATGTTATGTTAGTTATGCTTTCTATGCAAAGAGATTTAATATTACCAACTATAGAGGCGCTATCAAGCTAGTTTCTATACAAAAAAATGATCTCAAACTTCAGTACCGCCATCAACCAGTTATTACAATGCGAGGGCGATTATTACAATTTACACCCTATAATGTTTTGTGAATGGTTAAGAATCGCGTAAGATAAGTTTATTCTCTCAATATTATTACGCTGGCCGGCCTGGCGCGCGTAAATATCATTTTATATATAAGTTGTTGCTTATTATTTTTTGGTTTGGTCCTTTCTTTCAAAAACGTCCTACCCGACCTGGGAATTGAACTCAGGATTCCCGTGACCTCCGTGTGAGAATAGATCCCGCGGTTTCTCGCTTCAAAGCCTCACCACGCAGGCTGTCAAAATATATACCTTCCTAAGCTTCATGTACCAAAATATCCTAAACACGATATTCCTCTCTTAATACATTGTTTAACAGTATCTGATACAAACGGGCTTTGTTATAGAACACCGCACGCGTAGGATTTCGCCCTTTCAGCTGATACAGGTGTGTGATTTATTGGCCAAAACATATTTCCACGTTATTTATTTGCTTTTGTGCGTGGATGGAAATTTTGAATTTTGATTGTCGTCAAAGTGTCTTTTATCGAGTACTTGTTGACTTTCAATCTTTCTTTCTTTCTATCTGCCCTTATCCTACCTTAATGTGGGGTCGGCGCAACACACTTTTCCGAGCATGTTGCAGAAAGGATTTGGCTTCATTTTTACAACTGGCTGCTTGACTTTAACCCCCTCTGAGGGATCCAGTCCCGGTTTGCACGGCCTGGGAATCGAACCCAGGACCTTCCGGTCCGCAGCCTTTATATGCTGCTAGACCAAGAAGGCGACTTAATTCAATATAAGAAGTAACTTACGAAGTAATTAAATATGGATATTGGTGAAGCTTCGGTACTCGTATCAGCAGTCTGTATCACTAAAAAAAAACAACAGTAGCCCGAGCACGAAAAACTAATGTAAATGTAAATGTATTCGAGTTCGCTGCGCACTGATGACGTTTGGTTAATATTTCATACAAATTTCATAGACGCGCATCGAGTTCGAATACATTTACGGTTGTCAGAAATTTTCCTGCTCAGGCCAGAAAGGCTCAGAACAAAAAATTGTAATCATTTGACAGCATCCGTGGCGTAGCGGGAAAATAGTCAGTCACCAAGTCAAATCTTTCTGTCTATAGTTCCAGGTCGATTCTCTAAGGTTTCATTTGTGAAAACAACGTTGCGGCATCGTTGCGGCAACGACGTTTTCATTTTTGTATTTAGCAAGGTATAAAGCGCACGCACTACCGCTATGCATGATGAGCCGTTTGACATAAATGTATGGAAAATGGCATTCTCTAAGACCCAACAACGTTGAACACTCCGTCGATCTCAACGATGTGCGCTGCGGAAACTCGTCGTCGATCGCAACGTTGTGGAGTTCTTAGAGAATCGACCTGCTGATACCCACGATACAGGTTATACCTAGTGTGGGTTCAGGACTATGTGTGTGACTGTTGGGTGTATTTTTTTTCTATAATACAATTGTTTAACTCGACAAAGGCTGAGGGCATGCAACTCATGTAACGTGACGTCATAATGCATACAAAAGTTCGTTCTCCGTTCTATTTATTTGCACAGAACCGGTTCATCTGCGCACAACTTCATCGCCCACTTAAAGTTACAGAGTTCTTTGTAAAACAAATAAGGTATTTGAATTTCCCAGCCCACTTTGAATTGAAGACTCCCTGGCTTCGAAGCCGGGCTTTTAAAACTCATGTTTTAAGAGTCTTTAAGTAGAAGATAGTTTAAAGTATGCAGTTCGTGTCTGCTGTGAATTTCTTTAATGGTGGGGCATAGTTACGCTGTTTTGGTAATGCAAAAGCTTTAAAATAATATGGTCAATCATTAAATTTATATTTCGGCGGCCCGAGCAGGAATAACTATTGACAATCGAATTCGTATCGAGCTCGCCTCCTTGGTCTAGTGGCAGCATATATGTGCTGTGGATCAGGCGGTCCTGGGTTCGATACCCAGGTCAGACAAAGCGAATTTTCTAATTTTATTTGCCCGGAACTGGATGCCTCATAGGGGGTTGACATCAGGCAGTCAGCTGGTTGTAAATACTAAGTTAAACCCTTTCTGCAATATGCTTGAAAAAGTGTGTTGCGCCGACCGCACATTAAGGTGAGATAAGGGCAGGTAGAAAGAAATATTGAATTTAGAAGCATCCATTTTGCCTAGGCTGCTAACCGCTTAACCCATATAGCGTACTTCATATTAGTATACGTAGGTAATAAAATGTGGAAAACTGGTGCCAAGTAAGTGACAGGTATAATAGTTATGGGCCGTAAAAATCTAATAACCGTGATTTACACGTACAATTAATACGCAAATTGAGCTGGTTAGCATAGTCTATGTTATGTAAATCATGCTTGTTTTGGACAGCGTAGCTCAATGGGAATGGTACGGACTGCCTAGATGAATATTGGATGTTCGAGACCAACTCTAAAAAAGAGCATTCACTGGACAGATACAGACATGGAAGCATACACCTTTTTTATAGCAGAGACTGTGCAACGAGCTGATGGGTCACCTGATGGTAAGTGATCTCCAGCGCTCATAGATACAAAAAAATCATGGGTGGGTTGCCTAACCTAAAAGGAGAAATGGAAGGGCAGGGAAAAGATATTGGGAAAGGGAGGGGTGGGGGAGGAATGGGCCACCGGAAATCTCACTCTCCGAACGAAACTCGACAAGAAGCTGCCACTTTAAGACAGTGAGACAGTGGTATCATACCGGTCGAGCCGGCCCATTCGTGAAACAACGTTTACAGAAACGTTACTGTCTACAGAGTGGTTCTATCACTCAAAACACCTCGGATTTTTCTATGTAAACTGAGTTTTTATTATGAATTATTGCTTGCTATAACGATGAAGGAAAACATCGTGAGGAAAACCTAACAATTTCTGCGCAAGAAATTCGAAAGTATACGAAGTCTACCAACCCGCTATAAGCCAGCATAGTAGACTAAGGTCTAATCTCTCACATTAGTAGAGGAGGCCGGTGCCCAGCAGTGGGACAGTAATATTACAGGGCTAATATTATGTCACCTCAATGTGGAGTTGGCGCAACACTTACCATCAGGTGACCCATCTGCTCGTTTGCCAATCTCTGCTATAAAAAAAACACTCTTTTTCAAGCATGTCGCAGAAAGGATTTGGCATATTTTTTACGAGTGGCATATGTAATATTAAATATAATATGTAAGATTCAATGTCTCGTAGATATACCCAGTTTGTCTTATCCACTTTCTGCCAGTTACTGTTTGAACTTAGCTTATCGCGAGGAAACTTGTTCTGTCAAGTCAAACAACTACGTCAAGAGATGGAATTCTGTAGTTCAACTTTATGTATTAAAACATCAATTTTCGTAATATGAAACGTGCGTAATATTAACCTTAATTAGAATATCTCATTTTAATAAAATGAAATAAATTGATTTATTTTTTGCATTAAACTTTTAAACGCGCAAATTGAAATATCAGCTTTTATATTTCTCGCAATAATCTAAAGCGATAATAAAAATGAGCGCGTCAAATATAAAATTATTAAAAAATAACAATAAGTTAACATCGGTGCAATCCAATTACGCATTCAAGTTGATTGCCACCGAACACAATACGGTCGCCGATCGCAACTACGGTGAAGAAAAGGCGCCAACTTTCGCGCATGCGCAAACAGAAACCACCCTTAAACACCAGTCATGTGGAGTCAGTCTTACCGGAGGCATCGGTTGGGAGGGACGTCGCCTGCTCTCCGACCAATCCGCGATCAGAGCTACCCGCGATCCATTAGGTTTACCATAAACGTCAGATGGAAGTCTCAGTTAGGTAGTAATGTGAGATGCGTGATGTTCGCACTTGTGTTGGTGCTGTTGACAGTGCTTGAGCCGTGTGTGCTGTTATACCATAGGCAGTTCGCTGTATACGTTCCGGATGGGCCGGAGAAGGCCCACGATATAGCCCATAAGCATGGCTTTGTCAACCACGGCGAGGTAAGGGTCCTACCAGTATTCCTTTCATACACCGATCTTTCTTTCTGCCTGGCGTTGTCGTTCGCCTTTTTATTTAAACGCTTCCACTTCGACTGATCTTAAGCACCCTCCACAGTAAGTCTATAGGCTCTTATATCTTTGGAATAAAAATATTTTTACGGATTCTATCACGATTCTCTAATATCTTATATCCTCCAAAACATCCAGTCAGTGATTTTTAGGCCGTCAAAAGGAACTCACCTCTGGTACGATTTGGACTAGACACCGGCGACTGATATACTCCTGTAATTTCCTCAAAGCCATACCATCTTAAGCAACATTCCTGTAGTTTATCCGCCACGTCACGGACACCAAGATTACCGCGTTCGATCCTTTCATACATCGATAACACTGGTTATGTATGTAGTTCATTAATCTTTGTTCTCGGTGTACCAATTGCATTATGTCCATTAACCAGGCATCTCGTTTTTGAGTGGTTTATCTCTATTTCTTCTTGTAGTGCCTCTCTAACTAGTGAAGGTTGGCCGTCAGTTCAATCTATTTGTTGGACTGTATTTGTCACATTTGATGTGGGACAATTTTTCGAAGCCATATCCTCAAAAATATTAATAATCGATAACACATTTTCATTTTCGGTTCTTACATGCTAAGGAAGATTTATTTGAGATAGTTGGACTAGGCAACAAGGAAAATAGCGATAGATAATACTTTACTATCGTTTCGTGAGATGTGATTAAACTATTCTTCCGATCAAGGAAAATCTGTATTTTATCGATTTATTATAAAGGTTTGATCACACTGTTAGGAAGATGAATTTGATAAGTCTCGTAACATTTCACTTTAATATAAATATCACTTTGTTTGAACTATCTCTAATCCTAGTAGGAGAAGAAATGATCAATGTTCAAGTAAATTGAAGGTTCTTTGTAATTAGCAGTAAAAACCGTAAAAATTTGTAGATTCGGTGAGCTATTAGTCTTAAGTAGTTAATGTAATGTTAAAGAATCTTTAAACGACATTACCTTTGTATTTTTAGTAAATCCATTTTCGTGCGATACAAATATTCAATGTGATTTAAATATAATTTGCTTGACAAGTCTAAAAGGATTTTACAAAAAAATTTTGTTTCCATCTGCATGTATTCTATTCCAAGGTGGAATCGGCACAATATACTTTTAGAAGCATGTTGCATAAAGGATTCGGCTTCGTTTTTACAACCAGCTGCCTAACTGACGTCAATCCTCGCTGGTTGATTCATTGCCGTGCAATCGAGGCAAAAAGACAGAATAAGCAAGTTGCTTAGTCTTTCCGTCAGTCTGTTTTTCTTGTAAAAAATGGCTCGGACTAAGTCGAATTCGATTTGAAAATACTAAATCCTCACTGAGTTCGTTTCTTTGACTCAGACTTAGTCGAAGTTTGCGTTATAGATCTCAGCTTTAGATCGAGTTGTGTGTCATTGCCGTGCAATAACATCATGATCTTGTGTTATTAGCACTGTTGTTTGGAACTATAAGAGACTTTCGATCTTAAATACCATATCATCCATCACAATACAATTTTATACAACATCATCTGAGTATAATATGCTCATGTTGATAAGCGACCCGACCGTGCTGATCCCTACATTTGTCGTATAAGGAAGTATATTGATACATTAGTGTCACGGGATCGTTGCGATAATTGATAGTCGACGAGTTTTCCTCGAACAACAACACAATGGGGGAATAAATGAAGACGGAATTATGACGTACTTATCATGGTAAATAAGACAGAATCTGCTATAATTTGTTAATGTACAATGTAGAGGTAGATTATTTCTAATAGATTTGGTACTATTCACCCAAAAAAGTAGCACACAATTATTCTTATTTTATCGCCACTTTGTGTGGAGTTAGCGCAACATGCTTTTCGAAGCATGTTGCAGAAAAGATTCCGCTTTAGTTTTTTTTACCACCGTCTGCTTGTTCGACCTCAACCTCTGAGGATTCATAACATAACATAACATAAGCTCACGCCTGTATCCCCGAAGGGGTAGGCAGAGGTGCACTAGCGAACTAGAACACCCACATTTCGCCGAGCTTAGTTTCGTCCCAGATGTGATAGGGGGCGAGCCTATCGCCATATCGGGCACAAATTCCAGACTCCGGGCTGATATGGAAAAATCCAATATCACTTTGCCCGACCCGGGGATCGAACCCGAGACCTCAGAACCGTAGTCGTACCGAAATACCACCACGCCACGGAGGCAGTCTGAGGATTCAGTGCCAGTTAATCGTGTTAGAAATACCGCTTTACCTGGTCTGGGAATCGTATCCAGGATCATCCGATCTATATATGCTGCAGCAAAGCATGTAATGATTTTGTGTAAATAAATATTAAGAGGGAATCATGAGGTCCTCCTCTTTTCCCCAAATATCTTCTCTCATATAATATGTACAAGGCATATTTATTTCCATTCCATGGTAGGAAGCCAAAGTACTCTGTGGTAGGCAGCTTAGCGCTAGGTAATAATAAACTCTTCACAATCTATCAGGGTGTCCGTCAGGTTTTTGCTATCGATAGTTAAAAAGGACCAGGATTATAAAATAAAATATAAATCTTAATTGGTCACGTAAGCATGTAAAAAAGCACTTATGACAGTTCAACATAATCAAATTTTTAATTAAGATTAATATAATTTACATTATCACGCTATACATTTGAAGACAGGCAGGCAAATATGGACATAATAACGATGGAATGGCTAAGATAGGGAGAAATGGGGAGATAGTAATAGAGTGTAAGGGAATGGATGGGTTTTGTGAGAACGGCATAAGGCAGGAATGGTGTCAGGGGATTGACTGGAAATACTGGAAGCAGTTGGGATTGGTGCATGAGGCCCTATCCTAGCCAACCAGATTGTATCTATTCGGGCACTTTAAGACCCGTAGATATTACAAAACGATACTCAGGCATTATTCTAGTTTCAAAACATTTCTGTATGTACAAACAATTGTCGTAA